>OY282449.1:30648877-31023877 GCA_958295655.1 Palloptera scutellata
CTGACCTTGAAGTAGTCCAAAACGATCGGCACCAAGAGGTGGTGCCTTGTAGAAAAATTATCTTTTCTAGTTTTTGATTTTGCATGTGCCGAGATTCGAACCCCCGCACACTCTGCGTAACAGTCCACTACGCTGCAGCAACCACTTCTTAACAATCGCACATGGGTATTCTGAGCCCCAGATGCGACTTTTTCCTTATTAACCTTACCACCGAGGTCAAATTGAATTCGTCAGAAAATATAATTTTATCGGTAGAAATGATTTTATCTCTTTCCAAGCGTTCCAGAGCCCAATTAGCGAACCGAAAACGTTGCGGTATGGTTCATGTGGCTTCAGCTGTTTTACCAATTGAACTTTGTACGGCTTCATAACGTGGTCTTTATGCAAAATTCGCAACAAAGAAGTGCATGAAATGTTCAATTCCTGAGAACGATGGCGAGTTTATTATACAACAGCAGCAATTTCTGCAATTTTACTGGAACGTGTCATTTTATCGAGTTCCACGCGCACGCTTAGATAATTGTTCTACAAATTGATCTAAGTGGAAGTCTCTTATATCTTTAAAAGATTCACCATTTTGTAAATTTAAGTAAATTTTTAGTATATCTAAATATCTTTGAAACCAATAATTTGAAGACTATTGCAGTGAGTGAAAGATTTTAGTAATAACTGCGAAATCAAACCAGCACTTGCCAAACAGTTCGCCAAATGAGGTTCGTAGGAGTGACAATTTCCTATTTAAATTATATAAAGGCGATTAGCTCTAAATAGCGCGTTAATGTCGCATTTCAATTATAGATAGGAATTTCGTATTTGCTTGTTTTTTATTCAATTTGTAAGACTTAGGCATGAAAACAGATAATGGCCGTCACCTTGTTTCACCTTGTACGAAGACTAGCAAGCCTTGGGCCTTATGAAGGTCAATGAATTCATATAGTAAAAGCTAAGGTTTCAATTAAATTTGATTTATTTTGTTAAAATCAGTTAATGATTTGAGCTATAACTAATATTATAGTATATCGTAAACTTCGGTTAAGTATCTCAGCTGAAGACGTCAGACTTTTGAGGTACTTAACCCATTTTACGCTGGTAGTAGAAGCCTTTATACGATTTTGAAATTTTAAATTGTAGATTATAAATGTTTTATATTAGACATTTTACAACTCAAATAAAAAAAAAAATGCAATTATCTCTTAAAACCACATTCGAGTGGTGTTCCGAAAAAGGCTTAACAATTAACTCAAATAAAACATTACTAGTTCCTTTCACATTGAGGAGAAGAACTCACATTGAATGGACGGGAACTGGTACTTTTAGATGGTGCTAAAAATCTTTGGGGTAACCATCGATAAAAAGTTTACCTGGAAATCAAACCTTTCATATCAAACCTTCATCAAACCCATAGTCACCTATCCAGCAATTGCTTGGTGGTCAGCAAGCGAATGCGCAATCTGAGTTTTAATAATCTTCAGCGCCTAGCTTGTCTGGATATTGCAGGGGTAATGAAAAAGTGGCCTACGGCAAGAATGAGACTTCCTCCATTACACTTGACTGTGAAATGGTAAGCCTATTTAAGTGTTTTTAGACCGTCTAACCTTCTCAAAAGAGGGGACCTTACGCGACACCTATCCATTTGGAACAAATTTGACAGTCCATGCCTAACAATTACTGACTTTATAAGTAAAAAAAAACACATATATTCTGTAGAAACTTTGAGTTAGTTATAAGTGACCGTTAATCATGGAAAAATATTAAAAATTTTAGAACTATGTGCACTAGGTGCACAAATTTGGTACACTGATGGGTCTAAAATGGAAGGTGGCAGTGGAAGCTGGAGCTAAGATTTCAAAAAGCCGTAGTACTTGGAAAAATTCTCTCTATATTTATAGAAGAAGCTAATGCTACATACTATATGCTATAGATATGCTTAGTAGGTCCTTTATTGTACTCGAGCCTCTTTGTGGTGTGCTTTCGAATCACATTCAAACAATAATAAGGTATTGAGAAACAAAAATACTCAATTGCACTAATCTAAAGGTCTCCGATAACCTAAAAGACTTATTACCCCATTTCACCATTAACTTTCAACATATAATCGAATTAAACAGAATGGAAGCTCATTTCTTAAAAGACACTGTTTTCGCAAGTAACACCTTGGGTATATCACAATGAGATTCACGTTGGCTATGTAATGAAGACATGGAAACAGCTAAACACGTACTATGCGAATATACGGCTGCCGCAAGGTGTCACTTTACCTGAGGATCCTGGGATCTTACGAGATATGCAGCATACAACTTAAAGCAATTCTTAGATACATCTTACTTACTTACTTAGCTGGCACTACAACCGATGATCGGTCTTGGCCGCCTCCACCAAGCTTCGCCAGTCACTTCTACTATGCGCGCGCTGGTGCCAGTTGATAAGGCCAAAAGCAGTCAGGTTGCCCTGCACCTGGTCTTTCCAACGGAGATTAGGACGTCCCCTTCTGCGTGTTCCTCCACCGTGGTTCGAATAAAACACCCTTCCAGCTAAGGGGTAGCTAAGAAATCTATACCGAAAGGAACAAATTTTCAAATTTTTCCCAAAATTGATTATTACATGCATAGCTACATAACAAACTAAGTATAGTTATTAATTTTGTGAACTCAGTTATGGCAAATTTTCATCGGATCTTGAATTGAACTTTAAGATTTTTCAAAGAGAGACTTTGTTCTGGAGATTTGTGAACTAATTGCTAATTGCTATACCTAAACGAAGTAAATTTGGATTAAAACAAGCTATAATTATTTCAAAGTTAAAACTGTTCGAATGATTTATACTTGAATATAAAATCATTTCGGTCGCCACAAAATTATTTTTATATATTTCGTAGTTGATAGTAAAAAGAACCAATCGGTATTTTTTCACTTACCATGTAAGTAGAGAGTTCTCAAAATTTTGAAATGATCCGAAATGATCTTGGACTTACATAGGAAATCAATAATTAATGGTGATTTTTTTGGTACTTGACATGTGCCAAAGTGAAAAATGTTTAGTTTGTTTTGCCATTTCATCATGAATAGACTTACGCCTGAACAACGTTTGCAAATTATTGAAATTTATTATCAAAATTCGATCCGTTTTTTTATCGAAAAAATTGTCTTCAACGACGAGGCTCATTTTTGGCTCAATGGATACGTGAATAAGCAGAATTGCCGTATTTGAAGTGAAGACCAGCCAGAGGCAATTCAGCAGCTACCAATGCAGCGGTTTATGGGCAGGCGTCATCATTGGGCCGTACTTCTTCAAAGGCGATGAAGGCCGCAACGTTACGGTCAAAGGAGAAAAGTACCGTTCGATGATAATAGACTTTTTTTTGCCGAAAATGCAAAAATTGGACTCGGCCGACATATGGTGTCACATGCTACATGCCACACTGCACGTGTGTGTCAACCATGCATCAATTGAGAGTCGAATTTGGTGAGCAGTTAATCTCACGTTTTGGTGCAGTCAATTGGCCACCAAGATCGTGTGATATGAACCCGTTAGACTATTTTTTGTGGGGCTATGTTAAGTCTTTTGCATATAAGGACAAGCCAAACACGATTGCTGCTTTGGAAGTCAACATTGAGCGCGTCATTGGTGAGATTTCGGCCGAAATGTGTGCAACATTTAAGTGAAATTATTTAATTTAAAAAGTAAATGGCAGGAATTGATTTATTGAACCAAATAAAAATTTCATTCAATTTTGTAAAATTACTGTGTTTTTTTTTAATTTTGCAAAAACCAAGCTGTTAAAAAATCACCCATTATTAAGTCTCACTTCAAATCGACTTGCAAATGTGTCACCCAAATAGATGTTGACCCAGATGTCAACGGGTGATAGTAAACGGATGACGACTTTACAAAAATAAAAGTGACTGGAAAATATAATTAAAAATATTTAATTTAATAAATTAATTAAAACCATTCTAAGAAAATAGATATCGTAAAAGCAGTCCATTAGAGGTCAACATTTTATCGATACAAATAAAAATTTCATTCACTTTTGTAAAATAACTTCTTTTTTTTTAATCAAAAACCAAGCTCGCTCTTTCGTTTTCAATCAGCGTTATAAGCTTGGGTAAGTGCACCTTGTAAGGACCTTACTGGTTTTTTAATTTTTCCCCAAGTACCATTCATCAGTTGACATGCAAATAATTCTTTGGGACCGTATGCATTAGCGATATAATGCGCATGCGTTGAAATGATAACGGAAAAATGCGACTCCACATTCGATGTCTTATCAATGGAGTCCACAATGTTGCTGCAACATGTTGATAAATAATGAAACGAGAACAGAAATAAATATGCAATATGTACTCGTATAAACTAAAATAAAAATTATTCTGCTGGAATATTTGAGATTAATAACAACTACATACAATATAAAAATATGATTCAGTAACTGTATAAATTTTATAAAAAAGCTACATTAAAATTAATGATTTAAGTAATTTAGTAACAACACACAAAGGTCTTGAAGAAAAATTTTTCAACTTAGGTTAAATATTTTGTTACTTTAGAATTAAATTAAATATTAAATTCTCTTGTCAATACTCATCAATTAAATTGTGATATGTACTAACACTAAATATTGTGTATAATGCCAACAAAAACTCATACACATTCAATTTCTTTTTTACAATCATTCATGATTGGCTAAGACCAAAAATTCCAATACACACAAAAGGAGTGGTGTTAGAACATGATTTCTCTAAGGATTCATATTCTCAATACAAGCGAACGCACACACAAATATACGCATACATACTTATGCACATAATATATAACATATATATATATATATATATATATATATATACATATATATATATATATGACAACAACAACAACAGCAACAAAGCGAAAGCAACAAAACCCTAAGATATACAACACAAACTGTTGTATATATTTTGGCGCACATGCTCCCTTTGAATCATTAGAACGATTGGAGTGGCATCAGCAGCTACATGCAGCAGTAGCTTCTGTCGCTACATACTTACATACATACACACATACACACGCGTACATATGCACATAGCAAGCATGTTAGAAAACCAAGCAAATATTTTTTCTTTTTTCTTGAAGAGTCTAAGTACGAGAATAAACACTAGCAAATTTAGCAACACGCAGCAAACGGTCGGTTTTTTTTTCATTCGCTTTCCACCAACTACTGTGTGCTGATTTTACATATTTTTGGCGCGCCCACGTTTTTTCCACTCTTCAGCAGCGACAGCAGGACACTAGCAGCAGTTGAGGCAACACAATTTGTCAATATGACAAATACAAGAATTCAGTGTTATCCAGTCATTTGAGGCAAGAGCACGACGAGGTTATGCCAAAATGTGTTTCGTGATTTTTGGTACAAACTTGAAATTTTAGTTTAAGAGAAAATTAAGAAAGCATTAACTTTTAATTACTATTTTAGACCACGAACAACGTTTTTATTTACTTGTAACCTTCAAATATTGGGATTATACAAGTCATATTTAATTGTAGACATTAACTCCTAGTTTCGGATTCCGCCACGATCTCTCAACTTGAAATAGATACATAGTTTCGATACGGGAAGCTAGCGTATACCCGGTTTAGTTTAAAAATGATCTGTATGCGATGGTCAGAGATAGTGGTCGAAGTTTTATTGGTCAAGGATCTAAGAGTGTGTTTGAGCCAATGGATGTATGGCTGCGTGCCAGACTACAGACCCTGCGAAGTATTGCCCCATCCTAATCTGTCCTAAACTTCTACTTGGTCACATACGAGTATCTTGATTAAAACGAATTGCTTAATGACCGTCAATACGATTTCCGTCGAAATCGCTCTACGGGCGATCTTATGGCGGTTCTGACCGAGTGCTGGTACCATAGTGTCCATGCCTTCGCTGAGAGCATGGCGGTTGCTCTGGATATTTTAAAGGCCTTTGAGAGACATAAAGCACTGGTGTCACAACTGATTGCGAATGGGGTCGGGAGTAACGTCACACGATGGATCACGAACTTTCCAAGCAGACGCTCTATCCGTCTTGTGATAGACGCATTGTTTCAGAAGATCGTGCCATTTGTTTTATAATTTAATTGAATCAAATATGGAGTCACCAACGGATATTTTAAGTATAGAAAACTATCGTTGGCACCCGGACGACATCTCACAGCTAATAGAATGTTGTGCCAAAAATATCACAAAACTTGAGAGAATTAATATTTGTAGGACTATTGCCTGTGAATGGCGACAGGTAGGAAGAAATCTCTTCTAGGGACTGAATGTAAAAAACAATGGTACTCCCTAAAACGTTTGTACGATACATGGAAACAATCTGCAGAGATTCGAATTAAATTTGAAAAATATTTCATTTTAATGGACAAAACATTATGCAAACCCACTAAAGAACTAATGCTGGAGTGCCCCAAGGTTCGGTTCTCTCCCCTACAATTTTCCTTATTTTCATTAATGACCTTAACGTCATTAACGAAGATGACAACATTTCTTTTTTATATATGGTAGCTGTTCAAAACGCCCTAACTCTTTGGAGACAGAGAGGAAAAGGCATGTTATGAATGACTCTCTCAATAAAGATCGCCAGTCAATCTTCGAGTGGGGTCTCACGAATAGAGTTGAGTTCAATATGCGTAATTTCTAATGTTGTCTGTTATCTCACAAACGAGTTTTCCAGCCCCCCGTTAACCCCCTAAATAAGGGTGGGGTAGGTATTGCGGAGACTGCGACTCTTGATGTTCTGGAAACGAACACATTTTTGACATGTCGAAAGAAGCAGCCAAACGTCCCGGCTTTCTTAGGCGGTTTAAAAAATATTTCACTCCGACTGATCTCCCCATGATCCACACTATATTATCCTTAAATTGGAGTTAAATTCGCAACTATGGGCTGGGGCTTCACGAACGCAACTGGAGCACCTGGACCTTATCCAACATCGAGCGATACAGCTAATAGCAATAAAATAAAGCAAAAAAAGAAAAGTAGTGATGCAGTTTTGTTTTAAATCTATTGTTATTAATACATATATAAAGAAAATATTAACTTGCTTCAACTTATAAACTTCAAAAATTATTCACGAAAAACGAAGAAAAGGATTGACAAAAGGCGACTTGAAAACTAACACAAATAGGTTAATGCACAACAGGTTAAAGTAAAACTTAATTTTATATTTAGTCGGCCCACCACGGGCATAACTACCTACATGCGTTTGGGCCTTGAAGCAGCTAAATTTGGCGTTATTCACTGCCATTCCTCTTGTAGCTTCTCCTTTAGTATTGGAGCACTAGTAATGGCATGTTTTTTTATCTTACCCTCCAAGAGCTCCCAAACGTGCCCAAAAACATTTAAATCCGGGCTTTGAGGAGCTAGTCCTTAATAATGTGAGCTGTGTGTTTCGGATGCACATTATCTTGTTGGAAAATCCAAACCGCGCCGAGGTTTAGTTTATCCACCGATGGTTTTAAAATTTCCGATCCATATTACTCTTAATACATAAATACAAAATTTCCTATTCAAGACGCTGCGACAGCACCCCAAACCATTACATTGCCATCGCCATGCTTGCAAGTAGGAACTAAGTTTTTCGTGTCCACTGCTGAGTTAGCTCTTTTATAAACTTTGACTCTTCCATTGCATCCAATTAAATTATATTTAGATTCATCTGTGAAAAACACTTGCTTCCAGAAATCGATTCCTTCATCCTTATGCTTTTCAGCGAATTAAAAGCGAAGTTTGCGGTTTTTTTTTTAGCTTATAAGGAGCTTCTTGCGAAGAGTTATGCACTGAAAACCATCATTGTTCAAAGTTGTTGTAGCTGATCGTGGATGCACAGTCGTATCTGATCTTAAGCTCTTGGGCCAACTTAGTGGCATATATACTTTCGGATTGTTATCGACTTTTTTTAAAAATAAAGGAGGCATCTCTCCAAGGTAAATTCTTTGGGTGACCACTGCGTGGTTTATTTTCAACACTATATGGTTTGAACTGCTGGTTTACTTTACTTACTTTACTTTTAATGGCACAACAACCCTAGGCCGAGCTTTTCACATCCACTCATGTTTTGCGTGTTATATTTGTACATGAATGATGAATGGAAGGGACCTACAGTTTAATGCCGAATCCGAACGGCGAAGTGAAAAGCTTTTCATAGCAATTTTTACTCTTGTAGGTTTGCCATTGCCTGCCAAGAGGTGGTGCCGTGTAGAAATATTATCTTTTCCACTTTTTGATTTTGCCCGTGCCGAGATTCGAACCCCGGACACTCCGCGTAGCAGTCCAATGCACTTCCACTACATCACAGCGACTGCTGGTTTACTTAAATCCAATAATTTTGATATTTGACCAAACGTTTTTTTTTCGTTTCTATATTTTTTACATCTAATTTTCGCACATCAGTTGAAATTTCTTTTCGAGAAGTCATTGTCACAACTTCTTGAAACTGTCTAGACTACAACTAAATACAATTAATTCGAAGTCTAATACAAAGAACTAACTCAAAATTAAACAAACGGTACTTTCTCTTAACTTTCAATGATTTGTTTTTAGTGTTTCATGAATAATATTTAAAATTTACATTGAAACAAGTTAATTTTTTGGTTATACTTATATCAGTCCACGTATTTTAAAACAAAACTGCATCACTAATATTCTTTACATTTCTTTTGGACTCGTCAGATAGCAGAAATGGAGTAAGTAGATTATACTATATATATTTAGGTAGGAATGCAAAATTAAGTAGACTTTTGTAAGCAGACTATTGTCTGCCACTCTAGATCGGCCATTTCAGATTGAACGTCTCAGAAAGCCGACCTCACGGCGATGTCATGCATTCGTAACAATTTTTGTTAGATTTGGTCTGGCCATGGCCAAAGTTTGAGCCAAATCCCAAATGATCTGATCGAAATTTGATCCGATTTATATTGGGTCATATAAAAAGTACCCAGAAATCTGTGATGTGGTTGCTTGTCGATCTTGATCCACCACTTGCCAAATTGCATCGCTTTATTCAGTGACTTTCAGTGCATCTTTGATATCGAAATTTCCGGCACGGAATCGAGTAAACCACTTCTGGGTCCTTCGTTCAATCACAGCACCCTCACCGCATAAGTTTTTCGGCAGCAGTTTTACCTTTCTTTAGTAGTTTCAATAGTTTCTTTAGATATTTCACTCATTTTCAAATCAATGTAACTTTTTACACTAGCAACGAATCCCACAAAAAATTTAGTCTAAAATGCTACCTTTCAAACATGTGTTCATTTAACATAATCGGACTAGTGTTGCCAGATTTGTGGCTACCAACCCCAAAAACGAGGATACTTTTTATATGACCCAATATTAAGCCACATCTTAAACTTTGAAAAAGTCCTAATCTAGTATTTCAAACTTTGGAAATCGGAACATTTTCAATTTTTGATACACCCAAAATTTTTGGGCATCTTTGAGAAATCCAGGATCCGCCCTTGATGCTTATTTTACTTTTAATGGCACAACAACCCATGGAGGGCCTAGGCCCAGTTTTTCGCATCCACTCATTTTGTGCGTGTTATATTTGTACATGAATGGAAGGGACCTACAGTTTAATGACGAATCCGAACGGCGAAGTGAAAAGCATTTCATAGGAAATTTTTACTCTTGTAGGTTTGCCATTGGTCGTTGTGGCGTAGTGGTAATGCATTGGACCGCTGCGCAGAGTGTCCGGGGCTCAAATCTAGGCACAAGCAAAATCAAAAAGTAGAAAAAATAATTTTTCTACACGGCACCACCTCTTGGCAAGCAATGGCAAACTACAAGAGTAAAAATTGCTATGAAAAGCTTTTCACTTCGCCGTTCGGATTCGGCATTAAACTGTAGGTCCCTTTCATTCATCATTCATGTACAAATATAACACGCACAACATGAGTGGATGCGAAAAGCCTAGGCCCTCCATGGGCTGTTGTGCCATTAAAAGTAAAGTAAAGTAAAGGTTTGCCATTGAATGCCAAGAGGTGGTGCCGAGCAGAGATTCGCCCTTGATGCAGTTGTCTTTATAAAACCATTGACAGTTAAATTTTGCTTTCAGGAGGAACGAGCTTAGAGATTTGCAGCTCCAGGATCCAGGCCTGGAGGTTTATTCAATGAAGAAGTTTATATGAGTAATTTGCTCTTGACGATAATAAAAATTGCAAAGGGCTCGTATTTAAAGCATCGATTTTATTCAATGCACATTGGTCGTTTATTTTTTCAATAAAATTCAGAATTATTGAGAATTAACTCTTTCTAATATATAGTTGTTTAAATTCTTTGACATCTATGCTTCCCTTCTTTTTTCAGCGCGGAAATTTCCTCTTATAAGAAACTTTTATTAGTTCTATAAGTATTACGGGAAATATTCCAAGTAACTGCTGACTAATTATTTAATTATTACAATCGCATTGTTTAACACTTCATTATGGTATCTTTATTTATGTAGTATTCACTAGTAAATTATGCACAATTTCGTATTACAATTTTTTGGCATAACTTGCCACAGTCAAAGCAAGTATCGTAAAGTAGAACTTTTGTTTTGAGCTTGTAACCTGAGGCGATTCATTTAGCAGTTGAAAAACTTTTCAGTTGCGGAAAAGTGCAAATGTTGCGAACAATAATCTCAAGTGCTGCAAGGGAATTAAAGTTTTCATGTTTCAATATAACATTTAGGTAGGACTGCAAAATTCATATACTTATTTAAATAAAAATTGCTTAAAATATTTTATGATTTATAGGATTTCTATATTCTTCTAAGGTGATTATAAACTTTCAATTGTAAAATTAAAAACAGAAGTACAATAGTTTATTGTGCTGGCCAAATGTTTCTAATTTCCAATCATTAATATTTTATTTCTTAATATTCCAGCACATAAAAAGTTGCTCCAACATTTGTCAACATATCCTAGACGATAGTTTACTACATATATACATACAAATGTACATAATTGTCAATGTTTGGTGGTGGAGGGACAGTGTCGCCGGTGGTCAGTCATTCATGCAAAATTACATGCATAAAAGCATCTGTTGGATTTCCTTCAACTTCTTCACTTTTCTCCCTTTATATTTATATCTTTTGAATGTTTGCCATGCACATAGGGTGGGGCATCGTCGAAGAAGGAGATACTTTCCTTCCATTCCTTCTCCTGCTGGACACTATGTATATGCTTGCACAGACGAAGCAACAAATTCTTATGGTATATCTTTTAACCCTTTTTTATTGTAGATACACATACTTATATTCCATTTGTTTGGATTTTATTTGTACGTATCTTTCGTGTATGACGAACGTACATTTTCCTTGGTTACACCGCAATAATACCCTTGAAACATCAAAATGACAACATCAACATCAACAGAACCTCTGAACTTCTTCTCTCACAGTCTCTTTCCTTCTAACCGCTTGCCATGCAACACATTAAAGGCATTTAAAAGGGTTGTGCGATGTGGCTGTGGGTTGTAATGAAGCTATTACGACGACCTTCCCCAAATAGCCTCTTCTTCATACACTTATGTATACATTCTTATTCTGCCTTGATTCCAATCTTTGTGCTATTCCCACAGCTTCGCTTTTGTTTTGTTTTCATTTATTTTGCGTTGGTTGCTTTTTGAAACTTTAATGACACGCAACAAATGCTTCAAAATCTTTTCTAAACAATTTAAGTTGCTTTTTGTTGTTTGTTGTTTTTTGTTTTTGGTGTTGTCGTTGATCTGCGGTTGAAGATGTAATTTTATTCCACAAAATTGTTTTTTGAGGGGTTTTTGATGTTTCACGGGTATAGATTGAAGTAAGTACTCTTTAGATTTTATCTGGATAACATTAAATTAAGCAATTCGGTCTGTGTTTGTGTGTTTTTTCTTTGTTTTGATTCAATTTATCAGTTTCTTGAATTCCAGTAAAAATAATAAATAGAACTTAGTCCTTGGTTTTACTTTCTTATCGGTGAGGAAGAAGTTATAAATCATAAAAGATAGGTACTTCCTATTAAGAATTTGTTTTCCATTTTATTTGGGAGAGTTTATTATGTGTTGCAAAAATTTCCGTTAGGAAGCTTCTCTCTAGTCTTAAATGAATAGTTTTTGTTGTTACAAGAATATGATTTACAGTGAAGGTCTTTAACTCACCGCTAGAGGACACTTCTCATATTACAACCATTATTTCTTATAATCATTATTCGAGGAGGAAATCTACTTAGAGGATGAACGAGGTAAAGTGTTAAAGAATAAAAAGATGGGGAAGAGAAAATGGGAAGAGAAAACTTTATCCAAATTTCTCGAATGTATTTTTTAAAGTCATTTATTGTGTCTTAGCAGCAAAGCTTGCTGAAAGGCGATGTCACTCCACTGTTCCCATTTATATTAAAACTTATTTAAGTTTAATCAAATCATTGCTCTTATGCGATCACACAAAGTAGTACCCTTGGACCATTGTTTTTTAGCCTATTCATTAATGATATTAGCAAATGCATTGGTATTTTTCCATATTTCTGTTATACATATTCTGACAACCTAAAGTTGTTGAAGTTGTTGGGGATTCGATGAAGAAGATGGAGGATGAAAGAGTGCGCGGAGAGGTATGGGTGGATAGAAAGGGGAAGAAACGTTTGAGCGGAGAATAAGAAAAAAGCTATGAAAGAGAGCAGTTGATGTGGTGGATAGAGGCAGGAGAAAAAGTGGAGAAGAAGGAAAAGGGTAGGAAAAAGGGAAGACACAAAGAGGAATATAAAATAGTGGAAGAAAATAGTGGAAAATCGGGGAGCGAATCAGAAAAAAGGAAAGGGGTTTGAAAAAAGGGAATAGAGAGAAAAAAGATGGTGGGAAGGAGCAGGTGGATAGTAGTTAGAAAAAGACATAAATGGAAGATAGTAAAAGTGGTGTAAAAGTTTGAGAGAGAAGAAAAGCGAGAGTTTAATGCCCAAAAAAAATTGCAGTGAGAAAAAAATAGGAAGTGTTAGGACAAAGTGGAGAGAGGGTGAGTGAAAAAGATGAAGAGAGCTCAAAAACTTTCATGAATGTAAATTAGTTTTTTATTTTCAATTAATTTAATTTTATTTCCAAATTATGGATAAGAAGACCCACAGAAAATATGTGGTCGCTGTGGCGTAGTGGTAATGCGTTGGACTGCTGCGCAGAGTGTCCGGGGTTCGAATCTCGGCACAGGCAAAATCAAAAAGTAGAAAAAATAATTTTTCTACATGGCACCACCTCTTGGCTGGCAATGGCAAACCTACAAGAGTAAAAATTGCTATGAAAAGCTTTTCACTTCGCCGTTCGGATTCGGCATTAAACTGTAGGTCCCTCCAATTCATGTACAAATATAACACGCACAACATGAGTGGATGAGAAAAAGCTCGGCCTAGGTCCTCCATGGGCTGTTGTGCCATTAAAAGTAAAGTAAGTAAGACCCACAGAATAGAATTCTATACCAAGTTTAAAAAAATTTTAAATTTTTTCAATTGAAAAAATTATCTAAACTTCGCCGAATGTACGCTTATACTTTTCAAGCTAGAGAGAGAGAGAGAGGAAGATAGGGGAACGAACAGTCTCCCCCCCCTCTAAAGGATTGATAATAGCGAGACGAATGACAAAAATTGAAGACAGTGATAGGAGAGAATGGGGTAAGGAAGGAAAGGGGAAATAATGGAAATGGGAAAGAGAAGAAGAAAGAGAAATAAGGTGAGAAATTTTTCAAATAATTTTTTAACGTTCTTTCGCAAGGAATTTATTGGTCAGTGAAAATTTAAAAACATTTTAGAAGAAGCAACAACATTTTGACAAATTGACATGAACAATTTCAACAATTTTGAGAGAACACAGCGAAATGCTCGAAAATTCAACTAAAATTTGTTGCGCAAAGTTCGGTTGTGTATATGAATTTGCTTGGTTGGCTTAAAACTTTGATATATTTTAGATTAAAACAAGCGTTTTTGAGAATTTCTCTATTTCTATTTCCTTCTATTTTCTCTTCCCCAAAAGAAAGTATTTTTAAATTTTAATATATTAACATATTTTTATTTGTATTCAAGCTTATAACAAATAGAAAGAAAGATGAGTTTTTTTCATCAAAGTAAAAATTACCTCGTTTTTTTTAAAGAAATTTCATTACTCTAAAACTTTATTGAAGCACAAGCAGAGGCAATTACAATTTCGAGGGAGGGTCAATAAGTCCCTGAAAATTAAAAGATGTGGCAACGCTACCTCAAATCCAACATTTTACTCGTCAAGAAGCATATTTGAAACGAACGCAGCCAAATTATCCAACTGATCTGTCAAATAGTTTTGTTGTGACAGCCATTTAAAACAGGCGCTTACAAGCGTTGTCATAAAAAGGAAAGAAGTGAACTTCGTGTGCTCATTAAACACTATTTTTTATGAGAAAAAACTATCACGCAAACCAAACAAAAGCTTGAAAAGTATTATGGGAACTCTTAATCATCGATTTGAACAATCCACCATAGGTTTACTAAATTCGGTGCGGTCGTATCTGGTTGCCTAATTGGGGTCACCACACCAGAAATGGTCGATAAAATCAACGGTATGATATTAGACAATCGGCGAGTGAAGACGCAGGAACTTGAAAAGGCTACCTACAGGCTTATCACGAGGATCAGTGATTTCAGTTTTGCATAAATATTTGGATATGAAAAAGCTATCCACAAGATGGGTGGGTGCCGCATTTGCTCACAATTGATAACAAACGCAATCGTTTGACAACTTAAAAGGGGGATCGAAGATTAAGTAGGCCAAGATAAATCTTGCTGTCAACAAGGTAATGCCGACCGTTTTTTGGGATGAGTGCGTTATTATTCAACTCTGATTTGAGACAAAAACTAGCGCGTTTGGCAAGGAAAAAGTTCTCTTCCACCAGGGCAACACACCAGCGCACAAGTCCCAAGTCGCAATGGCGAAATTGCATGAATAAGGTTACGAATTGCTCACTCATCCAGCATATTCTTCAGATTTAGCAACGTGCGACTCTTTCCTGTTTTCAAAAATGAAGAACTGACGAGATTTAGAGATTTGGATCGAATGAAAAGGTTATCGATGGAACAAACGCCTATTTTGAGAAACTCGTGAATTCGTATCAAAGAATTGAAGAAACGTTGGAAATGTTCCTTTTCTAAATTTTCAGTAACTTATTGACCCTCCCTCGTACATCTTTTATCAAAAATTAAACTTTATTCAATTGAGATACTTATTTGTATGTAAATATGTACCTACATATACAGTATAATTTTTTTTCGATTTTCAAAAGATCTTTTAACTAAAAAACGTTTTAAAATTCCAGTTTAAAATGAATTCAGTTAGGTTTTTTGGATTTATCAAAAATCTTTTTAACTAAAAACCACTTATAAAAAATACCCATTGAAATGAATTAAGTTGCTTACAACACACACACACATACACAAAATCTATCTATAGAATGTATGAAATTTGCATAAATTTAAGAATTTCTTTTAGTCGTTTTTATTGACTTTTATTGAATTTTAATTCAATTATTTCATTTTATTTTCAGTATCAAAAAACTATTTTTGCAAATTTATTTATTAATTTATTTACGATATATTTTCACATGGAATGCATTTCCATGCAATGCCATTCGATGATGATGATACCGATCAGCGTTACTTTCACACATTCACAAACACATATACACACACACACACAGCCACTCACACACTCTGACTCGATAGATATTCATAATATTTTTTTAAGCTTAGAAAAAATTGTACGCGAAAAATTAAAAGCGACAGGCACAAGCCACAAAAAACCGCACCAGCAACAACAACAACAGAAACAACAAAAATGTTGGTTTATGAATTTGTAACAATTCAAACATTTCCCTGTTTGTTTGCTTCCTGTTGTTTTCCTACTGTGTGAGTATTTGTAATTTTCCAGGCTTTTCTGTTTGTTTTCGTTTTTGTTTTTTTGCTTTGTGAATAAATACAAAAAGCGTAGTGAAAATAGCAAAAACATCAACAACAATAACAACAACAACAACCAATTGTACCATAGTAAGCAAATTTACCTATAATTCCGCCGCATTGGCATCATGCAATGTTGATATCCTTTTTATGGGCATTTTATGCAAACCCCTTCCGGTTATTCACCATGTAACAAACGTAAGTAAAAGAGATCGAGAGAGGAAGAGAGATAAGGTGAGGTGTGGTGAGGTGAGGTGAGTTGAGTTGAGGTGAGAGTGAGTATGCACACATTTGCAATTTCTTTTTCTTCTTCTTTTTGTTTTTTTCTGTTGAAATTTTAACGCAACGCACGGCGAGAGTCTATGTGAATAGCAGCAACAATAACGAGAAACGACAATGCATGCAATTGTAAATTGTTTTTATGTTGTTGTTGTTGTTGTTGTCCTCGCAGTTGTTGTAATTTGCGTATATTTTTTATAGTTGTAGATGTACCATGTAGATATCACAACAAACAAAAAAACAAACAAATAAATACATATTTGCAAAAGGATTCGAAGGATTTGTTATGTTTTCGCATTGTATGTATGTCCGTCTCTTTGTCTATTCGTCCGTCTGTCCACGGTATATATGTATGTACATACATAATTGTATATGGTATATGTATTACTTTGTTGTGGTACATTTACGAGTATGTGAAATTTTGTTTCTTTCTTTTAGTGTTTTTTAGTTATGGCTTTATGTCGAAGTGTTGATTTTTTGCGCTATAGCCAAATCTGTTGCGATAGTGTGAGTGTTTCAGTCTGCCCTGCCACTTTTCTACATGCCATTTCTTCTAGGCCGTTTCTTTTCGTTTTTTCCATATTTATGTACGACTACGTAGTCATCAGTTTATGTGCAATGAGTAGATTCCATGTAACAGGATTTCATTGTGGCAACCGCAGTGGCACTAGCGTTGTATTTACTAAGAGCAACAACAACAGCAACAACCATTAAAATGTAAGGACATTCAGTGTTTGTGTCACACACTTTGGCGTTGTCAAGTCCTTGTGTTGTTGCTCATATCTTCTTTTTTTTACTAAACCTCAATTTTAGACACACTCTTTTCATTTGCAATAATAATTGCTAGTTTTTTGTTGGTGTTGTTGTTATTTTTCATTGCCTTGCGTCTGTCGTAAATCCTCTCGTTGCTGCTTCTAAATTTATATTCTACTTGGTTGTAGTTGTACGATTGTGTAGAGTGTTCATTACAGTCATTCTCTCCTTAATCCTCCCTGCTGTCGTTCAATCCTCGTTTGCATGTGACCGTGTGTTGATTTGTAATCTATGCGCACATTTATTTCGGGCGCTGTCATCGTTTTCAAAATTTGAATTCCTGGAAGTTTTTTAAACCTTTATTTTGAGAAATTAATATGGATGATTGACGGCCCTTTTCACTTTCGCAATATTTTATTTATTAAAATGAATTTTCTGTTAATTTTTGCTCATCATCGAAATCAGTTATTTTCGAAAAGAAAGAGAATCTACCCTTCACCTTCTCCTCTGAAATTGTAAAGCGAATTCTTTAAGCCACTGAATTCTAGATTTTGTTGACATTGGGGATTTAATTCATGAACATTTCAAAATGTTTTGCTGAACATAAAGAAAACGTCATTGAGGATTATAAATATATTCTCTTTAGTAGAGTTGAGAAATTCAATATTAGTTCTTTTCTTTCCGAACTTCAAACCAGCATTCAATAGAAGCTGTTCCATTGGCGCGCCCTCTAGTCAGTGACGAATAGAGATTTCTTATTCTTCGAATCCTAGTCTGCAGAATGGGTCCTATTTTAAAAAAACAAGTAAAGAATGTTTTTTGCAGAACTATGAGATTTTCTAGGTTTTGGTACAATGAAGGGTTCAGAGAAAATTCAGGAACGAAATTTTTTGTTGGCAATTTTCGCTAATACCAACGAGTTATACTAATATCTTGAAATAAAAGGTAGGCTAACAAGAAAGTTCAGAAAAGTGAGCTATGTTTAACCAATTTTTGTATATATATAAAAATTACTTTATTGAGTCAAAGTTGTTCCATTGTTATTGACCACCTGTCGCCATCTTTCGGGCAAAACCATCATACCGTCCTTAAGGAATTCCGGGGGTTTCTGCTTGAAAAATTCGGACAAGACCTTTTTGTAGTCCTCTTGGGACTTCAACTTTATGCCATTAAGATAATTCTGCAACGAGTGAAACAAATAGTAATCCGAAGGTGTAAGGTCTGGGCTGTATGGTGGATGCATTTAAAACTTCCCAACCAGTTTTTGGTAGGTCACCAAAGAAGTATGTGGTCTAGCGTTGTAGTGATAAAAGACGGCGTGCTTTCTGTTGACTAATTCCGAATGTTTTTACTTGAGCGCTTCATTCAATCTTGTTAATTGCTGACAGTACAGCTCCGGAAGCAGCTCGTAGTACACAGGACCCTTTGTCTGATTTGTTTATGTTTTCATTTTGTTACCTTACAACTTCCCTATTTTTACTGCTCTTAAGTATTTTGTATTTTACTCAAATTTCTTTTAGCATAAGATTTATTAATTTTGATTACCGTGGTTCTTATGAATTTTCACTAATACACGGTGTCCGAAAAGTAATCGTCAGCTCTATAAGGGATGGACAGCTCATAACTAACCAGAAAATCGAAATATTATTAAGTTAGTAAACAATTTTTAGTGAATTAAATATGTTTTCTTTTTGTTCAAACGTATGACATTATTATTTTTATTTTTGATTGTTATCAATAGCCGAGATTTTCAACGTTCAGTAACTAGAATTCGAATTTTGAAGTATGGCAGTAAGGTGTCGGGTTTCCCGAAATTCATAATAGTGTCACTATCTCAAATACTAACAATAAAACTGTTCTTTCCTGGATTTAATGGCACAACAGCCCATGTAGGGCCTAGACCGAGCTTTTTGCAACCACTCATATTGTGAGTGTTATATTTGTACATGAATGGAAGGGACTTACAGTTTTATGCCGAATCCGAACGGTGAAGGTTAAAGCTTTTCATAAGCAATAGTTACTCTTGCAAGTTTGCCATTGCCTACCAAGAGGTGGTGCTGTGTAGGAAAATTGTTTATTCAACTTTTTTATTTTGCTTGTGCCGAGATTCGATCCAACCGCGGACACTCTGCGTAACAGTCCACTACCCACTACCACTACCACTACGCCACAGCAACCACAACAATACTTACAATTACTTCTGGTCAGGTATGAGCTGGCCTATCAGCCCTCCAAGGAATGAAGTTGACTTTGGGGACACCCTGCATGTTATACAACGTGTTGATAAGATATTTCTTTATTAAATTTTATTATTTAACAAAAAAAAAAAAAAGAAGAAAAATATGAAAATGACTTTTGTGACTTTTTCCGGTTTACGAGTAAATGTGACTTTTGTATTGTATGTTATTCAATATGACAGAGTTTCTTGTCGTTAATCTGTTAAATCGTCTGCAATAAATTGTCAACAGCACATAGTCTGCTGTGTATATTTATTCTATGTTTTAAGTCATATATGAAGTCAGGCACGAAATAAGGCACTTAGCACCTTCACTTATGCCATAAATAAACTGACATTTACTCACACTCACGCCTTACACTCACGCCTTGCACTCACACTTTCCACACATTCTTTACCGTTTTTCTTTACTTGTATTGCTCGCTGTCGTTGTCCCTCTTCATTTGCTGTCATTCGATGTTGTTGTCTTCTAAATAATCTTTTACGCTTTCAGTTACTTACAGTTTTGTGTGGGAGAAAGTGTGTGTTTGTGTGTGTAGGAGTGTGTGGGTGTGTGTGTGTGCATTTGTGCATTATGAGCATGTAATGATAGTTGTTGGCTTTCAACAAGAGCACCGTGGGCATTGTCGTGTAAAAACCAATTATATTTTCCAAACGAAATCCCAATATAACTTCATAAACTTTTTTTTTAACGAAAATTAGAGTTGCATTTCTGTATTTGTTGTCTAGAGGATGACAAAATGTTTCCAAATTTAAATATTTCCGAATTTAAAATCTGAAAATATTTAAAAATACATAAAACATGTTCTTATATACCGACTTGTGAGCAGCTTTTAATTACTTGATATGGTTTAGAGACTTTTTTCTGCCTAGTTTTGTACATTAATTTTTTCGAATTTTATCCACCGTTAGCTTATTCAGAAATGTTCGTATGTAAGTTATCTTAATGCTTGAGTTAAATAAGGGTGAATATGACAGTTATCATAACACACTCATCAGCGTACGAGCGTACATATGTCATTATCCTCATTTGACATACGACATTCGGGAATTAATATCTCGTGAGGTTATTATGAGTGAAGGAAACCTTTTAAGCGCACCACAGACACATAAGGAAAAACAAAATGAGAGCAAAAATCATACACTTGAATAGTAAATTAAATGAAAGTCAACGAAATTAAGTAGGTAAAGCCAAACAAAAGACCATATAATTAAATAATGGAAAATATAATATAAGGGAATTCTGGGTCGAAAAGTTTATTTTTCGTTTGCATTCCTGCTATGTTCCGAAGTGTACACAAATAATTGCACTAGTTTACACGAACACGATCTCCCGGTGTGCGATTAGAGTCTCAGCATCTGGTTTCTCACTTAACTTTGCTGATACTTACTTCTTAAGATATTGTTATGTTTTCCTGCGCAAATTCAAGCTATCCTTGATAACTATCCTGGATATCCTGGATACCTGCAAAGTTCATATGTTAACATAAGTTTAGACAATTCGAAAATCCAATTCATCAAAAATCTAATCCCAAATATGTAGAAGTGCAGTTTTTTCCAAAATTTCACAGCGACATTTTCTTAGTAGGGACATAAATACTGTTACACAAATTTGATGTTATAAAATAAATGAAAATAATTAAAAATAATTAATTTGTTTGGACAAATTTTTAAAATATATTGTATGCAAAAAGCAATTACTTATTCGAAATGCCCGCCTTTGGCCTTCACGCACGCCTTACCATAAGTAGCACTGGTCAATCATCAATAGCTGCACGCACCTCGTGCATTGGAAAAGTGCTGCACGAATCAAAGCAGCCTTCAGAGAATCAATGTTGGGGTATTTTTTGTGGCAAACCATGTCCTTTAAAACTGTCCATAATTTGTAATCCAGTGGGTTCAGATCAAGGCTGCCAGACTGCCATTCTTCACAGCAAATGAAAGCTGGAAATTTGTTTTGAGCCAGTTTGGATCGTCTTAGCCTTATGGGCTGGCGCAGAATCCTGCTGGAGAGTCCACGGCTGGTTTTGGAACAGGGAATGGTTAAGTGGCTTTACAACAGCTTCCAAAACGGTTTCTTGCTAAACTTTGGTCGAACGTTTGACCCCTTGTTCGCAGAAATGCAAGTCAGTGATCCCATCGTAAGAGACACTCCACCAAATCATGACTTAAGATATGTGATGACCCTTTTCGACCCGTGCGATTAGTTCAGATGCTTCCTTAGATGACCGTGCATACACCCTATCATTTTGCTTGTTAAATTTTTCTTGCACGGTAAAAATGTGTTCATCCGTAAACAAGATTTTACTGTGCAAGTTATCAGCGTGCTTCATCAAAAGACGTTGGATTTTTCTACCCTATTTTTTTTCCAAAGCTGCAGTCAACAAATGTCCGGTGCGACATTTGAAGGCACCAATTCCAAGTCTTTTTTAATAATTCGACTCATGGACTTTTGCGTAATATTCATCTCACGGGTCATGATTTTTTGTTGTACGTGCACGGCCCGACGGGTGGCGGTCTTTGATATCTCCAGTCTCCTTAAACAGTTTTATGCACCGGTAGACGAACATGTGTCTAAACCCGAGTGGGCAGGATCGCCTTTTTTCATTTCACACTTATAAAGTGCTATAACAGCGACACAGTTCTGATTATCTGACCACTCCATGGTGAAAGCTGATACAATTTTGAATTCCTGTTACAGACTAAAACTATAGAGGTAGGCTTTCATAAGCCATGTGGTAATATCAGGGTATGTTCAATTCTACTATTGGAATGGGTGTGTTCAATGTTGTAACAGTATTTACGTCCCTACTAAGTACATAGTTTGGGCTGATATATTTAATCCTAATATTAAAGCCGTGAGAAATGAGAATAATAATTTTTAAATTCAGAAGTGTTCTATTGAAGATTTCTTGATCCTTGAATAATGATAAAGACCTTGGCCTACACCCCTACAAGATCAAATTAATACAAAAAGTGAAGTCTCGTGATCATTTAGGGTGCTTGCTGAAACTTCTCCGATTGCGCTCTGGAAAAGTTTGAAGAAAATCCTGAATCCTACATCGAAAGATCATCTGTAGCAATGAAGATAATTTTTGGCGATTTAGCGACGTTGGATTTATTTTTATGGGGTCACGTTAAGTCGTTGGTTTATGCATTCCAACAGGATAACAACGTTAGAGGAGCTCATGAACAATATCGCTGCAAACGTGATCGTGGTAGTCATTTGAGCGATATCAATAATTTCAGCTCTACATCACATTTATCCATATTCTGTGTTTTATTTAAATACAAAATTGTTTTCACCCTAATTTATAATTTCATTTAGCCGTATGTATAGCGTTAAGGAAATTTTAGAATTAATACTTATATGATTTTCGTAAAAAACTCAATCTTAAAATCTTAAAATGAGGAATTCCCATTCTTGCAGTTTTCCCGATCACGTCTATTTTTGATGTGGTAGTTTCTACTGGCCATATACATATACTCATGTACCAATTTGTTCTACTCGTGGGCCTGGCAGTTGCCCGTCACGCTCGATTGGTCAAGGTATTGTCAATGAGCCAAAAGATTTTATTCTATAAAATGAAGGTTAAATGCACATCTTAAAATACCTTTTCAGGGGAAAGGTGTTTCTTGCAGGGAGAAGCGACGTGTCGTGGACTCGATCCATATATGCAGAAAAACACACAAAATTCCACAGAGAGCTTAAGAACTTGCAAGTGAAGTGAAACTTATCACGACCAATTTGTTTCACTTCTATACATCAATCTGCTTTTTTGCGTTTTCTATGTTTCCTTACGTTCTCTTATTTCGATGTTCTTTCTATTTGACTCAATGCAATGAAAAACAATGAAAAAATTTATTTATTTAAACACTGAATTCGCATACGAAATTCCGTCCTTCTTTCTTTTATTTTAATAAAAACAACAGCCCATTAAGGGCTTAGGCCGAGCTTTTCACATCCACTCATATTGTGTGTATTATATTTGTACATGAATGAAAGGGACATACAGTTAAATGCCGAATTTTTACTCTTGTAGGTTTGACATTGCCTGCCGTGTAGAAAATTAGTTTTTCTACTTTTTGATTTTGCCTGTGTCGAGCTTTGAACTTCGCACACTCTGCGTAGCAGGCGAACTTACTATCAACTACACCTCATGACCTTCCGTTTTTTTCAAATATGAGATAGAGAGACTATCATAGAGTACATGAACAGACATTGAGAACCAGTATTGTTATCGGACATTTGGTATATGGAAAAATTTCTTGTATATGGATCGAGTCCATGCAGTACAAGCAGAGACACGTCGGCTTTCTCAATGTCTTGATATGTGTAAATATAAAAGGATATTGTATACTCACTCGTTTGTTTCTGCCGTTTCGTTTTCCACCACTCTATGTGAGAGAAAAGCGTGAAAAGAGTTGAAAGTAGTTCAACTTTTGACGCTTTCAGCTTTTATTGTTTTCTCACTCGTGTGTTTCTGCCGTTTCGTTTTCCATCACTCTATGTGAGAGAAAAGCTTTTCTTTTATAGGGATCGGGCCCATGCAGTACAAGCAGTGACACGTCGGCTCTCTCTTTATCATCTCATGTGTACATAAATATAAAAGGATATTGTTTACTCACTCGTTTATAGAAAAGCGTGGAAAAAATTGAAAGTAGTTCAACTTTTGATGCTTTCTGCTTCCATTTCGACGGCATATGAGTGGAGAGAGAAAGAGAGTGCTTTTCGTGTTTATCTTTCAAGAGTGGATTTTGTTTACTCGTCGAACGCGCCGCTTCGTTTCCGAAGTAATATTTCCATATTATTCCTCAATAAAGAGAGTGAGAGAAATGAGTTTGTTTAATTTTTTGGTGTGTGCATAGAGTGCCAAAACAAAATATGTAAAATAATTCATCATACAAAATGTTGCCAATCCGGATTTCTGTACCCTTCCAAAGAAGTTTCAATTCAAAAATTGTTTGAGGAGGGAAGAGTCTGAAGTCCCTGTACCACTACAGTATCTTATGGTTTGCTAGTCAAAGCTACCAATATTAAACATAAACGAGAAACTTAATGTCTGAATAGAAAACAATGCATCAGGGCTGGAGGAAAATATATTTGTAGCACTACTGCCCACAATGTAGCAGCATTAGATTCCTAAGACACATTGGGTCTAGTTTAAAGCTAATAACTAAGTTTGGGGGGTTGTAATAGCCATAATTGGGCATAGACTTATATCTTCTAATCAGATATTAGCATACCAATCAATCAATTTGATAAACACTATAAGTTGTAGCTGATAAAATCTACTTGGAGCATGTAGTAAATTATGTAATAAACAATTTTTGAATGCTTGGCATGAAAATTGAAAAAGGTCATACAGAGAAAATCTAAGGAATCATATATAACCTCTGTTAAATCTCATTGGATACATATTCTTATGCACTTTACTACAAATTAGTATTACCATATTACGAAAAACGTTCTGCTTCCTTTCAAAGCATTTCTCTTAGCTAATAAATTACCACTTATTTTTTCTGCGAAATAAAAAAAAAGAATGAAAAAGTATAGTTAATGAAATCCATCAACGTAATTACTTGTAACAAGAATAGCAATTTGCAAGTGAGAAACACAGAAAAAAGAAAATAAATATAAAATTTTGCAGTAATTAACAAAATGGAGAAAAATAATTTTCCCTTTTTTCTATGTATTAATTCATTAGAAAAGTTTCATTTACACTTATCAAAAGAAAATGAGGCTCAAAAGAATATTTGCAACACCACACTCTGCGCCAGAGTTTATGGTATGCTGCTTCATGCGGGAAGAAACCAAATGAAAAATTTTTGGGTAGATGCTGAAAAAAGTATACCACAAAATGCTTACTACACAATGCCAGGAGTATGAATGCATAAAATGTGCTGTTGTCCAAAAAGTTAGTATGAATGGGAAATGATATCATGCAGTTCTTGTTTCATTTGCATGTATGTATGTATTTATGTATGTATGTATGTATGTATTTATGTATGTATGTATGTATGTTTGAAATAAACACGTGTATATTACATATTCGAATAAAAAATCTACCAGCTTTTCATTGACAATTTATGTTTTTTGCAGTAGGTATTGTTTAATACCAAAGTGGTTTTGTTTTTCAACAAAAAAATATAAATAAATAAGAAATACTAAAATCTCATCAGATACGGTTAGGCTACTACATCCTACTATTCTACTACATATATGCTTTTTACTATACATACTTAGTTACTGCCTTTTTTGTGCCGTCTGTTTTTTCTGTTCATTGCGCTCACTTGCAGCAGCCAGTAAAGCGCGTTAGTATCAAATGAATGAAATCCGCTTTCAAAAATCGCATAAAAGTGCAAATTCGTGTTTTGTTTGTTAAAATCCTGTATAAATCTAAAAGGCTGTCAAAAATGAAAGAGACGTATACAAAAAAAGAAAAAGAAAAGAAAATAACACGAAAAACCTTCAGCCAAGAGAGAATCTTTCTTTAGTTGGTTTTTTGTTATACCCGTAGCGTAAATGCAGAGTTTTGTATGCATGACAGTAGCGTAGATTTGACGATTTCCTTTGTATAATTTTAGTCAATTTCTAGTACTTCTTTATGGCTTTTGATACTGAAGTTTGCTTGTTTCTACATACCTATGTATATACATACCTAATATGTGATGCGAATATGACATATGCGATCTAAATGGGATTATTTAAGCTTTAGAATTCGTTTCTAAGCTTTGTAAAGAGGGGGTTTTTTTTCATGTAACTACTACTATAACTAATAAAATGTCTGACTTATGTAATTGGCATTAAAATTGTGGTACACAAAAAACTGATCTGACTTAATGCAACCTTGTGGTATCAGGCCTTTCATACGAAATCCACAGTTCGGTTTTTGAAAATTTTTACAATAGAACAGTAAAGAAACTCGTAATAGAACATAGTTAAGCGTATAAAAATGCAGCAGCTTCGCTGGCTGGGTCATGGTGAGCGAATGGAAGAAAGCGCTCAGCGTTTTTTATTGGAACCTCGGTGGATGAACACGCAGAAGAGGACGTCCTAATCTTCGTTGGAAAGACCAGGTACAGGGCGAAATGACTGCACTTGGCCTTATCAACTGGCGCCTGCGCTCGCATATCAAAGGCGACTGGCGAAGCTTTATAGACGCGGCCAAGACCGATCATCGGTTGTAGTGCCAGCTAAGTAAGTAAGCAATAGAACACTAGCCCCTTCTGTCCTCCGTCCGATCTGAAAAGCCCAGCAACTGGCATTTTTAATTTGTTTCCCTTTTAGTACCAGCAATTCCAAACTTATCAGGTGCATCGACAAGATATTGTTTATATATGGTAGAGGAAAAATATCTAAGAGGCCTAATCATTCTCTACATTTCGTAGAAATTTTTTTTAAAAAGAATTCATTATGTGAAAATATTTAAAATCAGAGTAAGGCTTTTAAAACAAGACCGCCCTTTTGAATTTACAAAAACGATGTTAATTCTGAATTTTTAAATGAACTTTCAAATGCCTGCATCACTGGAAAGGTTCCTGTTTTTATTGATGAGGGGAAGTGATGTCGAAAGTACTCCAATCGGGGTATTTGCACTCTGCTTACATTTCAGAGTGCCCTGCCCTCCCCGATCGGGGAAAAAGGCTCATATTTTTGATTCGATAATTTTGAGGTTATTTTAGGCTTATTTGTCGTTGGGCTTGTGTCAAAGTTTAAAACCTCGTTCTTTCTTTTTTCTGGGTTTGTGTAGATTGTTTGTAATGTTTTACATTCGATAGAGAAAACATTTTTTTTTTTTAAATAATCATTTTATGTTATTTTTACAAGTTAGTTGGTGCAAGTTAAAATATATGAAGCTCATTTTGAAATAAATTATTAAAGCACTTTGCATGTTTCCAATTTCTGATAAAACTGTCGAAAAAAGTTACAGGACCACCTCCAAAACTTACTAAAAAAAATAGATATGCTGATTAAGTTCAGCGACCAAGTAACATTTTCGTCTCTTTCAATACTTTAATGGTACCTTGTAATTATTAACCGAATAATTTTCTGAAATTTGAAGGTATTTTTAGAAATTCCTCCTTTGTAAAGCAAAATCCTCTGCTCGACAGATAAAATTCCTCGGCTTAAAAATTTTCAAAACGACAGCAATGATGGGAAGTGCACTGCGATCTATAAAATCTGTTGTCGCCCTTAAGTCCAACCTTCGATGCAACTTTTAGTTAGAGTTCGAATTGCCATCTCGTATTTGATAGTCACTCAAAAAACTTCTACGAGAATACATTATTGCACTTTCTCTTCTCTTTCCTTCCGGTCAATAGTCGTTAGCACTTTCCTTGGCTTTGATGCAAATTTAAGGTCCTTGCTATCGTGGTCGCTGTGGTGTAGTGGTAGTGCGTTGGACTGCTACGCCGAGTGCCCGGGGTTCGAATCTCGGCACAGGCAAAATCAAAAAAAAGTAGAAAAAATAATTTTTCTACACGGCACCACCTCTTGGCAGGCAATGGCAAACCTACAAGAGTAAAAATTGCTATGAAAAGCTTTTCACTTCGCCGTTCGGATTCGGCATTAAACTGTAGGTCCCTTCCATTCATGTACAAATATAACACGCACAACATGAGTGGATGCGAAAAGTTCGGCCTAGGCCCTCCATGGGCTGTTGTGCCATTAAAAGTAAAGAAAGCTATCGTCGAGACCCATAAGTTTTGCAGCTTTTATGCCTAGCGATCTGTATGATCAATTATACAATCCTTTTGATCGTAAAGGTGAGATACGGTGTAAGAACCTTCTAGCTTGCTAACATGATATACTATTCAGCCATATTAACTTCACGAGTTTATGAGAAGCAACGGTCCCTCCCATTATCACGTAAAGCCCACAGTTATTCATTGAGGTGGGCAGGCACACCTGTGATATGCGTCGCTAGAATGTAATACTCTTACCCCTAACTTACAAAATATAGGCTATCCAGGAATAGGGGCTATATTTTTGTCTACCCTATCTTCATCCTTAGTGTGTTGGAAGAGTGTCGTCTCCTCGTTAATGCTGTGGTTCCTCACTACGCATTAACTGACGAAAGGTTAGGGATTCTGGGAATGTAACAGTTTACCCTGCTATGAGATAGTTGAACCCAAAAGTAGATTCGATAGCAAAATAGAAATTTCAGCATGAGACTACTCGTAAATCATCTCCGCTACAGCTCGGAGAATAGCTCAGATCCAATCACTTGAAATTTTTAAAAATGATATAGTTTATTCCTCTACATGTTTGTTTTTAACTCAGCTCCTGTTTTTAAGCAATGACACTAGGTTCTCCAATCAATTCAAAAGCTTATGGTACATACTTACTTAGATGGAACTCTAACCGATGATCGGTCTTGGCCTTCTCTTGAGGGTTGATTGGGGAATATTTCCACATGGTGGGTTTTAAAGCCCGTCGCACAACTATTCATTCAAGGCCACGGATAAGCCCGCCGCACACATTAGTTAGCTCACTGACGGGTGTTAGATCGGTATCCAGGGGATGCTACGAGGAGGATGTGTGTCGACTTGAGACATCGAAGCTCAAGGATCGAACATGGATGCACCTGCGACTGTCACGAACTTTACCTTAAGGCTTACGCCCCTAGGCGCCACATGATATATAATTATGTGGCATAGAGCCACAACATGAATAATATTTTTGTAATTGATTGTTAAATCCCAAATACTCTCAACTTCAAATTAATTTTTGACTCACTAACTAAGTCTTTCCTTTTCAATTAGAAACATCTCCCTTCCATCTCCCCACAATTATCCATTTATTTTAAAGCTTATAATGAGTATGTAGTTATGCAACATGTAAAACCATTTTCAGTCTCATTAAATATTTGCATAATTATTTTAAATAAAATTACGCTCCAAAATTCATATGAATTTATGTATGCACTCGTTTTATTGCATGGCATTATTAAAAAGTTCTTAACTTATCAACAAAAAGCGTCAGCGTCAGCCACATTTGCACTCCCATCAGCAAGCATCAACATCATTAGCATCATTATTAACATCATAATTTTCACAATGACGACGTGTCGTTGACAATCCACACGGAAGACCGCATGCGTCATTTATCCTGTTGCTAATAATTTGAGCTTTCATTGTATCACGGTAGCAGCGAGTCACCAGTAGCTGTTAGCAGTAGTTTGCTCGTCAACGCTTAAGTTACCTGGTGTTGCATAGAAAGAAGGTGTCAGCGTGGAAGAGAGGCAAGAATAAAAACGGAGCATACCTTGCGGCGAAAACAATTTAAATTATGCAAAAGAAAATGAGTTTTTTCTCTGTCGCTATTGTCACTTTTTTTTATAGATGATTATTTTTTCTTGTTGGATTTTTATGAGGTACATGATTATTATTTTAGTGTTTTTGTTTGAACGTAATAAAAAATGTTTGTTAAAAAAAAAATTAATTTGTGTTAGTTGAATTCACATGAAGTGTACCAGGTAAACAAGTATGAAACCGGTAATGATATCGGTTTGTCGCTAGGTAAAACTGTACACCAAAATCATTGGCGCCATTTCTTTGCACTTAGTTCAGCCAACAATATTCAGTTCATAAACAATCTAGTTTCATACAGCAACATATTTTTTTCGCACATAAAAATGTCGAATTTTATACCTACAAACTACGATATGCGGACATCATTGATTTTCTGTTTCCAATTGAAGAAATCTGCTTTGGAATATCATCGAATGCTTTTGGAAGCTTACGGCTAGCACGCTCTAGGCAAAACACATTCCAACGAGTGGTTCAATAAGTTTAAAAGTGGCGATTTTGATGTGAGAAACGAAGAACGTGGAAGACCACCGAAAAAGTTTGAGAATGCCGAATTGCAAGCTTTACTCGATGAGAATGAGCATGATGGTCAAACGCAAGAACAACTTGCAGAACAATTATGGTAAATGCGATCAACAATGCATTTCTCAACGTTTAAAAGCCATGGGACAGATTTTGAAGTTTTTTCATCTTCCGCACAGGGAAGATGGGTGCCGCATGAATTGATTGAAAGACAGTAAGAAAATCGAAAAACCACCTGTGAAATATTACCTGCCAGGTATAAAAGAAAGTCACATCTTTATCGAATATTTACTGGCGATGAAAAATGGATTTATTTTGAGAATCCCAAACGTAAACGATCATATGTTAAGACCGGTACACCGGTCAAATCAACAGCAAAGCCAAATCGCTTCGGAAAGAAGACAATGCTCTGTGTTTTCTGGGATCAGCGAGGTGTTATCTGGTTTGACCTTCTGAAATCAGGTGAAACAGTTACTGGTCAACGCTACCAACAATAATTGACCGATTTGAACCGTACTTTGCGCCAAAAACGTCCAGAATATCAAGCTAGGCAACACAAAGTGATTTTTCTTGATGACAATGCACCATCACATCGAACAAAACAGACTCGGAAATTGATAGATGCGTACAGCTGGGATGCCCTCCTCCATGCGGCTTATTCACCAGACTTGGCTTCATCTGACTACCACTTATTTTCATCAATGGGGAACGCGGGCACGCACTCGCTGAGCAGCACTTCGATTCGAACGAAAATGTGAAAAAATGGGTCGATGACTGGTTTGACTCAAAAAACGAACAGTTTTTTGGCGAGACATTCACAAATTGCCAGAGGAATGGAAAAAATATGTAGCTCGCAATAGCCATTACTTTGAAGATTCAAAGTATAACTATTTTTCTTAAATAAACGTGTATTTTCATAAAATAATTATCAGTTTCATACGTGTAAACCAGTAAAAATAAAAACAAAATTAATTAAAATAACTGCAAATCTAAATTAATTTTAATAACATTAAATATATTCTCAGATTATTATTTATAGTACATATGTTAAAAATTTGTCTAAAAAACAAAAAAAAAAAGGTGGTTCAATTTTGTCCGACAAAATTAAGAGTATCTATAAGCAGTGACGATATGAGTAGTTTAAAACACAAACAAAAAAGCCGAAAGCGGCAAAAAGTCAGAAAGTGAATTTCATATTAAAATAAATAAAAAGAATGGCATAAAAATAAATTGCAATAATATCGCAAATACAATTAAAATAGCAAATAATTACACAAACAACGTAATGGTGCTAATCCTCTTAAGCACCAGCTAGCCACCAAACCAACTGGGCTAACAAACAAACAAACAAACCAACAGCAGCAGCAGCCAGCGACAAAAATTGGCGTCAGGGGCCAAAAGCTAAAGCGTTAGCAATTTCAATTGTGTTCTGCTCATTACCGTTCCGCTCATTGTCAACACTTTTCAATGTGAGCATGCGAAATTAATTTTAAATGCTCTATATTAAAATTTGAATTCAAAAAAATAAAAATTAATAACAAAAATTTATAATGCAGTCAAATGCATTCTATAATTTTTTTTTTTTTTTGTGGTTTTTGTGGTAAATTTTTTTTTAGCTAAATAACAATAACTCAAGCCAGTTTATGGTTTTAGGTTTGTAAAAAAAAAAATTGTATCTAAGTATTAAAATCAATAAAAAACTTTAAAATATATTTAATTAAGGTTAAGCGAAACATGTAAAATTTATTGAATTAGCTTCGGAAACCAATTCACAAAATTTACATAGGTGCGAAAACAGAAATTTTGCTATGAAAACTCAGGCAAGATCGAATGGATGAGAAGAAATAATATACCATGTTTATCCGACGCTAAAAATGGACGTTTCAAGTTTCGTAAAGCGATTCTTAGTTCGTCTGGTTTCGAAATTGTCAATTCATTTTGAAAAAATCGATTGTTAAACCGAATTGAGTACTTAAAACTATTGTGTAAGTGTATTTTTTGAGATAAAAGGTAAAAAATTTATACAAAAACTTTTAAGTAGAAAACGGTTTCAGAGTGGCATAAAATGGTAACAGTTTAAATTGAGAAGGGAGAGGGGTGTAAAGAGGGGAAGAAAAAGAGATGGAAAAATAACCTAGGGAAGGGGATCGAGAGAAATGTAGGAGGAGGGAAAGAAAAACATGTGTTGGTAGAAGGATAGGATAGATAGAGAGAAAGTGATAGAACAGGTAGAGAGAAAGCGAAAACGAATATAGAGAAACCGAGGAAGGTTGGTAAGAGAGATAAGAAAAATAAGGAAAATAAGAACAACAGCGAGAGAGATAGATTGGAAACATGAGGAAGGGAGTCAGTGGGACGCCTTTCAGAAGTTTAGTTCTTCAGAAAGTTTGCGTTTTGAGTTAAGGCTTGGTAATCGTGTAGAAGCCAGATTTATGCAAGCGATACACCTTGTATAGTTCACTTTGACGATTCTCTGATCCCAGGTGTGCTACATCTGGATTAACTTCACTCTGATCGTTTGCATTTCTAATGCATACGACGCCCTCTGCAAAATCATCATCGACATCAAAAAATTCATACTCAAAGCATACGAATTTATTTGCTATATCCTTATAATTATAATCTTACCATCATCATCATTAAAATATTCAGGTTGTATAATCTCAACGGGTAAAATATTTGCCCCTTGCCGGTCTGAGAACTCGCGAATGTTATGAAGTTGACTAGAAACTATGTTTTTTTTTGTGCTGATGCGAGTTATTTTCTTTCCACGGAGGAAAGATTTTTAGGCAAATGTTCAAGTAAATATTCTTCTCTTTCGTTGAGAAGCCGGGAATTCTGCTACCTCAATTACTGCCTGGTGATGATCTGAGGATCTTCCTCGGAACTCAATGACATGAGTGTTGATGCAATTATTGGCTCTAATGAACTCATTTACCATTCATGCTATCCCTCTCTCTCTTTGTGATTTCCCACAATGAAATTGTTGTTCACTGAAATTTGTATTCTGTTGTGCTTCCAGTTGCTTGGAAAGCACAACACTCTCCCTATGTCTTGGTGCTGGTTTACGGGTTTTTTGTCACGATAGTAGAATCTAAATTTTGTTGGTCTTCCATTTTTCCACCTACCTTCTCGCTATCTCTAAGCCAAAGTTTTTCCTGGAGATGTTATCGTAACACAATCGCCATTTGTTTGTGCCTCATAATTGTTTTTTTGTTTCAGTCTATAGTCGCTAATTCTTTCAGCTCTAGAAGTTTCTAACGATTTTTGTTTGAAATTTAAAATTTTTGTCAAATTTTACTAAAAACTGTTGAGCAGCCTCTATCAATCAAGTTATAATCATACGCGAATCAACGCCCTCTATCAATCAAGTATGATTCATACTCGATTGATAGAGGGCGCATAGTGGATGCATTTGTGAATACACATAACTTTTCATAAGCTACTTTTGCGCTTTTTTTTGTCAGTCTATACTCGCTCATTCTCTCAGCTTTAGAAATTTCCAATGATTTTTGTTTGAAATGTAAAATTTTTGTTTGGAAATGTAAAATTTTTATTTGGAAATGTTAAATTTTACTAGAAGCTGATGGGCAGCGCTGTCTATCAATAGAGTATGATTCATACTCGGCACTCTCTATCATTCAAGTATGAGTCATATTCAGCGCCCTCCATCAATCAAATTTTAATCATACGTGAATCAGCGCCCTCTATCAATCGAGTTTGATTCATACTCGTAAATACATGTAGATGCATATGTGCCTGCCCATCATTTATGTCTATATATAGTATTTACATATGCATCCTCAGTTTTTTCATACTTAATTTTTATTTCCGAGGCAATTTCTGTTTTTCCACGATCATCTTTTACCCCCTCGTAAATATAAAAACGATTGGAAAGAAGTCAAACTTCAATAAACTTCAAAAAAGGCAATGAATGATTGATAGAAATCTATTGAGAGAAATATAACGTTCTGAAATGCACAAGTAAATGAAATCCTTTTACCGACTACTATCTTAAAGATCTTCGCCGCAATCAAATCTAAATAAAAAGTTAATTTTTACACAAGCGGATCCGAACTGGAGATAGGAACACCGGTATTAAACTCACCACACTCTTACTTTCTCAATATAAATCTCCGCCAATATGGTCATGGCAGGAAAAGCTTCTTTTTTTTTTTAAAGGAACGACTAGACTTAAAATCTGAAACCCCATCTCTGCAACCTCTGACTCCAGTCTGCTGCTGCATACGTAAATTTGAAATCGCTCGATTTTCACCGTAGATACATTCCACAAAAAAAAAAAATGCTCATAATAAAACCGGGTAACAAATGAGTCGGCTCATTTCGGGGGAAAAAAAATCTGACATAAATTTTTGCATTATCCTTATAAAATGAGACAAGGTTTTGAAAACGTTTAATAAAATTTATTACATTGAAATTTTACTTTAATGGGACACATACTGGTTCGACTAAGTGCTAATTTTTTCATTCTCAAGACCTTTAAAATCCTCTGGAAGTATTTTCTGAAGCTGCTATTTTCAAAGAAGTTATGCGTAGACATTAGATATAGCTCACTTAAAGACTGTAAAGAGAAATTCCGTACTATTTTTTTTGAGTTAATGAAAACCAGAAAATGAGACTCTATGCACCCAAAATTTCATTATAGGTCTTTTCTATGCTCAAAGAAGTTGTACTTCAAAATAGTGGCTACTTGCTGAAGCTGCCGATTCCTTATTGGAGTACACGTATCAATTAGATTTTGATTTAATTTCGATTCCATACCAAATCACTGCTGAGTAAATAGTTACTTTTGAGTACTCATAATCGGTACTTTCCCTGAATCAATTGTTGCCAATTCTTTTGAGATTCGATTCTGCCCAACAATATGAAATATAGAGAATATGTAAATAAAATGAGCGTGAAATATTTCAAGAGCACTAAATTTCCAAAAAGAAAATCGCAAGCAGCAATGGCACTTCACAATCTCAAAAGACAAGCGATTTAAATATTAAAAGCTAACAAGCGAATTTAAACAAGATAAATCACTTAATATTAATTTCTCACTTTAAGTGTTGTTTAGATTTTTGTATACTTAAGAACGTAACGTAAAGAATTGCAAAATAAGTGCATGAATATTGATATAAATCATGATTCAAAAAAAAAAAAAACAAAATATATTTTACAGTAGCTACACGATGTAAAAGTTTCACTTAACATTTCGGAAGAATTTAGAATTTAATCTTGCTACATTGGGGAATAAATTTTTGGGGGTGACCGCAAATAAGCTACGAGGGTAGATCAATAAGTACCCGTGTATGAAGATAGGTGGCGTTGCTGAGGGAAGTTGGCATTACCGTCGTATACTGCCATCTGCCATATGACATCACACTAAATTCAATCAAACCGATTTATAGGTTAGTTTTTATTTGGCAGCCATTAGTATCACACGTGTTTCGTGTCTTCTGTTTCGCGATAAAATGGAAAGAGAACAATATCGATCCGTAAAAGCGAAATTGGATGCTGTCAATGGGGACCCTTCACCATCTATGACAACCGTAAGATATTGGTTCAGACGTGTTTACCGAGGAAATCGTTGAAAAGTTCCACGACATGATTCTCGCTGATCGCCGAACGAAAGTGCGCCAAGTAGCAGAGGCCGTAGGAGTGTCGTACGGAATGGTAATTAATATTTTACATGATAGGTTAAGCATGAGAAAGCTGTCGGCCCGATGGATGCCGCGATTGCTTACGGTGCAACGGCGGATACGGAATTTTCGCGGCCAAATTGTATGAATTGAACTACGAATTGCTGCCGCACCCACCATACTCGCCCAACTTGGCTCCCTGCGACTTCTTTCTGTTCCCCAACATGAAAACGTGGCTAGGGGGAAGAAAATTCAGGTCAAACGAGGAGGTTATCGTCGAGACAGAAGCGTATTTTGAAGAGTTTTGAGGGGTTAAAGAAATGGGCATTAAAAAAATTGTGAAAAACTTGCCTCTTCATTCCTAACACGGGTACTTATTGATCTACCCTCGTATAAAAATAATTATTATAAAAAGTTTAAATTCCACTTATTATAAATACAAAATAAAACTCCTTCTTCCTCAACAAGAAAAATAAGAAGAATTCTTGAAACTTAAAAACTTCTGCTTCTAAATAGTAACCAAATATTTATTTATAGTATAAAGTAGTTTCACTTTCTGGCTTCAAGTGAAGCCAGCATCCACCGCCACAACAATAAACAGGACGCGTATTATAAAATGCTGTTAAGGCTGAATTTATGTTGGCACTTTTACAGTTTGTTAAAGTTAAAAGAAACAAGAAACATAGAGGCACACTGATGTAGAAGAGCTACTTAAAACAAACAAGGATAAAGAAAGAAGTTAAAACTTTACAACTATTAAAGTATTAAGTGCAAGTTGCAAGTTCCAGTTCCAAGGCTCCGCAAGAAGAGAAGAAAATGTTTGTTGAAGTGTGTGGAGAAATCATCGTGAAGACACTAGTAAAAATAACAGCAAAACAACAACAATAATGGCAATACTTAGTAAGAACATTCAACTAAAACAATAACTACTACAATATCTACAATATACTATATGTAGAAAAAAAGAAATTACTTGGAAAAACTAAAGTAAGTAAGTGCATAGATAGTTTTAAAGTAGGCTACTTACGTGGAAAGATTTTACAGGTGCCAAGAAGATGAGTAACTTTGGCTTTTGTGGTATAGGCTGCTAATGTGATTTAGTTGGTATGTATGCATTATGTATGAATAACTTAGGAAAAGGCTCAAAATTTGGTTGGTATGATTTTGTGCATTAGTTCAGACATTAGCGTTTCTTTGAACATGAGCCAAATCTGATTTGTCACTTCAATAGTTCTCTCTTGTTGGACGAGTGAAGATAAAGCTATTCAGCTTTCATAAGGCCGTGGTTTCATTGAAAATTCTTCTCCGCTAACACCACGAAATAGTTGTTCCATCGAACACAATGGGCTGGGTGTATCGCACATCGAGCAAAAAAATGTTTGCCGAGCAAAATTTTCAAAGTAACCACGCCCTAAAAAGTTAAAACTCGCGTTGAAACTATCTTTGTATTCTGTCTGTACTTTCAACATTCCAAGCTGCAATAAATATTAATATAATTTACTATGTTAAAATTACATTATTTTCACATCAATTATAAATTTGTGTCGTTGAGTGCAGTACCTAAAGTTGAAATTACATTGTCGATTTTAGTATTTTTAATTGTAAACAAAAACTGTTTTTTTTTCAGTGGTTTCATGTACCATACATACTTTTTTATCTGGGTATAATATAAAGGAAAAACTATTAAATTCAGCCAGTTTGAACCCGCGATTGCAAGGTCTTATGATTCACAGTAGTTGAAGTAGTACACAGTACCTCACATGACTGATATGGAAGAACTTACGGGCAGTGAGGATACCTTCTAAGTATCTTACACCCTGAAAAAGTAGTGCTCTTGATACCTGTTGGGTAATACCCACACACACGCATACCTGGATACGCGAAAATGCGGGTACTACCCAATCTCACGGGTACCCGGTGATTTCGGTTAACAATCTTCGGGTACCCCTCAATTTTTCGGCTAATAAGTAAGTAAGGGAAATTCAGGTGTAATTGATGCTGATGATGACTTTGTTATTAGAATTAGAATTTTGCTGGTATGGTAAGCGTGCTACTAGTTTTGCTACTATCTCTACTACTATTTTGTACTACTTTATTCTGATTTTTCAACAATATTTTAAATTTGTTCTACTACTTTTTACTACTGTTGGTTGTGTAATTTGAAAATGAAGTATTCACAATTGATGGCGTAACTTGCAATAAATCACATCTGGCAATACTGAACTACTTTCATGTTTCCGTTTTTCCTTTTCTTTTAAGGATACATGCAATACACAGGGTGTACTCCTATGAATGCAGGGCATTGTGTTAAATGGAATGAAGATTGATAGGTAGGAGGAAGAAGGAGGGACAATGAGAGAGGGAATGCAATCACACAGCACACCGATAAAGAGATCGACAGCCATTGTGGCAAGTGTTATGCCTTTACCACAATGAACTTCAGTTTTTATCAATGTCGACTATGACCGCATGTAGCGCCAAAGGCCGAGCCTTTCGCATCCACTCATGTTGTGCGTGTTATATTTGTACATGAATGGAAGGGACCTACAGTTTTAAACCGAATCCGAACGGCGAAGTGAAAAGCATTCAATAGGCAATTTTTACTTTTGTAGGTTTGCCATTGCCTGCCAAGAGGTGGCGCCGTGTAGAATTTTTGTTGTTTTTTTTTTTAATTTTATATATTTTTTATTTTTATTTTGCCTGTGCCAAGATTCTAGTGCATCCTCTTCTATATTCAACATTAAATCCAGAAACTAATTCAGATTCCCCTTCAGCAAAATCAAAAGGAGTACGATTAGTTTCAGCCAAACTAATTCTAAATCAAACTAAAGCTGTAGCAAACAAAATAACAAAAAATCATATATAAAATTGATAATTATAAAAACCTAAAATATTATAATTCCCAATTAAAAGATAACAAAATTAAAGCTAATCTAACTTCATAAGAAATTGTTTAAGCCACCGCACTACCTACAGCTACGCTACAGCGTTTTGATTATGTATCAATTTGCCAAAGTGTAAACAGTATAATCTTTTTGCGCTACAAACATGTTTGCGGGAACAGCATTTGCAGGAAATTTTGCTTATCTTCTTTAATTCGAAAAAAATGCTGCCAAAAGATATCGATTTCTGTTGGAATGTTTACAGTGATTATCGATTAAAACATGCAAATTCTAGTTTCGATGCTTTAAAAGGAAGAGATTTTAACACAGAAGACAAGGAATGTCCCTGCCAAGTGAAAAGTTCGAAGATCAAATGTTACTCGACGAAAACTCGTGCCAATCGCAGGAGGGACTTGCAGTAACATTGGTAGTTACTTCTTTTTTTTTTCTTCTTCTAATGGGACAAGAGCCCATTGAGGGCCTAGGTCGAGCTTTTCGCATCCACTCATTGAGAGTTACTTATTCTAAAATCATTCCTAAAATCATTGGAAATCATTCAAAAGGAAGGAAATTGGTTGCCATATGACTGGAAGTCGAGAGAAATCGAATGGGGAGTTTGCATGTCATTCATATATAAAAATTAAAAAATTATTCGTTTTTGCATCGAATTATTATTGGCGACGAAAAATAGATCCTTTACAATAATCCGAAGCGTAAGAAGTCGTATGTGAAGATTGGCCAACCGAGAACGTCAACGCCGAAGCAGAATATTCTTGACGACAAGGCAATGCTCTGTATTTGGTGGGATTAGAAGGGTGCCATCTATTGTGAGCTGCTAAAACCTGTTGAAACTATTACTGGAGAACTGCATTTAAATTAATTAATTCGTTTTAAGAGAGCAATGGCCGGAAAATACTAGAATATGTGACCAGGCATGAGACAGTAATTTTCCAGCATGACAACGCGCGACTAATTGCAAATTACCCGACGTATTCACCAGACCTTGCCCCGTATGACTACTACTTATTTCGATAGATGCAGGATGCCTCTATTTGAAATATGCTTTACTTCAGTTGAAAGTAACAAAAAATGGATTGATTCGGTCATAGCCTCAACAGATGGGCGGGTTTTTTTTTTGGCAAGGAATCTATAAGTTGGCTAAAAGATGGCAAAATATCTCAGCTTCCGATAGACACTACTTTGTATAATGTCGATTTGTTCATTCGATTTGTTATTGTAATAAAGATATATTTTTGTTTAGAAAAATCCTTAATTTTCAAGTATATACACAATATTTTCAACTAATTACTATTTCTACTACTTTACTCCCTTTTCTACTTATACTACTACTTTTTACTACTAATTTCACTCAATTCCGTACAGATGTTTAGGAGTTTACTTGGTACATACATACATACATAAATATGTAAAAACAGTAGTAGATTTTGTTTCTATTTTTCTTAAATTACTTCTTATAGCAAACGGGTACCCTAAAATTTGTCGGTACCCGGGGAAAAGCGGAAATCCGGAGCACAATGGATACCCGTCATTGTACATAGTACGTGGGTAATACCCGAAAACCGCGGGTATCCGGGTACATCCCAGGTAAATGGGTATCAAGAGCTCTATCAAAAAGGTAACATAAGCATGGAAATTATCCAAGTTTAATTTTTAATCAAACCCCAATTATTAAAGTTTTTTTCGATACAGTTACCACACAGGGTGTACCCGCCATTGAATGCAGGGCATTGTAAGTTGATTGGAAGGAAGATTGTTAGGTGGGTGGAAGAAGGAGGGAGAAATAGTTGTGAGCGTTTGCTTTAAATTTAGGAAAAGAAACACAAAATCGGAAAATAATTTAGAATAGTTTAATATTTCCCATAAATTTTTTTACTATAATATTGAAGCAGTTCCATAAGGAAGAATTTGAAATCGTAGTGCGGTCAATTTTACTATGTACTAGTTACTTTTATATACTACGATACCCGAAATTTGCACACTACATATCATTTTTGATATACATATTAAGTATATAATATATATATTTTCCAAAAAAAAAACATTTATTTTTCTGTAAAATTCAAAAGCAAAACTTAACACCTTCTTTCTTTTTCAGTCGCAATTATTCAATGTATTTATTACTATTCCCCAATGGCATAAATTTTCAAAAGAAATCAAATATGCGCGGTAATCCTGTTTTGACAACTTTCAAGGAAAAGTTTCGCACAAAACGCATCTGATATAAATAATCCATGCGTCAGTGAAGTGTGAAAGATGAGCCACAGCAACAGCACGAACAACAACAGAAGACAAGCAAACAATACAAAATTTGAAAAATTAAAAACTTACATTTTACTTTTTTTCTACGTTCCTGCTACTACCAAGGATTTTTTCTTTTACTACCTTTATCTTCTAACTTTTCTACTACTCCAACAACGGCCGCAATTGTCAATGTTAAGTTAAGCTCAAAGATTTTGCACATATCCTGTCGTCTTCAGTGTCCTCTCCTTATTATCCTTATTATTCGAGTAGGAGGGGCTAGGTGAATGCTGTAGGTGCAGCGTAGCTGCTTGGTTGTTTTTGTTGTTTCTTGCTTTTGTGCGCACCTTTAAATCAATGTTGACAAAACTTTTATTGGATAAGTTTGTTTTAAAATTAAAAATATAAAGAAAATAAATAAAAAAAAACAAAAAGTTCGAATGTTTTCTTTTGTTTTTTCCTTTGCCTTTTGCTTTTCCTTTAGCAATAATTTGATTTTGTAACTTTTCATGCTTTTTTCTTTGAATATATTTTACATTGAAAAGTAGTAAGTTGTTTACTTTGATAAAAAAAATATTATAGCTATAAAAAAATGTATAAAAGTATTTAGCTTACATTTGTAAAAGTTTTGCTGATGATTTGGAAATGACTGCTTGCAGTAAGAGAAAAGTTACTAATACCTCCTGCTAATTTGATTTGTGCTAAATGCTCTTGAATCGCTTAGCAAATTGGTATTGATTGATTGAGAACAAGGAAGAAAAGAGTGCGAGTAAATGGTAAAAACTCTTAAAGTGAATAGCAGAAGTTTACTTCTTTAGAACGATTGTGTCTTTGGTTTTCAGGTTAGGTTTAGTAATCTTGTAAAATCCAGAGTTTATCGCAGATATTACAGCCGTGGACCACTTGCCGTTCGGAGACCTCAGGAATGTTATGAAGTCAACCTAAAACTTGGCAATTTCTTCTGCCCTTTGCCTTCGTTGAGGAGCTGGCCACCTCAATATCTGCCAGATGCTGTATAATCTGAGGACCTTCGTCGGGCTTCAATGCGATGGGTTTTGATGCAATTACAGGCTCTATTGGAATCATCTGTCATTCATGCTGTCTATCTGAAATTCGAATTCTGTTGTGCCTCAAGTTGCTTGCGAAGTCTACACTCTCGCGATCTCTCGGTGCTAATTTTTTTGGTTTTTTTTACGATTGCAGAATCTGAATTTTGTTGGGCCTCCATTTTTAGACGAAGTCTACATTCTCGCTGTCTCTCAGCCGCAGTTTTTCCTGGAGATTTTATTGTAGCACAATCAATATTTGTTAGAGTCTTGCTATTGTTTTTTTCAGTCGATACTCGCTTATTCTTTCAGCTTTATAAATTTCCAACGATTTTTGTTGGAAATGTCAAATTTTACTAGAAACTGATGGGCAGCGCCCTCTATCAATCGAGTATTAATCATATGCGAATCAGCGCCCTCTATCAATCGATAAATAGAGGGCGGATAGTTGATGCATATGTGTTGCCTATCATTTATGTGTATATACATACGAGTATGCATCCCCATGTTTTCATACTTGATTGATAGAAGGCGCAGCCCCTCATTTCTGTGAAAATTTCCGCTTTGCCACGATCATATTTTACTCCCTCGTAAATATAAAAACGATTCTAAAGAATTAAACTTCAAAAATATAAAATTATTTTTAAGTATACAGAAATATGTTTTTTGAGTTATGACAGTCTTGCTGTAAACAAATGATTTGATATTTGTGGTGCATACTCAAAATATATGAAAGTATTGGCTTTTTCATTACAGACTTTTTGGACTAATCTGTAGTTTCTTGTAATTCGTTTTCTATTTACTTTCTTTGCTTATTTACTGTGTGAAAAGGTCGGCCTGGACCCTCCATGGGACGTTTGTGCCTTTAAAAGAAGTAGACGAAAAAGTTTATTTACTTTAAACTAATCGTACTTCAAAAAACACGCTGCATCTTCGTTTTTCTCCTCTTCACCAGATCACGCTTTTATTGTGCAAATATAATCAAATTAAGAATACTCAAATCGTTATCGAGATTATGCAAGATTTTTCCACCAGCTCCATTCGCTAGCAAATATTCATATGTATTCCTTTAGGGTATTTACACATATGTTGCGCAGCATTAATGACACGATGGGACACACATGCAAACTTTGTAATAGCCCAGTGGGGAAAATTCGAAACGCTTCACAAATGAAGTGTTACGAAAACGGTGCTCTTTTGATGCAGGGGAACTAGAATATTCCACAATAATTACTGGTTTTGAAAATGCTTGAGATATGGTAAACCACGCTTCGGTTGTGTAACGACTCCCTTCTTCTACAGAAAAAATAGAAATACCTACCTTGCGAAACTGGTTCAAAACCTTTGTCTGAAATGGACCATGACTAGGTTTTTTTTTTAAAAAGTCAAAAAATGTACAGGAAAATGAAGAAAAGTTAGAATAATAGCATTTTGTTTTGGTGAAACTCAGCGAAACAGTTTTTTTTTTCAGAGGAAACCCACAAATGTATCCCACTTTTTTGGCATCGAACCCTTGTGCGAGATGTACATGTATGAATTTTGGATCACAGCTTGACATATCCTTACTTGACATATAATGTATTCTGGTAAAACTCTAACGTTATCCAGGCGAATGTCGTGCGGCGACACGATTTAAGATTACTTGGCCGACCTTTTCCCAATCGCTTTTCAACACCAGATTTTTTCAAGCAATGGGCAACTTCAGACAGAAATTCATGCAACAGTTGCTCCGGATCTGTTTGATTAGTAACCGTTTGGTGTTCCTGGGAATAAGAAAGCCGACGAGTTGGCCAACTGTGGATCAAAGAACATGCCTTTGGGACCAGAGCCAATAGTTGGGACCAGTTTGGCAGGTGCTATGCATTGGATAAAATCTTATGCTAATGATTTACATAAGAGACGCTGGGTCCAGTCTAAACATCTGTAAAACGGCTAAGTGTTTTGTGATTTGTCCAAACAGGAAGGCAGCGGAATTCCTTCTTAAATTAGGAAGGAAGGACCTGCGCTGGATGGTGGGACTCATCACAGGACATAATCCATGGGGCCAACATATGACCACCATCGGCTTCACCGAGGAGCCGACCTGCACATCTTGTCTGGAGGAGGTGGACAGCACAGAGCATTTTCTCTGCACATGTCTCTTTGCCAGAACGAGATGACGCATTTTGGGTTTCGATGTCACAGGAATGGACAAAGTTCACTACTTTCCCTTCTGCGATCTTCTGAGATTTGTGAGAGAATCCGGAAAATTTGAGGAAGAGAACGTAGTCCCCCTATAACCCCTTTTTCAACTTTTTCCCTCTTTTTCTCTAACCCTTTACTTACTGTCACCCCTTCTTCTTTTTCTAGGCCTTAAGTGTAATGGGCTACATAGCCTGAGTGCTTTAGGAACTGTCATGCAATTGCAGGTCAGGTTCTCGGCCTTCTTCACATCCATCCATCCATCAACCGCATCGTGTCGCTTGTATAAAATTCAGGCGTTGATCATGGCCATATCAAACATGTGGAAGAACAAGCGATTTGTCCACTTGCGTGACTTTATGCAAAATATGACTACAGCCGAGTGAAGAATCCAAAAGGTCAACAACGCCCATGTATTTATTGTATTCAAGAATGAATGCTTTCCATCACCTTCTTCTTCTTATTGTATGGCTCAATTATATGGCGCAAGCGGTGACGCCCGTATCAAGCATGATTTTAAAAGTCACTGCTGGAGATTTGACAACAATTCGTTAAAAGAAGTTTTGATTATAGTCGGTTGGTTCCGGGTGGTACCAGTAGGATATTAAGGGTTAAGAAAACATTTTTGGAAGAATATCCAGGTAGGTGTGTCTCAGAAAATTTGGCAATCCTTATTCGCGTAACGAGAAAATGAGACAGAGGATGATTATGTGCTTTCTTTTCGGGCATTACTCTCCCTCTATCATTTGTTTAAAATTCAATACGTCATCTGTGACTGAGGGTGAACATAAAAAATAACTGAATATTTTCCCTACATCTTATGGCTCTCGTTAACTCCAAGAAGCGAGGTTTAATTCATTAGTTAAGAAAGTGGAAGTAAACCTAAGTTATCCATTGGATTGATATACTCGTTCATCAAAATAATGAATGTGTTCATAAATCAAATAAATCTTAAAATTCTATTAACAAAACCATTGATATTATAAGTGTGATCACAAATTCAGTAATTAACCATTAAGAGATTATGTCACGGCTACGGTTAATATGTACGTGTTTTTTTAAACGGTACTACAAAGAAAGGAATAACGAACGTGTTCAGTGAATTGATGCAAGAATTCATCAATCTGTTAAACAAATTATGTTTCAAGCCATTGCTCAGTGATGTAGAAAGTGCTTAGCCTTACTCGGATTGTGAGCGATCTATTGGCAGAATAAGACGAGCTGGTTCACTATGTACCAGCGTGGCGTAGTGGTCGCTGTGGCGTAGTGGTAGTGTGTTGGGCTGCTACGCAGAATGTCCGGGGTTCGAATCTCGGCACAGGCAAAATCAAAAAAAAGTAGAAAAAATAATTTTTCTACACGGCACCACCTCTTGGCAGGCAATGGCAAACCTACTAGAGTAAAAATTGCTATGAAAAGCTTTTCACTTCGCCGTTCGGATTCGGCATTAAACTGTAGGTCCCTTCCATTCATGTACAAATATAACACGCACAACATAAGTGGATGCGAAAAAGCTCGGCCTAGGCCCTCCATGGGCTGTTGTGCCATTAAAAGTAAAAGTAAGTAAAGGTTCACTATGTATATGAATTCTACGCATTTCATATTTCGCCAGTGGGCTACTGGGATTCAAGTTCACACATACATTCGTATGCGCTGGTACAACACACAAGTTCACTTACCACTTTTGGTTTTTGGTATAAAATTGTTCGTACCACAATGAGTTTAGATTGTTTAATATGGTGTAAAATTGCATTAAAATTTTACAGGAGAATGACAAAAAAAAAACACGGAGCTTGAAGAGAAGAGGGGATGCAACAGAATGGGAATGTCGTTGGTGTAGAGAAACCATTATTGTAGCTTGTGTGTCAACGTGAAGATAAGCGCATTAAAACTTAAAATAGCGCTAAAACAGCTAGCAATACCAACTAGAATAAAAACAATATGGCTTAGAATTTTCTCATATGTACCGACTTATATACTTGTACATATGTACATACATAATATATGTATATAAATTAAAAATTCAATTTACTTTTACAGAGGAAACTAAGTAAGTAGTAAAGCAACCACAACTAAACAAACAAAATACATTTGTATATGTATAGCCAACAACTTACAAACAAATCACAATTAATTTTAATTTGAACAATTGTTTTTGTAGCTGTTTATTTGTTTTCTTTGGCATCTCAGTCAGCAAAGTCAGTTACATCTCACTTTCGCCACAATTTCATACAAACGAACTAACGAATACAAATGTTGGCATTAAATCATTGCATATCCACAGGCGCTTTTGTAATATCAACACATGCGCACACACACACATTGATATAACTTTATGGACAGAGTCGCTAGCTGCAAGTGCATTTTAAAATGCAATAACTGGATTAGACTGTTGCTATTGTTATTGTTATTGCTATTGTTGATGTTGTTGTTGTTGTTGTTGTTGTTGTATTTTGGTATATACATACTTAGCTATTTATAGAGTTTTTAATACAATCACACAAGCAATAGAGTTGCATCTATGCTAGCAAGTATGCATGCCTGCATGAAGTACAAATAGTAGTCACATTGACATTGCTGTCCATTGCTTATGCATCATCCACCAGTTACACCTAGATGCTCTCAACTCGAATGACTTCAGGTGTGTCGGCACATATGCTGGCCACACACTCCTCTCGGTTTATTAAAAATGCATTTGTCTGCTGTTGTCGGGATCATGGGTTAGATAAGCATATGGATGAATGTGCCACAGTGGCAATGTGTGACCACATGGCCTCAACAATAGCATTTGTGTGCTTTATGTGTTCGATTTGTTTGTGGTACGTAGATACCGAAAGTTTTATGCTTCACAGAATTACTTCAGTTTTCGTTTTTCATTTCATTTAAACAATAATCAACAATATTTATGTAGTATTAAACAGTTATTGAGATTTAGTTGGTGATATTTGTTTAATTTTTTTGTTTATATGATTATGACAAAATATATACATATATTTATAAATTAAGAATTAAATTGAAGTTTTATTGAAATACAAATTTTTAGTACATATTCATAATTGAATAATTTATATTTCGTATATGTAATCTAAGGATTAGAAAGCGTCTTTACAGAAGTATGCTCATAAGTAGCAAGGAGAACAATGGCAAATTGTCATTAAAATAAGGGCATGGAAGTGGATTGACAAAAAGAAAACGAAATCCCCAAATGACATGTATCGTTAAGGACCCTCATAAAGGAATCAAAGACAGAAGCAGATAAAATCAGATGAAACTGCTAGCAATAAACAAAACAAGATTGTTATACTTGAAAGAGGCCTATTCCATATGCCCACACTTGATGGGAATAATGCACTAGTTTTACAATGCATTAATCACTTTAATCTCATTGAATAGTAAAAAAATGAGAAATATCATTAGTTTTCAAAACATTCAATATCAACATTATTACCATTGAAAAGATTAATTCTATTTCAATTTCATTATCATTGAAAAATATTGGTTCTGAGAATTTATCTGGTTAAGAGAGAGATAAGGAAGCTATTATCGAGTAAAACCTTTGAATTATAATATTCGTACATACTCTCAAATATGTGGAAAGTACATTAATTATATTTATTACATTTATCAATGACAGTGAAAAGGCCAAGCATTTGCACTTAAATTTCCAATGGCAATGAATTGTACTAACGAATTTTTAACCATTATCTTACTCACTATCAATGCTTTCTTCAATGTACATTCATTTAGTGTTAATTCAAAATTCATTATGCCCCACTCTGGCATTGACTGGTGTATACATCATACGTGGGTCCAACATTATGGGACATTTCAGATCCAATACAAGCTATATTTAAAATGTAATGCAATTGCAAATTTATTTGAAATTAGTTTCGGAATCAATGCAAAAGCAAATTCATTATCCAAAACTAAATTTCAATTTATGTATAGTGAAGGGTTGACCAAATGAGGCGCAGGAAAGTAAAAGTCAATTTGACAGGGACGCCATATTTGTTCTCTGTCATCTTTATGTCATTTTTTTAAGTAGTTGAATGTTTGCCATTTATCGCTATTAAAGTTATTAAAGAACACTTCGAAAATTGTGATAAAATAATAAAATAAAATAAAATAAAAAACACGTTTTGCGCACTTCGACGAATTGCAAGGGTTTTTCGAAAATCGCTTAATTTCGCGCAGAGGAAATGTTAACTGGCCTGCAAGATCATTGGACTTCTTTTTATGGGGAATTTTGAAAAGCAAAGTCTACGTAGATAAGCCAGCCAATATTCAGGACCTAAATACCATACAAACGTCCCTATTGGAATTTGTCATCAGAAATTTTGACCATCGAATCGACGTATGTAAAATTAGCCATGGTGAACATTTGAGTGATATCATTTTCCATACATAAATGGCATTGATGAACCTTCAAAATAAAGTAGCCAGCTTGATTCAAAAATAAGATTTCATAGTTTTAATTTGCGTTTACTTTCTTGCGCCTCATTTGGTCAACCCTATATTAATGGTAATGTATTAGCTTATAGCATTAGCATTAGCTTATATCGTTGTTTTTTTTCGAGATATTTAATATCAACCAGAATTTTATTGCATTGAATCACTTTTGACAGCATATTACACCGAATAATAATTTGATATCTACGAAGTAGCAGGATATTCCCTCCATTTTTGTTTGTTTTATTAATAAATGTAAAAATGCTTTCTTTTCTGTTTAACATTAATATTTATGAATCATTACGGCAATAAGTCGAAGGAATTTTTATCACAAAAAAAAAAAACAAATCTCACAAACATAAAAACAATAAATATACAATCAGTTAAAAACGAAAACAGATTTCATTTATGATTAATATGTTGCAAAGCCAGAAGAAGAGCGAAAAACTCCAAATCCCCAATGTGGAGATCAATCAAAATTGTAGCGCAGCAAAGCACCTGAGACTGGCTGCTGTTGCCCGCTACTTTTATACGAAACAAAAGCACTCAATTCAAATTAGGCAGATGCAAATAAGTCAATTTACTCACAATTCAATGAATGAGTACAAGGAACAAAAAAAAAAAAAAAATACAAGAAAGAATTGGAAAATCTTTTAAAGAAATTGACAGCATAAACTTCTTCAGCTCAAAGATATCAAAATCGTATATAAGAAAAAAATAATAAAAAAAAGGTTTCAGAAAATAATTTTAATACAATAAGTAAGTATATCAAAAAATAAACTAATAGAAGCAGAAGTTTGAGGGTGTGTGGTAGACATCGTTTAACATTACCAAAGCAGCAAAGCGAAAGCATACTAAAAAGAACTGGATAAAGAGTTTGCTTGGATTTGTTGCCGAGCTCAGCACAACGCTTTCTAGTTTTGTTTTTTTTAAATGGCTGCTTTGAGTGGCACAAGAAGCCAACGAAAAAAAGGATGCTCAAAAGGACATGAACGCATCCACACATAGACACACACACACACATACACACATATAATTCGAATTCGATGTTTCCTTTGTAATCGTAGTATGAAATTCTTCTTTGTATTTGTATTTTTAAGGATATTTTACACTTTTCGTTTTCCTTTTCTCGTGTTGGTGCTGCTTTTGGCAAAATAAATACAAAGCTCGACGTGTCATAATAATAATGTGTGAATGAAAGTGTAAAATAGCATTTTATTATTCTATTCTACTCTATTCTACTTCATTTTCAGTGTTTTTAATTTCTACTTGTCCTTTGTGTGTGTGTGTGTGTGTGTGTGAGTGTGTTTAAGGCAAATAAGTAAACAAGTTTCACGACGCTTTAGTTTTTTTATATTGTCTAAAGAATAGAGGAAAGCAAATTTCTTTAAAGAAAATACAATAGTTTGTTGAGAACTTAACAGAGATTTGACAATACTTACTTCAAGTAGTTTTGCTAAGATTAAAAGTTGGCCCTGTAATATCTTAGACACCACGATTTTCATTACATAAATAATATGTCGAATTGAATCGGCATAGGCCGATTAGTGTCTTGACAAAGAACTTAACTATTACATACTTAGTAAGTATTTGCATTAATAAAGCTAGAACTGTTGTCGGATAAAGCTTTTGCCAAGGTTTCTTTCATCTCAGCTGCAAATCACTTTCAATCCATGTTGTAGAAGCATTTCTGTTGACCAAACACAATAACTAACACTTGGAAGCTAACAGTCGATAAGGAGACGGAAAAGAATACAAAAAGATGGAAAAAGCGAGAATAAGAAAAAAGATCTTCAAAGAGTCTTCATTTTGGAGCAACCCTTCTACAATTGAACCGCTCATGTGTCAAAAACACACACAAACCGCCTGGGTCAACTAGTTTACTTCTTCTCTGAATGGCACAACAGCCAATGGAGAGCCTAGGCCGAGTTTTTTCCATCCATTCATGTTATGCGTGATACATTTGTACATGAATGAAAGGGACCTACAGTTTAATGCCGAATCCGAACGGCGAAAAGCTTGGTGCCGTGTATACAATCTTTTTTTGTTTTCTTTTTGATTTTGCCTGCGCTGAGATTTGAATCCCGGACACTCTGTGTAGCATGCCAACGCACTACCAACTACGTCCTGGCGATCACTTGTGTCAACTAGTAAATTTTTGAAATCAATCACTTACATTAGGTTTACTTGGTTTATAAAGATAGGTACATACCTACAATAGCGTGGATCGGTTTTGTAACCCACATCAAGGCATCGCTTTCTGAGATAAGGGGTTAAATTTAAAATGTCTGGCATACTTTCTTTTTTAAAAGCCCTTACTAACTTTGGCTTCGGGGTCTCCTCATGAGTAATTTTAATTTTAAATCAAAGCTCAAAAGTGTTTTCCTTGACTTAAGAAACTGTGCTACACAATATTTCAACCAAATCGGGAATTCCAGAGGCTCTGGTGCAAGGGAAAATTGAACTTCTCTCAGATTTTCAAACTTTTTCTCATGCTCCCTCCCCCATCGGAACAACTTTTAGAACACTAATATGTCACTATTAGCTCCACACAGGCAAAATCAAAAAATAAAAATAAAAAAATAGAAAAATAATTATTCTACACGGCACCACCTCTTGGCAGTGGATGGCAATGGCAACCTACCAGAGTAAAAATTGCTATGAAAAGCTTTTCACTTAGCCATTCGGATTCGACATTAAACTGTAGGTCCCTTCCATTCCTGTACAAATATAACACGCACAACATGAGTGGATGCGAAAAGCTCGGCCTAGGCCCTCCATGGGCTGTTGTGCCATTAAAAGTAAAGTAAATTATGTCCCGTGATATACAAAATTTCAACAAATTTTATATTCATGGTGAGGGAGAGATGTTTCTGTTTGAAAGAGACGATAGAAGGTAAACCTTTAAGTTAAAAGACCTTATAGTATTTTTGAATCTTAAGATATTAAGTATATATGAATATGGTATACGAGGTATGATAAAAAAAAACCGTTATTTTCAAATTTCGTGAGTTACGTATGTTCGATTTTCGCATTTTTTTTTCTGTTATGTTGGTACACATGTCTGTTATATATGTTGGCAATACCAACCATTTTGGATTGTCAGTTTGTTTTTTGACAGAAAAAAAGGTTAGTCGTGTTTTGGTGTGCTCTTCGATTTTTTACTATTCGAAAAAATGGATCAAAGAAACTGTATTCAGTTTTGTGTAAAAAATGAAATTAAATGCGCAAAGACATTTGAAATGTTGACTGTGGCCTTTGGCGAGTCTACTATGAGCAGAACACAAGTTCAATTGTGGTATAACCGGTTTAAGGAAGGCCGAGAAGATGTCAATGACGATGCTCGTCCCGGTCGCCCGAGCACGTCAACAACCGATGAAAACATTGACGCAGTGAAGAAAATGATATTGGATAATCGTCGAATCACTATCAGAGAGGTTGCTGATGATGTTGGCATATCGTTCGGCTCATGCCAAGCAATTTTTACGGATGTTTTAGGCATGAAACGTGCGGCAGCGAAGATTGTTCCAAAATTACTAAAACAACGTCGCTTGTGCGTAAGTTTTTGGCAGAAATAAAACCGTTAGCCCCCGCTGACTTTTTCCTCTTCCCGAAACTGAAGACACCGATGAAAAGAAAGCGTTTTGCTACGATTGAGGAGATACAAAAAAAATCGAAACAGGAGCTGTTGGCGATATCAAAACGCGCGTTTCCGAAGTGTTTCGAGGATTGGAAAAAACGCTGGCATAAGTGCGTTATATCTGAGGGGGATTACTTTGAAGGGGACCAGATAGTTGTTGATGAATAAATAAATACTTTTTGAACAAATTTAAAATAAAGTTTATTTTTTGATCATACCTCGTATATTACGAAACTAAATACAATATTAACCTCGAGGCAATGCCTCGAATGATGTTAATGATCGGAGTGTTTGGATTGATATTGAAGAATAAATATCAACCCAAAATTAATATCTAATTTTGGCTAACTGATGGTCCAAAATATCACGATATACTTTAGATTACAAGAAATAAAGAAAAATATTGTCTCAAACATTTCCCTGATTCCATTTTTCTGATATTTTTCAATGCAGTATTTCTCATATACCTATATAGTTGATTCAAAGTAAGAGGAAACTATTTTTAGAACTGTAGTTTATTTAAATTTTTTAGAAGAATGTATATACTTTTCCAGATTTCAAAAAGGCAAAAAATAAACAATCTTCTACCGTTGGATTTGTATTGTTTATGATGAAGATAAATGTTTACAGGCCACAATTTTACACTTTATCAACCAATATTGTCTTACTTTACTTTTTAACTTGAAATTTTGATAAAATACAATATTGGAGCTTAGAATATAAAAACGTAAAAACTTGATGAACGTAATAATTTTTTATCATCAATAACAAAGAAATTTAATCAAATATGATCTGAAATATGAACTGCCGAATTAAAACTAAAAATTATTTTATTATTTATTAATTTTTTTTATCCTCCTAATTTAAAAATTTTGAATCTAAATCGAAGATTTAAAGTTTCAAGTAAATTTTAAATACTTTTTTAATATTCAACTTTTTCTAAAATAGACACTATTAGATGTCTGACAATCTGACCAATATATGCTCTAAAGTGTTAAAGAGAACAGCAAAACGTAATGGAACAGCTGAGGTAGCTCCTTTACAAATAGTTACCATTCAGTGAAAATATTATCTAGTTATTCCCATTTCGCTGGTCGCTGTGGCGTAGTGATAGTGCGTAGTACTATTACGCAGAATGTCCGGGGTCCGAATCTCGGCACAGGCAAAATAAAAAAAAAAAGTTTTCGTACACGGCACCACCTCTTGGCAAGCAATGGCAAACCTACAAGAGTAAAAATTGCTATGAAAAGCTTTTCACTTCGCCGTTCGGATTCAGCATTAAACTGTAGGTGCCTTTCGTTCATGAGCAAATATAACACGCACAACATGAGTGGATGCGGAAAGCTTGGCCTAGGCCCTCCAGAGGTATCGTACCATTAAAAGAAGAAGATTCTCATATACTTTAGAAAATTTTTACAATTTGGTCTATTAGTCATACATTTTATAATTAGATGATTCACAAAGCCTCGTAAACTGTCGTTTAAGTCGAATGTCATATAATTTTAATACCATACAATAGTTGTAAAAACTTTGTCGTTGATCTCCATACAAAAATATTATAGGATAATACAACTGTGCAACGTACCATAAGTAGTACGTTTTTTGAGAGTCTTCTTAAATCAGCTGTTTCTTGTTGCTTCGATGTTTCGTCTTCTCTATCGTCATTGATAAGTTTTGTTGTGTGTGTAATTGAGCATAAAAAGTAAAAGTAGAAAATTTTTTTCTACATATTTTATTTTCCAAGCTATCAACTGATTCAGGGTATTTTTCTTGAAATACAACTTATGACTAATGTCTTTATTGAGGACTTGTGAATAACCTAAATACTTGTACCAGGTGTACACGTATGAAACCGTTATGACAATGCACGTTTATTTATAAGAAAATTGGTTTCATTCAATCTTCAAAGTAATGACCATTGCTAGCTACACATTTTTCCCATATCAAATCTCTCTGGTAATTTGTGAATACCTCGCCAAAAAACTGTTCGTTTTTTGAGTCAAACCAGTCAATGACCCATTTTTTCAAATTTTCGTACGAATCAAAGTGCTGCTCAGCAAGTGCGTACCCGCGTGCCCCATTGATGAAAATAAGTGGTAGTCAGATGCAGCCAAGTCTGGTGAACAAGCGTCATATGGGAGGGCATCCCAGCTGTACGGATCTATCAATTTCCGAGTCTGTTTGGTTCGATGTGATGGTGCATTGTCATCCAGAAAAATCACTTTGTGTTGCCTAGCTTGATATTCTGGACGTTTTTGGCGCAAAGCACGGTTCAATCGGTTGAAATCGGCAATTGTTGTTGGTAGCGTTGACCAGTAACTGTTTCAAACCAGATAACACCTCACTGATCCCAGAAAACACAGCGCATTGTCTTGATTTGGCCGGTGTACCGGGCTTAACATATGATCGTTTACGTTTGGTATTCTCGAAATAGATCTATTTTGCATCGCCAGTAACGATTCGATGAAGATATGACTTTCTTTTGCACCTGGCGAGCAACATTTCACAGGTGGTTTTTCAATTTTCTTGCAGTCTTTCAGTCAATTCATGCGGTACCCATCTTCCCTCTGCGGAATCTTCAAAATCTGTCCCATGGCTTTTAAACGTTGAGAAATGCGTTGTTGGGTCACATTTACCATAGTTGTTCTGCAAGTTGTTCTTGCCTTTGACCATCATTCTCATCGAGTAAAGTTTGCAATTCGGCATTTTCAAACTTTGTCGGTGGTCTTCCACGTTCTTCGTTTCTCACATCAAAATCGCCACTTTTAAACTTATTGAACCACTCGTTGCGCTGTGTTTTGCCTAGAGCATGCTGGCCGTAAGCTTCCACAAGTATTCGGTGAGATTCCAAAGCAGATTTCTTGAATTGGAAACAGAAAATCAATGATGTCCGCATATCGTAGTTTGTAGACACAAAATTCAACATTTTTACGAGCGAAGAAAAATATGTTGTTGTATGAAACTTGATTGTTTATGAACTGAATATTGTTGACAGAACTAAATGCGAAGAAATGGCGCCAATGATTTCGTTTGACAGAGAGTACCTAGCGACACAGAGATTTCAGTACCGGTTTCATACTTGTACACCTGGTAAACATGCTCTAGCAATCAGCTGGCTAAATGATTTACTAACCCTTTCTAATATGACAGATTTCACATACACGTGGCATACATTATTTCAAATAAACAACTTATGGCGAATGACTTTATGAGACCATGCGAATTACTTTTAAGTTGTAAACACGCTTAATACCAATTTTCATATAATTTTAATTTCATCATATCATTGTTAAATTCATTTTAAAGGTACACTATGACGTGTATGTGTGTGTGTGTGTGCTTGTGTAATGACACTAATACCATTCACTTCCATCCTTTACTCCTTCTTACTCCTTTACACACGATAATCCACTAAGTTTTACTCAACTATTACGTTTTATATGGCATTTTTCCACACCACAATAACAAAACGACAGCAAAATGAATGAAAAACATTTATTAACTGTTATTTATACTCATTTTCCAAGTAAATGTCAAATGAAAACTAGGAAAAGGAGCAAAGTAAAACAGAGAAAAAAATTAAATAATATTAAATTGTATTTTAACAAAAGCGAAAGAAAATAGTCAAGTCATAAACTGCTCATCAGTCTTATGCCGCGACAGTATAGCAAAGTCTCCCACCCCCTCCCCCCCTCCCCCACCGCTTGGAATACCACTCCCTCATTACACTATTCGCTGCCTTAATGCAATGTACAACATTTTGTAATTATGTATGTAAGTCTGTCTGTGTGTGTGTGTGTGCGTGTGTGAATCTAGTTTGGTAAATACACGCGCGGCATCACATAAACTTCCCTATCTAGCCTCGCTGTCTGTCTGTCTCCCTGCCTGCCTGCCAGTCTGTCTTTCCGGTTGCACGGAAGCATACAAAGCACCCGCTGGCGCTGTTGTTCTGGAGAATTATATCCAACTAAGTAGTTTGCCCGCCTCTCACGAGCGCCCTTCGGATTTTTGATGCCTTTTGATGATGATAATGCAATTTCCTTACGCCCTTCTTACACTTAACACTCCCCTTTATCTTTCCGTCTCTTTCCCACCACTTACTACTTTGGTTGTTATTCAGCAGTGTTGCAGCAGTAGTGTATTATTTTTATTTAAAGTGTCAGTGTTGCAGTTGCTGTTTTTTCGTCGTTGTTGTTGTTGTTGTAGTTACACAGTGAATATTAAAAAGACATGGCGCTACAAAAATTCTTCGCCCCGCAGCAATTGCCAGAGTTGCGTAGTTAGTTTTGTACAATAGTTGCAGTTAAATGCAACGGCGGTAATTTCTCTAGCACTACGATTAAGTAGTTTCTCGTTGCCTTCGGGGAATGAGAGGGCAATCAAAAAATCGTTGATGCTTTGGTGTAAATTTGAAACATTTTTCTTTTGAAATATATACATATTATTTATCATAACATTTTTTGAATGCCTTATTTATGTAAACTATTCACATTCTTCATGGCATAGCTTCTGAAAATATCAAAGCAGAAATCAATTTTCCTGCGCTCAAATTAAATGAAACTCATGTTTGCCTCATAAAAAAAAAAACATAAAAAAAAATAGAAAAAAAAGAAAACAATAAAAGAAAAACTAGCAGGTGAAAACCGCATGAAATGTGTCCTTTCGTGATGTGTCAGGATTTTTCTTCTGGCGTTTAGTTTTTCCTCCTCCACTACACCTTCGCGTTCCATTCGTATTCACATTCATTACAAATTGCTTTCCTGCAGTTTGCTCACATGCAGCAAGCACCGTGCTCAAATTACATATGACAACAACAACAACAACAACAACAAAAAAAAAACAATAAAGCAAATTGGAGGACACAATAGATTACGCAGAATAAAAGAGTAGAAAAAAAGGAAGGACTAAAGAAACAGAGAGAAGAAAAAAAAACCGCAAATAAAAATGAAATTGAAAGTGTAACTGCTGGCAAGTGAATGGGTCCGTATAAATAAGTTTGTATCTGTGTGAAAGTATATGGATTGGGGTTTCAGTTTGATGAAAAGGTGCGCCCATTTTAGGGTGGGTACACAATACAAATTCACATACCACGCATTACCGACCAACTCGACAAATTGCGAATGCGTCACGTTGAGTATTTTATGCTTGAACTTTTACCTCAAACTGACACGCACAAATAAATTAGTAGGAAACTAGAAAGAAAAAGGTGACATCACAGAACACAAAAAATAAACTACTCGTACCTAATAATTTAGCAAAAGTAATAAAGAGAAAATTTGATTGCAAATAAACTGAAAATAGAAGAGAAGTTTGAATTTAAGCATTTAATTTCATGGAAAAAATATAGCAAAACTAATCGGAACAGTTGTGGAATATTGAGTTAGTTTCTAGGCACTGACCGGTTTCATGGGGCATTGACCGGTGCTTACACAGCCGGTCAAGCTCTGTACTTCCTATACTACCCACTGCAGAAGCTACAAAATCCCTTACTTTCATTTACATGTGCAGCTCTGGCCAAAACGAGGCTTCGCTTTTTAGATTTCTCATTCCCGGATAACATCATTGAGATCTCAAAGTCTAAAGTAGGAGGACTACTCACATATCTAAAGTTCAAGTGTTCGATGTAAATAAACGGCCCTGTACATACCTACCAAATCTATAACCTAATTTAAGTCTATAACCTAATTTAATTTGAAATTTGATTATGGTGTCTTGTTGGAAAGTTGCCAATGTCCAACCAGTTTCTAAAAAAGGGCAAGACTTCAGACCCTGCGAACTGTCGCCCCATCGCAATTTGTTCTACGCTATCCAAAGTCATTGAAACTTCTACTCGGTCAAATATATTGAGCAAAACGAATTGCTTAATGACCACCAATACGATTTCCGTCGAAATCGCTCTACGGGCGATCTCATGGCGGTCCTGCCGGGCGCTGGCTTTCACCATAGTGTCCATGGCTTCGATGGGAGCAAGGCGGTTGCTCTGGATATTTCAAAGGCGTTTGACAGAGTGTGACATAAAGCACTGGTGTCAAAACAGATTGCGCATGGGGTCGGGAGCAACGTCACACGATGGATCACGAGCTTTCTAAGCGGCCGCTCTATCCATGTTGTGATAGACGGCATTGTTTCGGAAGATCGTGCCATTAATGCTGGACCTTCTGTCATTAACGAATAATCCCATTTACTCGTTTGCAGATGGCAGCACCATTTCTCATTCATATAGCTGTTCAAAACGCCCTAACTCTTTGGAGATTGAGAGGAAAAGGCATGTTATGAATGACTCACTGAATCACTCAATAAAGATCTCCAGTCAATCTCCGAGTGGGGTCTCACGAATAGAGTTGAATTCAATATGCGTAAGACCTAATATTGTCTGTTATCTCACAAACGAGTTTCCCAGCCCCCCGTAACCCCCTAAATATGGGTGGGGTAGGTATTGCGGAGATCGCGACTCTTGATGTTCTGGAATGGACACATTTTTGTCGTGTCCAAAGTAGCAGCCAAGTGTCTCGGCTTTCTTAGGCGGTGTAAAAAATATTTCACTCCGACTGATCTCCGCATGATCTACAGCACCTATATTCGTCCTAAATTGGAGTTTAATTCTCACGAATTGGCTAGAGCTTCATGAACCAAACCGGAGCTTCTGCACCGTAACCAACATCGAGCGATAAAGCTAATAGGAGACAGTAGCGTTTCCAGCTATATTGACTCCTTGGAACATCATCGAAGCGTGGCTTGCGTCTCTCTGTTATGCCGTTGCTTTCACGGGAGATGTTCAGCTGAGATGTTCGTGTGTTCACCAGAACTACTCGAACAGCAAGCGGAACTCACGCCTTCCACGTAGACACGGTGTTCCACCGTGCACTACGCATTACAGAGAAAGTTCTTTTATCTGTCGTAGCGCGCGTATTTGGAATAAGCTCCCTACAAATATTTTCCCCGTTATTATGACCCTTGCACAATTAAAGCAAGCAATTACTCGTTACTGGATGGTTAGCGTAACTCTTATATTTAACGGCTCCCCACAAATAATAGTCCAACGGAGTCAAATCACCAAATGCACATCACCAAAACGTCTAATAACGCTATTTTCAAACTTCCCCAGCGCGCGCCGTCCTGTTGAAACCAAATGTTGTCTAAATCCATGTCTTCTAAAATATGCCGAAAATAATCAGTTACCATTATGCGGTAGCGCACACCATTCATTGTAACACATCTTTCTTCCTCATTTTCAAAGAAAAATGTCTCAAAACCGGTCCAAACACCACACCAACTAGTTACTCGTTGAAGGTGCATTGCCTTCTCAAACAATAACGCATGGATTTTATGAGGCTTAGATGCGATAATTTAGCTTATTAACGTAAACACCGAGATCAAAGTGAGCTTGGCCAGAAAATATGATTTTTCGGTAGAAATGCTCATCTTCTTCCAAGCGTTCCAGAGCCCAATTAGCGAAACGAAAACATTGCATATGGCTTCAGTTGTTGTACCAATTGAACTTTGTACGGCTTCATACCGAGGTTTTAGTGCAAAATTCGAAACAAACAAGTACGCGAAATATTCAATTGCTGAGAACGATGACGTCTTTATGTGGTAGGTTCTTTTTGGAAATTCTGAGCAACTGCGGTAATTTTTTCAGTTGTGCGTACTGTAGGAGTACGAGAACGTGTTGTGCTATCCACACATTTCACAGCTTGATCCACAAATTGCGTGGAAGGCGCTTTTCTTTGAACGTAATTTTCTTACACTTTCCGTAGAAGTTTCACAATTTTGTAAGTAAATTTTTAGTATTTTCCAACGTTGTTCAAGAGTATATCAACCCATTTCGTTAACCGGAAAGTAATTTTTAATGGAAAACTAATTTTTCGTCATAATACGAATGACATTAGAGTGGCCACACACAAAATAACAAGTAGTTCGATGGACCAACTTTTATATTGTGCCTTATACCAAAAGGTGGTACATGGCTTAACCTGTCGAAAATTTTCAATTCCCGATTAGCAATTGTCGCCTTAGTGAGATCATAAAACTCAAATCTTAAAGTAAAACATCTATCATTTTGAATTGTTTTAGAGTTAAGTTAGGCTTTTATTTTTGGCAATTCTGAACCCAACTTTCCGCCTTTTTTCACAACATATTCGTATGACAAAAATTTCAGTGTCAGATCCGAAAAAGGCAATGCAAAGTTCCGCGGTGAGCTAAAGGAGTTTACAAAAAAAAAAAACATTAAATGAATAAGCCAAGAAACTCAGTGCTTCAACGGTACAAGAGACGATTAAAGAAGGATCACCTACAACGAAAATGCAAATTATTGATTTCTGCTGTTTTCCATTGACACAATCACTTTAAACTTTAAAGTTACCCACTTAAAGTAGCACTTGAAAAAGATTACACTGTCCCAGCCATTCAATGAAGGATTCCGTCACTACTACTTACATAGTATGTTATTTTTAAATAAAAATACTTTTAAAATCAAATAAGTGCACTTCACTTCACACATTGTAATCCTAATCCTCAAAAATTGTTCACACTTCAGACCATTATGCCAGTCACGTAGTGAGTTCTTCTTTTTGTACTCAAATATTTTTACATATTTTCTTCATTGCTATTTTTTTTTTGCGCAAATGTCCGATATTTTAAGAATTATGAATGCCACGTGACTTTTTATGGAACATGATTTGTAAATAAGGCTAAAACGAATTAATGTTACAGTTCCATCTCCAGTTTGTGGGTGTGCGTGTATGTGTGTGGCTGTGTGTATGTGTGTGTGTGTGTGTGTGTGTGTGTGTGTGTGTGTGTGTGTGTGTTTGTGTTGGGTTATGCGACAACAATTGGCCTTGGCCATACGGTTGCCTAAACGTGCGACATTTATGCCGCCTGCGTACAAATACCATAAGTAAAAAAGAGAGTAAAGCTGTGCGTAAATATCATAAAAAATATTTATGTGAATACTTATTGCTGGAATTAAGAGATTTCTGCTTAAAACTAATACGATAAAGTATGCAATTTTCCAATGATTTATGACATTATGCTGCTCGGGTTAAGGAAACTTCTTCTTCTTCTGCGTGGAAAAGTATGGTAAGAGAAAAAGTAGATTTAAAACAAAATAAATGCGATTGAATTTTAATGCCATTTATTGATTTTAAGAATGTTGTTCTTTAAAGAACTTATTCGTGATGAAAAATAATTATAGGTACTGCTAATGTGGAAATGGAATTCGAAAGGGAAATAAGGAGCGTACACGAAAAAATTTATACATGCTTTTTCCTTTTTATAAATAATCTTAAATTGTTCATGCGATTGGAGTAAGCTTTGAATTTTTCACAAGACTAGATATCCACAAATTGTTATGATTTCAATTTTGATATAAGAAAATTCTCTAATCGAAATGACAGACACGGAGCTTGGTGCTCCATACACATTGACGATGCTGTAGCTACACGACCACATCTAGCGTGATCACCGACCACAATTGTGGCTGGCGCCAATTTAAATCTATTTCTGATTTGATAAGCAACAAGTGGAAGAAGAAGAAGAAAGAGAATGAAGGAAACTGCTGTCGCTTTAATTGAGATCAAGTACTTTGTTGAATACATGGCGACAGTTGAAGCCGACTGCAATTCGTAGTCGTAGGTTTCGTGTAGCTGCTACCTGTAATGTGTATGGAGTAGGAATGACAACAAAATATATGGCACATTTTACATTAAAATCCTTCATGGACCCACATAAAGGTTGTAAAAGGAACTAATAAAAAGTATAAAGAGACTCTTTCTGTTGAGAGAGTTAATGGATCCGGCAGGAAATATGATACAGTAGACGAAAAACTTGCTGATTTAGTTAAAGCCCACTTGCAGATAAGTCCAATTGCCATGATGCTGATTTTAACTTTGGAACTTCAAAAAGTTATTTCCAAAAGGTTCTGGAGCGAAGCGAGGAAAAGGAAATTGTAGTTAGAAATCGAGCCAGAAGGCAGAAGGCTGTAAAAAAATTTCCTTACAAAATTTAAATGCTGCATCATGGATGATGAAACCTAACCAAGTAAAAGGTGACTTTCAGCAATTGCCTGTAGTGCAATTTTACACAGCCCAAGCTAAAGGTTAAGTCCGTACAAAGTTCAAATGACAAAAACATTCCAAATTTGATTTGGCCGAACAGTAGTGAAACTTCTGGGTCCATAAATTAAGAAGTATAGATAGAGGAGTTCTTGAGAAAGTGCCCATTTTTAAGAAGCCATAATGTCAAAATATTTTTTCGGCCTGATATGGCTTTGTCACATTATGCCAAGAAATTTATGAAATAGAGTAACTATTGTCTCAGAGGAATGCAACCCACTAAATTGGCCCGAGTTAGGTCATATTAAACGTTATTGGGCTATGGTAAAGTGTTACCTCAAAAAAAAAAAAAAACATAAGGCATAGCTAAGAACGGAAAGGAGTTAACAAAAAAATGGAACGAATCAGCCAAGAAACTCTGTGCTTCAACTGTGCAAGGGATAATGAAAGGAGTTAATGCTAAAGTTCCAAATTATTTTCAGAAATTCAGAAAAATTAATTTTTGAACTCGACATTTGAGGAAAACAACATAAATTTATTTTTAAAACATTATCCTTTTTCGGGGGATAAATTTGTTCGTGTACACTCCTTATTACATACATACTTACTGTCACCTATGCAAGTATTGGTGATTATGGATTTTGCTAAATAAAGGGTGATTTTTTTAAGAGCTTGGTTTTTGACACATAAATTTTACAAAAGTGAATAAAATTTTATTTGTATCGATAAATCAATTCACGACATTTACTTTTTAATTTCACATAAATGTTGCCCGTGGCTACGATTCAAGTGATCCATTCTGAAGGTCCAATTTTGGCACAATTTTTCACACATTTCGGCCGGAATCTCACCAATGACGAAATGACGCGTTCAATGTTGGCTTCCAAAGCAGCAAACGTGTTTGTCTTGTCCCTATAGACAAGAGACTTAATATAGCCCCACAAAAAAATAGTCTATACTTTACTTTACTTTTAATGGCACAACAGCCCATGGAGGGCCAAGGCCGAGCTTTTTCGGGGTCCAACCAGTGTGGCATGTGGCACCGTCCTGTTGGAACCGAGTCCAATTCTTGCATTTTCGGCAAAAAAAAAGTCTTTGAAGAAGTTCGGACTAATGATGCTGCCTGCCTATAAACCGCACCAAACAGTGCATTTTTCGGGACGCATTGGTAGCTGCTGAATTACCTCTGACTGGTCTTTACTCAAAATACGAAATACGGCAATTCTGCTTATTCATGTATACATTGAACCAAAAATTAGCCTCGTCGTTGAAGACAATTTTACGATAAAAAACGGATTCTCATCCAGCTTTTCTAATGCCCATTCATCGACGTTGTGGTATGTCGCCTTGCTTCAGTTCTTGCACCAGCTGTGTTTTGTATGGCATTAATCCAAGATCTTTGCGTAAAATCTTCCAGGTGGTCGAATAACACAAATCCAATTGCTGCGATTGGCGCCAGATGGACATATCGCGATCTTCTTCAACACTGACGGATACAGCAGCAATATTCTCTTCGGCGCGCACTCTATGGATACGATTTGGTGGATTGATGTCCAATAAAGTGCAACTGGTGCGAAATTTGGTAACAATGAGCTGAATAGTCTGCTCTGTGGGTCGATTATGACGACCATAAAATGGACGTAGCTTGTGAAACATGCTCGTGATTTCAATAATTTGCAAACGTTGTTCAGGCGTAAGTCTGTTGATGATGAAATGACAAACCAAACTGAGTATTTTTTACTTTGACACATGCCAAGAATCACGCGTCAACTGTCAGTAATATAAACGTCAAAAAACAAGCAGCAAAAAAAATCACACTTTAGCAATTAGTTAATAAAGAAAACTCAATTGCCTCGTACGCTTTTTTCTATAAAGTAACTACTTTTTACCACAACATTTATATACAATGATCATATTTTTAAAATTTTATTTGAACACATCAGTATACTTTAGGTAAATTGTAAAAATGCGCATAATTACCATAAAATTTTAATGAATTACTATTATCCTGTCACATTATGACAGAAACATAATCTTTCCCTTCACACAGGGCACATGTGTGCCAATATCATTGAACGATGTTATCGTGTGTGTGTATGAGTGTGCGCTGATAAAATGTGTATACCACAAAACACTTCGATTCCAATAAACTTGAGTGCCCCAAAATGGAAATTACTGCCAATGAAGAGGAAGAAGAAGGGAAATGCTTTTAAAATGGCTTTATTATGCATGAATGTGCGTGTGTGGAGTATGACTTTGCTGCGTACTAAAATGGAAAAGTACACATTTGCTTGATGATAATTTATAAGCATTTCTCCTTCGAATACATACTCGTAGTACACATATTGATAACAAAAAACACATCAATGAATATCATAAAATATGTATTTTTTTATATTATTTTTAGGTAAGCAAAAAAAACAGAAAAAAAAATCCTAAACCATTTGGAATATGATGACATCCTAACACACACACACACACACACACTCGCTTCGCATTATTATGTGGTGAACGTGTCAACTAAGTTGCTCCGGAAAATATGCAATCATGTACTCCTATACAAAAATATTATACGTATAAAGATAAAGATATCTAGAAAAAATAAATTACTTAGAGAAATTTTATGAAATATGGTATTTGAGGAGAATACCACACGATAAAGTAGATAACATTTTCCATGTCAAGGGCAAGAATATCACCAAAAGATGTACATTTTAAAGGAAAATAGGTAGATTTCTACCAATTTTAAAGGTAAAAATTATGAAATAATTTCGAGTTAACAGCATGCGTTAGCGTGATACCATTTCCAGCATTTCCAGGTGAACATGCTTGAGTGTGACATAATTTCCACGTGAATATCTGTGAGCATAAGTTATTTTGAATCATAACGTCAATACTTAATAATAATTCATATATTATTTGAAAAGCTAATTTTGGTAGTTGAAAATCAATACTGAGTTGCAAATTATTTACACTATATTGGATCACTGGTCGCTGTGGCGTAGTGGTAGTGCGTTGGACTGCTGCGCAGAGTGTCCGGGCTTCGAATCTCGGCACAGGCAAAATCAAAAAGTAGAAAAAATAATTTTTCTACACGGCACCCACCACCACCTCTTGGCAGGCAATGGCAAACCTACAAGAGTAAAAATTGCTATGAAAAGCTTTTTACTTCGCCGTTCGGATTCGGCATTAAACTGTAGATCAAATATAAGACGCACAACATGAATGGATGCGAAAAGCTCGGCCTAGGCCCTCCATGGGCTGTTGTGCCATTAAAAGTAAAGTAAAGTAAGGATCATATAAAAAATATCTGCGGTTTTTGTAGAAATTTGGTTACACTAGTCCGATTATATCAAATAAGTACCATATTATACATACATTTGAAAGGTGTCATTTTAAGCAACATTGTGTGCGAACACAGTTTACTTTACTTTACTTTACTTTTAATGGCACAACAGCCCATGGAGGGCCTAGGCCGAGCTTTTCGCATCCACTCATGTTGTGTGTGTTATATTTTTACATGAATGGAAGGGACCTACAGTTTAATGCCGAATCCGAACGGCAAAGTGAAAAGCTTGTCATAGACAATTTTTACTCTTGTAGGTTTGCCATTGTCTGCCAAGAGGTGGTGCCGTGTAGAAAAATTATTTTTTCTACTTTTTGATTTTGCCTGTGCCGAAATTCGAACCCCGGACGCTTTGCGTAGCAGTCCAACGCACTACCACTACACCACAGCGACCACCCCAAGTACGGGTACCATATTTCATAAAAAAGTAAATTTCTTAATGTTGTTGAGAATGGAGGGCGAATATGTAAGGGGCCTCCTTAAGGGTTGTACATGAAGTGTGAGTATGATGTCTAAAAATATTGGCCATTAGAAGCCACTCCTGATCTGTAGCGTAATTTGTCTATTTTTCTCGTACTCATTTGTACTGGGTCTCGATGCAACACCATTCACGCTCACCCTAGTCCTTGAATTTTTTAGCTCACGCCTATTTTCATCAAACCGCACAAAATTTAGGCTTCCAGTGTAACCAAAACGAAAAGTCATGCACTATTCCTTAGCTATAAAAACTGAGTGAATGCAGTCAGAAAAATTCCCCTCGGTTTGAGCTAGGGTCGGTATAGAGTAGCTATGTCTCATCTGGCACTTCTTCTGGAGGTACTCCGCTCCCAATCTAGAGCCAGAAACTGCAAACTGAGTTAACAATTATGCCAGATTTAACCAGAACTAACTAAGATTGGCTGCATAATGACACTTACCGACACCAGATAAAACGCTTCCGACAAGGTGGCTCCCTATCGTGCGACTTATTTAACCTTATGCTGGAGAAAATAATCCGAGCTGCGAACATCGGCATATCTGGCACTATCTTCTACAAGAGTATCATGCTGCTAGCATACGCTGATGATATTGACATCATTGGCAAAAACGCTCGAGCAGTCAGTGCAGCATTCTCCAACCTGGAAAGGGAGTCTCGTCGAGTGGGTCTAGTGGTGAACGAGGACAAAACGAAATACCTTGTGTCAACAAACAAAGAGTCTTGGACTTTTGGATGGATTTCATATATCTGGGATCCAGCATAAACACCAACAATAATGCCAGCCTTTATATCAAGGGGAGATTAACTCTTGCCAACAGGTGTTACTACGAGCTCAGTAGGCAATTGAGAAGCATAGCCCTCTCTCAATAGACGAAAATAACTCTCTATAAATCCCAAGTCCTTCCCATCCTAATGTATGGCGCTGAGACGTAGATATTGACCACCAATGATAAGAGACTGTTAGTAACGTTCGAGAGGAAGATACTTCGTAAGACGTTAGGTCCAATTAGCATGGACGACTTGTTTCGGATAAGATGGAACGAAGATGAGCTGTACACCGACACTGACATAGTCAAGCGTACAAAAATCCAGCGGTGTCGTTGACTGGGTCATGTTGAGCGAATGGGAGAAAGCGCACCGGCTAGCTCGTCCTCCTCGAGCTACGGAGGATGAACACGCAGAAGAGGACGACCTAGTCTCCGTTGGAAAGACCAGATCCAGGGCGATCAGACTGAACTTGGCATTACCAACTGGTGCTAGCGCTCGTACATCAAAGGCGACTGACGAAGTTTTGTCGAGGCAGCCAAGACCGGCCATGGGTTATAGTGCCAGATAAGTAAGTAAGTAACTGAGAGTGGAGAACTGCTTTGCTTCTGAAATCAGTTGAAATGCGTTGAAATCAATTGTAACTTCAACAGTCCAAAAATTGTTCCAAAGTTTTGCCGAGAAGTAGGACCACCACCTACTTCTCGATGAAATTATAAAGGATGGTATAAATTAAGAAGAAAGTAAAGAAATCTCTTTAATATGAATTCGAGCTGTTCTTTTTTGCAAAATGTAAACAATTTTTTTGTGATGGGTATGTACAGTCACCCTTTAAATTATGTGCATAATACCTTAAATTTCACTTCTATTGTAGCTCAGTGTGGCTAGTGGCTCTAGTAATTATGATTTTTTATTTATTTTTTTCGGTTATGAGAAAGAACCAGCAAATCACAACTGGTGGCAGAAAGATCATCCCTACCAAGTCCAAGTTAAAAGAAAATGCTTTAAGCTAACCTAATGGAGGCTAATCTCTGATTTGCAGAAGAGTAACTAACCATGGTATGTAAGTTGTCGTCTACAATGTATAGGAGAAGGATCTTCCATTGTCCCTTTAAAATATATTTCTCTTATATTTGCATTGATCAATGTCGAAACCAATCACTTAAACCTAAAACATTTTGTAATATCTTTAAATATCTCCATTTATAGCAAACTAAATAACACTTTAAATGGAAATACCTAAAAGTGCAATGAGCTTAAAAACAAGTTGTCATTTGAATTTCATAGCTCATACATTAAAATCAAAATGTGTTGCCACAAAACATCTGCGTGATTTTCTCAAAAACTTTCATATTCTTTAAAAGAAAAAAAAAAAACAAAAACCTAACTAAAAAATACTTTTCGTCTTATAGCCACATGCTATGACTCTAACTTTCCTCCCCTCCCACTCGGGCGCCTTTCGACATCAGCAAACATTTGCTGCTTTCAGTGGAAGTAGACGCAAACAGCCGCGCCGAAACTGTGAAATGCGAGAGACAAAAGTTTCAATTGTTACACTTCACGCTGCCGCATCGCTCCTGCCGCTCCAGCCTGCACTACTGCGTGCATTATACTTGTACTTCAAACTCAAATGCTATTTCTAATAGATTTTAATCAGCCGCAGGACATTGCACAGCCATGTTTCAATTGAAATATCCTGTCATTCATTTCATTTACATTAGGAAGAGTAAGAATGAGAGGAATTTTTAGCGTGACAAAAATTAAAAACGCTGCAGGCGCTACAAATGCGACTTTAATTATTGCTGCTCATACCCAAGACCGGTCGTGTGTATGTATGTGTGAGCAAGATGTCAGCAGCTTTGGTTTTTTTTCTTTTATTTTTTGATTATTTTTTTATGATTTAAGAAATTCTTTTTGTTACGGCAAGCAAAAAAAATATTCATTACTGCCACCGCCACCGCCACCGCCACCGCCACCATTACCGCAAATTCACTACTTGGTTTTTTCTTTTTTTTTTTTTTTTTGTGTGTCTTTAACGTGGTGCATACACTTTGCTCCACTTGAAAAAGAAGTCGAGCTGCGCCGCCACCGCTCCACATGGCGTGAAAGGTTGGCATTGTTTGAATGTGTATGTTTATGTGGGTTTGCTCTTTGCTGCTCCTGCTGGTAGCCAAATGTAACTGCAAGTGCTGCTGCTGTCATGGGTGTTGCTGCTGCTGGTACTGCTGCTGTTGCTGTTGCTTATTAGCGACCTCTACAATTTGCTAACGTTTTTCCAGCAATTTACTCGTCTCTTTAGGGGTTTTCGTTTTCGTTTTCCTTCCTAATGAGCACTTGCCACTCTCATATGCATTCAAAGTGGTTTTATGGTTGGCATATTGTTTTGTAAATTTGCACCAAGTTCTTGTTGTTGGTAGTTCAGATACACGTTTTTGTCGTTTTTTTGTTGTTCTTCTTGTGCCACATCAACACTTTAACACGTTTTTCCAATTTTTTTTCATTTTTTTTTCTCTTCAACGACATTTTTATGGTAAAAAAAAATTAAGTGTATTGTTGAAAGTGTAAATTATGCCATGAAAAGTGTAGGCCCTTACGTCGTGGTAAGTGGTTAATAATTTCACTATTCGTTGTGATCTAAATAAGTTTTACTCGAAATAATGCTTATTTCTAGTTATATTTGATTTCCAGTGAAAAAACAAAAAGAAAAAATATTTTTCCCTTTCCTGCTAGTCCCACTTCCGAGAATGGCGTGCTGCAGATCGTCTGCAGAACATCTTATCAAAATCTGAATCCTAAAATAAAACTGATCTTTATATTAGTTATCAAGGCCTTCTCGTTAATTTCTCCGTTCGAGAACCTTTTCTCTGCAACTAAATTATTTACTTTACCCTATTCTGTATTCTTTTCAAGAAGTTGCCTTTCGAGTAGTTACTTCGCCTTTTCAAGTTACCTTTCCTTTGGATATTATTACGAGTACATTGTTTGGCCTTTATTTTCTAGATCTCGACTACGTCATCTTATATTTCTACTAACAGCTTCCTTCTTGATTAAATTTAAGTACAAATTTATTATTAATTTTTTTTACTCCGGTATTGAAATGCATATATATCGCTTTCAACTAGATCCATTATCGTAATCTCTTTATTCTAAGCTTAAAGCTTTTAAGTAACAATATATATAATATTCTACTCCAATGGATAAAGCTTTTATATTTTAATCGCTTATTATTGAAACGCTTTTCTTTTCTTTCATGTAATTTTCACTAATTAATTTCTTTTGCAACTTTTAAATAAACTCTCAACAAATGTTGGACGTTTCAGCAAGTTGTTAATTAAAAAGTTTGAAATATTTTTTATGTTTAGCTGCGAGGCATTAAAAGCATTAAAATTCATTTTCCATTAAGTGCTAAAAAGATGGGGAATGAAAATATAATATGTTTAGTGTGGCCAACTTGATGCCTAACTAGTAATTTGGCGGATGGGAATGTTCACTATGATTAGCGACTTGTGTATTGTTTTGTTGTTGTAAGTATCCCCATCAGAACACCTCAGACGCTATGGATACCACGAGTATGTACTTACCAAACCTATTAAAGCTGGTACTACTTGCTCTTTTAATTAAATTTAGGATTAATTTTTGACCTGACATTGGATTATGAATCTACTGAAATAATTCGATGGTTAATTTTGAGTTTGATAAAAAATTGTAAGGTATTGACATTTTAAATCAAGAAATAAAAACGATCGACTGTATTTAAATATTTAATTTATTTTGCGCTAACGTTGCTCGACGAACGTTTGGGCACAACATGTAGAGAATTTCAACTATCAACATGTATTTAAGGAGAAAATTATTGTCTTGATTTAACATCATGTCTTGTGGGTTAGAAAAAATTCCAATAGCATTAGAAATAAAACTCACCGGTCATCAGTTTTACAAATTTTTAAGAACTAGCATGGATCTAATAGTCCAGGATTTTAAAGTTTTGAGAACAGATTGATTATTTGCATCGAAAGGAATATAAGTAGTTGAGCATAGGATCCTTTGGATCCATGGAAATCCATTTGGCACACATGGAAAAAATTATATTTGCAAAATTAACGTTTAGATAAGGAACGGCAAGATCAAGAAGTTTAACCGAGTCCAATTCCAGTAATCGTATCAGAAGTAGTTGTATACCTGAAGAGTTCTTTGAGAGTGAATTCTGCAGTACAGAACTCAAGTTTTATAAAGAAACTTAAAAAAAAAATGTGTGCGTCAGAGGGACGTCTTGCAGGAGTTTACTTCCTCAGAACGGTTATGTTTTGGGTTTTCAGGTTAGACTTAGCAATCTTGTAAAACCCAGAGTCTATAGCAGAAATTACAGGCGTGGCCGAAGGAATTTTTAACGAACATGTTTTGAAATAGTTTATGTGCTGATTTATGCAAACGATAAGCCTTGTATAGTTCAGTTTGGCGATTCTCTGACCCGAGATGCGCTACATCTGGATTAACTTCAATTTGATCGCTTCCATTTCCAATTCATGCAACGCGCTCTGCAAAGTCATCATCTCCATCTAAATATTCATACTCAAAGCATGCGAATTTATTTGTAACATCATTATAATCTTACCATAATCATCATTATTGTCATCATTATAATCATCATCAAAATATTCATGTTGTATGATCTAAAGTGGTGGGAAATTTGTCAATTGCCGGTCTGAGAACTCGCGAATGTTATGAGGTTGATTAGAAACTTGAGGTTGATAAGAAACTTGCTCGTCTATGTTTTTGTTATTTTTTTGATTATTTTTTTTTTTTTTGATTTATCTATTCAAACACTCAGGGTGTACGCCTATGAATGCATATCATTGTGTTGAATGGAAGGAAGTTTGATAGGTGGGAGGAAGAAGGAGGGAGCATGAGAGAGGGATTAAAGCGAGTGGTCTTCTTTCTACGGAGGATTTTCATGGAAAGTTTCAAGTAAATCTTCTGCCCTGCTCTTTCGATGAGTAGCTAAGAATTCAGCCACCTCAATGGCTGCCCTTTTTTTTTGGCACGACAGCCTATGGAATGGCCGAGCTTTTCGGATCCAATCATGTTGTGTGTGTTATGTTTGTACAGGAATGGAAGGGACCTACAGCTTTATGCCGAATCCGAACGGGGAAGTGAAAAGCTTTTCATAACAATTTTACTCTGGTAGGTTTGCCTATTGCTCAAAAGGTGGTGCCGTGTAGAAAAATTACTTTTTCTATTTTCTCCATTTTACCTCTGCCGAGACTTGAACCTACGACACTCAGCGTAGTATGCCAATGCACTACCAACTACACCACTGCAACCCACTGTCTGGTGCTGTATAATCTGAGAACCTTCTTCGGGACTTAATGAGCTGAATGTTGAAGCAATTATTGGGTCTAATTAGCTTATTTACCATTCATAGTGTCTCCCCGAATAAATTCTGTTGTTTTCCAGTCAATACTCGCTCATTCTTGCAGCTCTAAAAATTTCTAACGATTTTTATTTGAAATGTTAAATTTTACTAGAAACTGATGGGCAGCTCCTTCTATCAATCGAGTATGATTCATACTCAGCGCCCTCTATCAAACGATTGTAAATAATACGCGAATCAGCGAAGTTTATCAATCGATTGATAGAGGGCGCATAGTGAATGCATATGTGCTGCCCATAATTTATGTGTACATATACAAATATGCATCCTTATTTTTGACATTTCTGTGACAAACAATTTCCGTAACATAACATTCTGTTTCCGACCTTCAATCTTTTTTCTAAGTGAATGAAGTAGTTAGTTCAAAATATAAGAAAAAATTCTCTGAATTGCAATGGAATAATATAGTAAATAAATAAAGGAGCAAAAATTAGGCTTAACAAAATTCAGAATAGATAAAGGAAATAATGCTACTCTTCTTTAAATATAAATAGTATAAAAAACAAAAAAATTTGTTGCGAGAAAATTTGATGAAATCAAAATCCGGAAAATTCCGGATTTTGAAGCCATCAAATTTAAATGCTCTCAGGCTGCACTTTTTACCATAATGACTCCAAGATGTTGCACATGTTGCATTGCCTAGAATGCAGTGAATCTAAAGAAGATTATTGGAGCTTTTAATTGAAATTGAGAGACTTTTAATCGAAATATGTAAACCCGATGTGTGACGAATTTGTAAACTATGCCCTCATACATTTCTGCCACCTTTGTGCTTTTCAATATACTATAAGTACATACTTAGAACCGAAATCTTAATAAGGTCATCTAGATTTAACCAAATATGTATATCAATTACCCGTAGGTAATTTAATCATTAAGATATGAAAATATTTCCAAATGGCAGAAATTAACTCTGCCCACCTTCACCATTTCATCCACCGTTACCATTTCATCACAATAATAAAAAAATATCATTACATTTATGTACGAGTATGTTTGCACTTATGTAAGTTGAAATAAAAATAAAAGGATATTTACTTTTGTTGCAGTAAAAGTACCGAAATGCTTCTTTCTTCTCTTTTATCTTGTAATGAGGTCAATAAAATGACCCGCGTAAGCACCATTAAAATAAAATGGAAAACTTTTAGCGGCAATGGCAAAAGTCGAAATTTTTTCACTTCTTGCGCAACATATAAAAGTGTGAAAAGAGCAAAGTGGAAAAATTACTGCGGGTTTAAGAGCCAATGCAAAGCACAACAACAGTATCAATTTCCCAATGATGGTAGCTGATGATCAGTGAGGGCGAAAAACAGTGTCCCCCTTGGTCGCCTCATCTCTTCGCATCTCCCATTTGTAATTTATTTAAAAACTTTTACAACATTTCAGGAGACACAAGTAAGTGGCAACAATAACAACAACCACGCAGCCAACCGCTGAATCAACCAACCAAGTGTCAAGTGTGCCAATAAAAATATCACCATGTATCTTTTTGGGGCATCATCAGAGCAGAGATACAACAACAGCATCATCATCAACGACATCAGCAGCAACAGCATCCGCCGCATCAGCAACATTTGTTGTCGTTGTTAAAAATGCGTTACGCAGCAGATGCTGTTGAAAATGTATCTGACGAATGCGAATGCGGGTTGTTAAATATACTACATGCTCATGGTCGTACTACCCTTTTTCTTCTTCTTCTTCTTCTACTTCTTTTTCTTCTTCCTTTTTCCATTGTAAATACTTATGTAAGTTACTGCGTTTTATTTCGTGCGAATGCAAAGCGCTGCTGGCAGTGGCAGTGACAGTATTTTGTTGCATCGTTTAAAATGTCATTTAAAATGTTTCTGGTTTTTTTCTTCTTGCTTTTCGCTGTCAACGTTGAATATGTTTCTGAAAAAGTTTCATATTTTGTATTTATTACTATTTGCCACATCGAAGACTCTCCACTTTTCTGCTTATCTTCTTAATATCATTTCATTTTTACTGCCTCGTGAATGCTTTCACGTTTCTGGTTGACCATTATTTTTATCACTGTTTCGTTTTTGTTCTTCTTTGTTTTTTTTTTTTTGCAATTTGATTACCACAAACGTTGCCAATGATGTACGCATGCCAATTGATGACGTCACTGTTGGCATATAGTGACAAATTGAATTTTATGCAATTATATTGCTTGTGGCAAAGTTGAAATTGATATTCCGTAATACGAGTCCAAGTTGAAGAGTCTATGTGGTATTGAGTGCAAAGCTCATAAATTTAAATCATGTTCTATAAATGAAACATCTGGACTTATTTAAAGATGGAAATGAAGTTCTTTTTAAATAAGTTGATACACAAATTTTCCATATGTTTGGTCTAGATAGTGACTTGAGCATTTTTACAAAATTGTAACAAAAGCAATGTGTAGCTAAAGCTAAATTAAAATAGTAGGAAATGTGATTGATTGTGTTTCACAAGAGTTTGTTTCAATGAGAAAAATGGCCCCTGCTTGGTTAGTGATTATTCGTATGCCTGTTAGATTTTGGCATACTAGCTAGGTAGACTAGGTAGGACGTATCACCGATACGTCCACTTCTGTGGTAGTAATTTCTGTTTTTGTACCACATCCTTACATTGTCAAAGGGATTGTTAGTGTTTGGGGAAGGTTCCCAAACTTATTTCTGGAAATTTTGCTAAGTTTATGTTTGGCTTTGAAAAGAGCAAGAAAAATGGAAAGGAAGTGAAAGAAAATCTTCTAGTTTTTCATCTCCTTGTCAAGCTAGTTTTTCTATTGTCCTGTGTTCCATGAGTTCTGCAGACAGTTTGATTGCATTAGGACGTAATTATGATCAACTTGTTGATACTTTTAGTCGTTGTCTAGAGACACACTTAGGCCAGAGTGACTCAGTGTGATATCACATGGCCACAGATTGACGCCGGTTACGAACGGTGGAGTGGCAATTTGTTATCACTTGGTGGTTTTGCCATTGCCTGCCAAGATAATTTCTTATAATTCTCATTCACTTTATATCGGTAGAAATCTAAGAAGTTTTTAAGAATTCACTAACAAATCGAGAAGGAAAACGATCTCTTAACCTCCCGGGGGAAAGTCTAGTGTTCTACCCACTAGACTATCGAGGTCAAGGTTAGGTAGCTAGACCTAATTTTGAAATTTCACATCAAATTCGACCCCGAGAACTCACTTCCAAGAAGTTTCATACAGAATCGATGAGTTTTTAAAATTGGTGCAGCCATCTTGGATAGGCCATTTTGTATTTTAAAATATTTAACATCAATATCGAAATCAGGGACCCCACCCCCGGAAACTCACTTATACAAAGTTTCATGAGATTTGAAAAGTGCGGCCGACATTTTAAATCGGCCATTTTGAAATTTGTACATCAAATTTGAAATCAGCGACCCCGAAAACTTTGTTATACAAAGTTTAATACAGAGTCAATGAGATTTTAAAATAGCGGCAGCCATCTTGGATCCGTCATTTTGAACTTGGAAATTTGAATATCAAATTTAATACCAGCTTGGGGTAGCTTCCCTTAAAACCTTCTTTAGCTAATGTCATACAAATACGTTGAAGTCTTGAATTATGGCCAGTCTTAATTTTCCCCAGGCCCAATGTGCGCGGTTGCGGATTAGGAAAGTGAGACAATATATCCATACCAATTTTGCTCGCCTCCGTATTCATGACCTCCTAATTTTTTGCCTTCAATATTCCAATGACCTTTAACTTGGATTATGCTAATGCCACAAAAAGATAATTGACTCCTTACAATAATTAACTAATTTAGAGGATCTTAAGTCTAAAAATCTAATGGCGCTTTGGTGGTCTATGAATATAGCTTATTTCAGTATTTATTAGTAATTTGCAAGGTTCGATTCAGGTGACACTGAATAACTGTGAACAATATTGAGCTTTTATAAACAGAATTCCGTCAGCGTAGAGTTTTATCTCGAAAATAACTCCCTCGAGATTTATTATCAAATCGGTTGTTTTGGAAAAGTTGCGTTAAAGTACTTGCTGAAGTTAGGTATCCCAAGTAAATTTCTACTACGTCTGCACTTATTAGCTGTCTAGTGTCTTTGTTAAGCGAGCCTGATTAGACTGGAGGGTAAAATATTACTAAGTAGTTAACAGGCAGCAGCAGATGATCTCTACTGGAACTGCCTCTTGGCAGCAATGTGAGAATGGTTCTCAGACTTAATAGGCGAACCCTCATCTGGCTTGCTGCACTGGTAACTACTTATTTGTGACAACTTCTGGTTACATTTTTTTTAAATGGATCGTATTCTATGAAATCCTATGATTTCAGGAAGTATGGTAACAAAGGCCAACCATTTTATCCCATTGAATTAATCAGATTAGCTTAAAAATTATTTTCACTTATTTCCCCTACAAAATTAATATGTTTAAAGAATTTAATATTATTATCGAAATGTAGTATGTATGTAAATCCTACTCTTCAGTAATTGCAATTGTTGTTCTGTGTGTGCGCTCTTGAAATACGAGTAACCACGTAATTTTATTATTTTTCATTCAACACAATCAAAAAAATAACAATGAAAAAGAAACTCATCAAGCATCAACATTAATTTCCATTTTCGCGCTTCAATTTTGTTGTACTTTTATGTTATGCAACAGCGTTAATTCTCTTTGTATTATCCTTGAAGCAGAAACAAAAATAATTTCCTTTTTCTTACAACGTCCTTTCTCCTTTTTCGTAACGTTTGTTACCTTTTGTATGCTATCATCATTTAAACTTGTACATTTATTTATTTTTACTTGATTGTTTTCGTATCATGCCATGCTCCTGCACAAATTTAATTTTATTCAATTTGAGCTTATTTTTACCTGGTTCCAACTACCTTCCTGAGAGAGAAAACCGTTTTTTTTCACGTTTTTCTCGCCGCGCCAAAAAGTATACTTCAGTTAAGCATGACTTTGATGAAATTTACCGACACCACTATCCTGCATTGGCACATTACCAAATGATTTGAATTTGTTATTGCAGCTGGTTGAAGCAGACACACATCATCATCATCATCATGAACATCATAGTCACAAACGACATCAAAAGCTATTATTATTAACATTTTATAACGTTTTTATAGTGTTTGAGTATTTGACAGCAAATGAAAAGAAAAGTGAAATTGTTACATTGATTTCTTCTTTCTTTCCTCCTATGGACTAGTTTAAATTTTTTTACCTCTTAATATTTTACCTTTTTCTATAAGTTTTATGATTTGTTTTTGACTTATAGTTTTTCATTATCACCACCCTCTTACAATCAGATATAAATTGTCGCTTTCATGCATTCAAACATACTCACACATGCGTAAATATAGGGTGGCCCATGTCGGGTGATAGGGTAGTTCTAAGAAACTGAACATTTCACGCACTTCTTTGTTCCGAATTTTGCATTGAAACGTCGGTGTGAAGCCGTATAAAGTTCAATTGGAAGAAAACGAGCATTTTCACCGAAAAATCATCTATTCAGACTAAGCTCATTTTGACCTCAGTGTTATTATGTTATTGTTACGTAAAGAAGCAAAATTGTCACATCTGGGGCTCAGAAAATCTATGCGTGATTGTTGAGAAGTCAATGCACGTTCAACGGGTAAGTGTTTGGTGTGATTTTTGTATCGGCTTGAGGCTCTTAAGGGCGAAATTGGAGCAGCCATCGGTTAAGTACAGCTCCATACATTCTAAAATGTAGGAAAATGTAAAATGTGCGGCTTCTTCTGAGGATTCATTGGGAGATATTTTTAACGTGGTGGGTTCCAAGCCCGACGCAGGACCGTTCATTCAAGGCCAGAAAGCAAGTATGGGCTAGTGCAAAGCCAGCCGAGGTTGTCATTTGTGTTCCACAATTAACTGTAATAATACAAATCACATTGGAAAAAATTATTCCTTTCTTATTTACACCAATATCGATTTCTGAATTATAAATGGTTCACCCTGTATGTATGCTCTTCACAACCCACTAAGCCACTCTTTGTTTCCTTCTCCATTTCTGTTTCCGTTTACGTGTGTGTTTTTGTTCATTTGCGTGTGTGTGTCTGTGTGTGTGTGTGTGTGTGTGCGTTGTTTGCATTTGTATTTAATGTTAATACTTGACACCGATAACCCCAGGATATTCATGTGTACTGGCGCCAATTAATATACATTCATTTTCCATTAATTACATTATTTACATAAACAATATAATAATTAAATACATACGCTACGATATCATGCGCACACATTTTGATGCCCACACATAAGTACATACACACACACACACACACATAAGTGAAGTTGCTTGGTACGTGCTTGCACGTTATCGTTTCGCGATAAGGATAAATAGTGTCATAATGCCAATAATCGGCTTACGGGAATAGGAGTGAGTGTGGAAGGAGAGGGGGGGGGGGGGTGGGGCGGGGGAGGAATTAAATATAAATACACATATACAATATTAAGAATTAATGGTATTTATTACTGATAATTATGAAGCAATTGTAAGTCAAACTGTTGACTGAGAAATGAACATAGAAGTGGCAAAATCGTACTCCAAAATCATATGTTTTGTGGGAAAAGTAGATAGGTATGTACATATATACATGAAATAAAATTTATATGTACAAATAGAATACAGTGAGTCAATATCTATAATAAGAATGAAACCAAACATTTCGCTGTAGCGTAGCGGGCTTCGAATGTCAGCACAGGCAAATCCAAAAAGTAGAAAAAACAATTGTTCTACACGACACGCCACCTCTTGACAGGCAATGGCAAACCTACAAGAGTAAAAATTGCCTATGAAAAGCTTTTCACTTCGCCGTTCGGATTCGGATTCCGCATACAATTATAAGTCCCTTTCATTAATGTACAAATATAAGACGCACCACATGAGTGGATGCGAAAAGGTCGGCCTTTGGCACTACATACGGCCATAGTCGAGACACTGATGAACTGAAGTTTCTTTGTGGTAAATGCATAACACTTGCCACAATGGCTGTCGATCTCTTTATCGGTGTCCTGTGTGATTGCATTCCCTCTCTCATTCTCCTTCTTCCTCCCACCTATCAATCTTCCTTCCATTCAACACAATGCGCTGCGTTCATAGGAGTATACCCTTTGTGTTGAATATATAAATAAAAAAAAAGAACGATTAAAAATAACTTTAGAGCAATGTCTTGCAAACCAATACATAAACATGAATGCTTGTTTGTGTGCATCTGAGAGGAGGACAGCGCTGCTGTTTTAAAGAATTTAACAGCGATATCTTATTTACATGAATTACAATCACTGTGTGTAGGACAACTACATGCTCAGTATTTGATTTTATTTCACCTTCCATCAATCCTCCATCGATTGTAGGTCCAGGTTTCTTTTTGAATTCAGAATTAATATATTAAATAATGTTTTTAAATTTTGCCTATGGGGCTAATGACTGAGTGTAGGGCAACTTCATGCTCAGTATTTGACTGTTTTTTATTAATTAACTGTAGACCTCGTAACGATAGAAACTGACTTCATTTCATCTTCCATCAATCCTCCATCGATTGTAGGACCAGGTTTCTTTTTGAATTCAGAATTAATATTTTAAATAATTATTTTTAATTTTGCCTATGAGGGTAACCGCTGTGTGTATGACAGTTTCATGCTCAGTATTTGATTGTTTTGTATTAATTAACCGTAGACCTCGTAACGATGGAAACTGACTTCATTTCACCTTCCATCAATCCTCTATCGATTCTAGGTTCTCATCTCTTGTTGAAATCAGCATTAATATTTTATATATTTTTTTTCAACTTTTGCATATGGGGCTAATGACTGTGTGTAGGACAACTTCATGCTCAGTATTTGACTGTTTTTTTATTAATTAACCGTAGACCTCGTAATATTACATTTTGACTTAGTTTCATCTCCTAATGATTCTCCATCAATTGAATGTGTTGTCTTTTTTCTGAAGTCAAGATTAATTTCATGTCGGTCAACATCATGCTTAATATTTGATTGTTTTTTATTTATTATTTCTTAGACCTCGTAACGTTGGAAATTGACTTCGTTTCACCTCTTAACGATTCTGCGTTGATTATATGTATTGGTTTTATTGGTTTCATGACTTAGTTTTATCTCCTAATGATTCTCCATCAATTGAATGAGTTGTTTTTTTTTTCTGAAGTCAGGATTAATATTTATAATATAATATTTGATTGATTTTTTATTATTTTTCTGTAGACCTCGTAATATTGGAAACTTGCTTCGTTTCACTTCCTTACGAACTCAAAACGATTCCTTATTTTTAAATCGCAATATCTCATACAAGTACGTATTACAGTGACAGAATCGCGTCGGTTGAGAATGTGAGCCTATTCACATATGATTAGAAAGATCAAAATTGCCCGACACTGCTTTAGAGGGTCTGTTACCAATACGCACAAACTGTTAACGACTAGTTAAATACTAAGTTCTCTAAATTTTTTTTATTAGAACAGAGTATTGCACTTAGTAAAATCGGTATAGACCACATCAACTTGATTTCCCCCCTCAATGTCGTGCTTTAAGAGATTACGAGAATGAAACCAAACTAAGTAGTAGAAGTTAATCTTCCACTCAGAAACCCATGTTGGCATTCAGTAATCTTATTTTAATAAACCCTGTTTTTAATAATTGATTCAAAAACTTTTGGTATTAATGACAATTTATAAATAGGCCTGCAACTAAAATCATTTTTACCTTGTTGAAAAGTATGGAAATCGATCGTGAGGCTACTGGAACTACAGTCACTTGACCACCGAGATGGCAATTTGTAAGTAGAACATTTGGGTTTGTTTATTACAATAAAGTCGATTATTTAGCTGGAACAATCTGTTACAGGCTAAAGCTTTGCCATAGTTTGATAATGTGACAGAGATTAGAATAGTCTTACATTAGCTCTATGTATTATATCAATGTTAATTATGTACCTACAATATAAGCACAGAATATGAATTTCATACTTCGAAATGAATTTCCACACAAGTATTGAGAACTACTTACTCGTTTGCTATTATGTTGTGTATCCACATAAATTCATAGTAAATATCTGAGTCCCTCTTTGGTTGTCATATTTTTCTATCAATATTTATCTTCTTCTCTTTATCGACTTTATATCTTAACCAACGAACATAGCCAGAAGCTAAAATGTCAAAGAGAACAATGTTGACAGTATCCAGCTGGTCGCACACATACAACGAATCTACCATACAAACAAATAAAATTCATACATATCTGCACTATTTCCTTAACTTCGACGTTGTAGCTTTGACGTTGTCGCTTTACTTACTTTGGCATAGTAATTGTGCAATAATCTGTCAACAACATCTGTTGATGTCATAAAAGAAGAAGAAGAACAACAACAACAACAACAAAAAGATGAAGTAAGAAGGAAAACCTTTTGAAGATGTTGTTGTTTGCTGCTATTGCTGCGACTACTGCTGCTGCTGCTTCAACATAATGATAATAATTTGCTACAATTTACACCAGCAGCCACAACAATATGCTTGGGAGGGGGGAGAAGGGGAAGTGAAAGGGGGTGAGGCTGTGGTGTGTTTAGGTATATGTCTATGTTTGTATGTAAGGTAATTGCCTTGATAATATCATTGATGATGATGGTGATTTTGACGTCGCCACCCTAATTGAATGTTAATCGTCGGCATTGATGTTAGCCATAAAATTGTATACATAAAGAGGTTCAAATGTAAATGTGTGGTAAGCTTAATGTTTTTTTGATATTATTGAACGCAATTAGTTAGAGCAATTAAGATATGCATAAATTTTGTTGCTTTTTTTGGGGTATAGTAAGTAGTAAGTATGTACTTTGTCGTGAAGTTGGAGAATTATTGCCGTGTGTATTGAAAATGTTAAATTATAGTTTAAATTGATTAGATTTATGTTAAGTAAATTTATTTAAAATATACGTACCTACAAAAAAAATATTGAAGAGGACTTCATCCCGTTCATTAGACTGTTTAATTTTATGTTCTATACCTGAATGCCAAATACGGAATTGTATTTTCCAGTTGAAATTTAGATACTACCAAAGACCATATCAGAACTTTAATACACAAAGAAGCGCTTGGGGGAAAAAAGATAGGATTCATTTCGTTTAATTTAACCTTTGAGCTTGCCGCAAACAAACATAAATCTTATCAAATCATAAATTCAAGTTTTTAATTAGTACAATCAAAAATGCAAATATGTAAAAAAGGAGATTTTTTATATGCAGTGAGTATGCATTAATTACTAATATCCTTAAATTTTTGTGAAGTACAAATACATCCGTATCCTTGAACGTGCTATCTTCAAATGAGCATCTCGGTTGCTCGAGCACTATCTGAATATAACAACAAAAATTTCAGCAAAACCAATTGTAATTCTGCTATGAAATCTACGAGTAAGTACATTGAAATGAAATGAAAATTGTTTTGAAAAACACATACAAACAAACAGACATTCTCAAACATAGCAACAACAATATCAACAACAGCAAGGGAGGGAAAAAAATAAATAAACAAACAAAAGAAATAAAACGAAAATAAAATACAAACAAATCTTTAAATTAAAAATTAAATTTTAATCTTCATCATCCAACAAACAATGCGTACTGGCAGCTCAGCAGCCCCAAACCGACAACAACAACAAAACATCATCAAGTTATTCAACAGCTAAAATTCCTCATGATGTAGACATATATACACACACACACACACACACACACACATACACAAAAATATACCATGCATAGACAGAGGAAAAATGAGGAAAGTGGAACGTGCATGTACTTTACATGCTCGTAGTGCAGTAAGGTTCCTTTCTTCCAATACATACCGCATCAGTAAATAAAATGGCCCCAATCTCAGGGTATCCTTCTCTCCCCACACAGGAACGCTTTCTCCCCATACGCTTTCATAAAACTCATAACAACTTAAAGCAGTGTAAAAATTGCCGGCATATCCTTCGAACTTTGCTTCGACTACTTTGGTGAGCTGCGCTTGCAAATCTTTATGAATTGCTTGTGGGATTTCGAAATACGCTTACAGCTTTCTATAACACACTCTCTCCCTCTCTTCCTCTCTCCGTCTCTCTCTCTTTCTCTCTGTGTATTTGTAATGCATGTGTGTGTGTGTTTATGTTATTGTATATGATTGTGTGACTGCGGTTGATGTTTGTCTTTGATGAGCCTTTGCTCTTATTCATTATCCTAAATCTTTTAACCTTTTTTTCCCCTCCCGATTCCATTTTTATTCAGCCATGAAAACATACAGAAGCATAAATGTTTAGACTTTGATTTCTAGACTTACGAGTACACGTACACGTAGTTCTCATTATAAAAACTCCAGTGCATGGTGGGTGAGATTTTTGGTTTTATTTTTACTCTCTCATCAAAACCATATTCCTCTTTCTTTTCAGGTACTTACATACTAACCGTGTACTCACTTTGCTTAGGTTTTGAAAGATGAAATGAATTGGTACTGAGTTGGTCAAAGCTGCGATTTGACATTTTTTTATTGAAATATTTTTAGGTCATTTGGGTCATATGCACAAATATGGGAGTCATTAGTGAAAGTATCATATAATATTTTTTTTTAATATGAAATTCACGATTTCACATGTAAATAGTATTTAGTGGCAAAATGTATACACTACTTTCAAATTTGACTTTGACAAAGCATTGTAAAGACGCATTAATAAAAAGAAAAGAAATAATCCGTACTTTTCCTAGTAAGAATGAGGCGGCGATCCAAAGAACCTGTTAGTTAATGGTATCTAACATTAGACTCAGTCAATACCAGTGTTGCGATACAGAAAGAAAGATCGTTCGTTCTACTCGAAGTAGAGAATGTTTTGCAATGAAAGTTTTGTAATGAGCTGTTTAGTTTATGGTATAATGGGAGGGTTATAGGTGACAGTCAACATCTTTCGAAAGCCTATACTCCTCAAACCCAAAACCATGTTTGAATGCGCCAAGGGGATGGTTGCATGTGCTGGTTTGCTTGTTAACTACTTCGGCAGATATGGGGCGGGGGGATCTTGTACCCTACACAATGCCACACATTACGAAATAAAATTCACGTGGATGCCCAAAGACGTCATACTAAGCCTTGTACTGGTGGAATGAAGAGATAGCAGCTGCCAGGAAGATATGCAATCAAGCACGTTGAAAAGCGCAGAGGGTTCGCTCTCTATCCACATTGGAAGTAACGTAGTTCGACTATATGACTTGCAGAATTGCGCTTAAAAAAGGTATTAGATCCAGTAAGAACAGCTGTTTTAAAGAGCTACGCGACTGCGCAGAACTCGATCCTCGGTCAAAGGCCCAAGTTGCGAAAAGTGGTTACAACTCTCTTCCCACCGCAAGAGAAATTCACTAGGGAACAGCACAGATGCTATCCCTGCCAATAAAATACTTGCAACCCTAAGAAAAATTGCTGATAATAAGGCTGCAGGATTAGACGGCATTCCCACCGTGGCACTCAAGACAGCAGTCAAGGAGAAACCGGTGCGAAGTTATTTGACACTTGCTTGAAGGAGGGCCAGATCCAGATCTCTGGAATCGACTGCATTTGGTACTTCTCCTAAATCCGGGAAAGTTGCGTGAAACGGTACCAGATCAAGGGAGGGGTCCCACAATGTGCAGTGCTGGGACCAACGCTGTGCAACATAATGTATGACGGTATGATTCTAAAATTGGATCTCCCCGAAGTTACAACGATCATTTGCTATGCGCACGACATCGCGATAGTGGCAGTAGCTTAACATCTGGACTTGCTACAGGCCACATGCAATGATACCATCTCAAGGGCGAGAATATGTCTGAATATCTCGAAGTTGGAGTTGGCAACCCAGAAAACCGAGGTTGTGGTACTGAGCACTAGAAAAGTGCGTGAAGAGCTGGTCATCACGATTGGAGACCATTTTATCACCTCGCGGCCACACATTGAATACCTAGGAGTATTTATAGATACCAAAATAGACGCCAGAGTAAACAGTGCATTAAGGCGCATCATGCCGAATATCGGAGGCCCACGAGAGAACAGGCGTAGGCTGCATTCAAATGTTACTTCTTTCGTAATCCTGTATGCAGCACCTATCTGGACAGACATTAAGAAGAATCATCAAAAAGATATCTGGGCAACGTATAGACTCAGTGCCCTGAGGGTAGCCAATGCGTATCGCACGGTATCGGACGGCGTTATTTGCATCATCTCAAGTATGGTGCCAATTGACTTACATGCACAAGAAATGAAACGGGTTTATGGCAAATCTGAACAAAGACCAACGAATGCTACAGAAAAATAGGAGAGGTAGCGAAAGTGGGAGTTATCCGAGAAGGGTCGATGGACTTTCAACCTTATTCCTAACATAGAAGAGTGGATATCACCCAAATACGGTGAATTGTATTACCACATAACGCAATTGCTAAGTGGCCATGGGTGTATCAAACAGTACCTACATAGATTCATACTCGGAGAGGAAGACCCGTTTTGACCGAGCTGCCCGGAGGAACTACAAAACGTGCAGCATATATTATTTCACTGCCTGCGCTTCAGGAGTAACAGACACGATTTGGAGATAGCCCTTGGCGAAGCTACTTCTGACATCAACTTGACAAAGAAGATATACCATATAATACAATTGAAAAGTGGAATACAGCGTGTATGGCACGCAGTAAACGTCAACTGACGATGCAATCGGACCATGACTAACGTTTGAGCGTTACGCTCATTACGGCTTTCCGACGTAACACCTAACGATGGTTCCGGTAGAAATATCCGTACGGACAAGTGGTGCTTTTAGCGTGAGAATGCCTCGCGCAGAGACTGACCTTTTTTTGCTTTTCTTCAGGTTAGGTTAGAGTGGGCTGCCCTACTTAGGGCAGAACGGCCCATTGTAATACCACATGGGTACTCAGAGATTACTTTCATATACACAAATCAGTGCGAGCATTTAATGATAGAAAAATTTGCTCATACAACTCAGCATCTGTCGCTGAAGTCATACCTTATATTTTCATAAATTCATTCCTGTTATCCTCACGTTTACGTTTTGAACTACCAACCAACAAATTATTTATTTAATCGTAAATAAACGAGGCGAAACGAATGGATCTCCGTACGAATCTTCTTGACAAATCATTAAGGCTAGGCCATTCCGGTTAAAAATCATACATTGTTACTTTAGCCATGAAATACCCCAACCGGCATTCCAAATTTGGGTCTTAGGCAAATACTGATAGCCCGTGTTTAAATGACAAGTTTGGGCACTACTGGAAAATTATTCTTGTTTGCTAAATTTGTAGGGATTTTTTTCTAAAATAAATTTCCAAAGTTCTAAAGTCTTTCTTGCTCGACTTATATCAGAAAACCCTTCTGGTTTAAATGGCTTTAAACTTTGTAAATGGTCTTTCTGCTCCTTTAATGATTAAATTCTTTTTGTTCGAAGCGATAAAATTATTTACTATTTATGTTTTTCATTTAAGTGGATCTTATAAATATCCTAAATATTTATAAATCAGGCGGCAAAAATCATGAACGGTAGAATTTTTCCATAAAGGAAAATATTATTAATGGTTATATTTATGGTAGATGTTGAATTAAAATTTTGATGGTTGTGGATCTACAGGCGGAGTATTTCTTAACTACTGACTCCTCCGTTTTAAAGTGGTTCCTTGTAGATCTTGCTAAAGTATGAGTGTGTATGTTTTTTAGTAATGTGTGAAACTGTCATCGACCATAGACCCAAAGTAAACCAGAAACATTTAACAATTAATTGCAGATGACAAAAGTCATATGTAAACAGCAAACACAAACACAAACACAAACACAAACACAAACACAGCGACAGCAACTGATATCAAAGTAACAAAATAAACAGAGAAAGAAGAGCGAAAGTTATGAGAGTGTATTGGTGCGCTGCAGATGTCAAGATTGTCAGTGTCATATGCAGTAAATGCAATTGAAGTTAAATATGCAATATTTTCTATTCGTTTTTTTGTTTGTTTTTTTTTTTTTTGTTTTTGGGAGGCATTGGATTGTTTTTGCTGCTGCTCCAATGCAATGCCAGCAATGAAGCTGTTACAACCAAAACAGAAACAACAATAACAAAAATGTGTACTTGCAATTCTTTGGAGAGATTGTTTCATATATCAAGAAAAATGCATCGAGCTGAATTACTTAGTGCAAGAGGAGGATGGGGAGGGGGGAAATAGAAACTTTATGTCATTGTTGATTTTGTATTTGTGTATCTGTAACAATTGCATCTGATAGATGACAATTGTCAGGCTGTACTCTTGTTGAACGCCTTTATTTACGTATGAAATGAACATAGTATCCCACAGCAATTATGGTACAGTGTATGTATGTATTTTTTGTCGGACTGGTACGAACTCACAACACGAAAATGACATTCAGGGAGATTTTTACTACAGTTTTCTAAATAGTTAATATGAAATGAGAATGGGAGTATTATGAAATTAGTATTACTTATTATTTACATATGAACTTTTCATTAGTTTTTCATTTTATAAAGAAATTAGTTATAAATAAGTAGTTGATATTTTACAATACTCGTACAAATTAGTTAATTGTTGGACTTGTCATTTACTTATATATATATTATATTATTTATTTATTTACAATAAATATCTATGCACCTTTGTGTGTTAATACAGTAGCTGTATTAATTATTCGACCAAAGAAAATGTAAAATGTTTGTTAAAAATGTCAGTGATCAGTGATCTTAGTGATAAATCCATATAAGTTACTCATCTTTGCAAAGGTACCCAAGAATTAATACCATATCTAACCCTTTCATGGCAACTATCTGATACCGGTAAATCGAGGAGGGTTAAATGACAAACTTTTAATGAAAATCACACACACTTCTCCATTCCATTATGCAAGCTTAATTTTATATTCTATTGAAATGTTTTCTTATCACCAATAATAAACTTACAATTGGCCTGCTACAGATTTCGACCTGCTTGTTAGTTTCCAACTCCATCGATTGCGTCAAGGTTTCGGACCAATGAAAGTTATCAGCCTTTTTTACAAAATCCTATCAAGTCACTAATCAAGGCACTAAACGAGGCATACATACAACCGAATCCGAACGGCGATGTGAAAAGCTTTTTTTGGGGAATTTAACTGTTACAGCTTTGCTATTTGCCTGCCAAGAGGTGGTGCCGTGTAGAGGAATTGTTTTTTCTACTTTTTCATTTTGCCTGTGCCGAGTTTTGAACCCTGGAAAACGATCTACCAACGGCGACCACCAGACCGGATTTTTTCGTCTGATTTTGTTAAATAAAGGCTCATTGGAAAGGCCTCAGTGAGTTGTATTGTTTGGCATCACAAACATTTCGATATTTAGAAAATTAATTATTTTTTTCAGACCATTTAGCTCAAAACGGTCTTTTGGCGCTAGACTCCCAATACACTAATAAGTAGGATAAATGAAGCTCGGGTAAAAATATAATTTTTTTCCGCCCACTTTAATGTCGGCGCATATACAATCAAGGTGGGGAAAAAGTAATGTCTTAATGTAAAGTGGTTGCCATTTTATTAGCTACGACAAAAATTGAGCTTTGTTTTCATGGAAAGTTTATTTGAAGGTTTAAAATTTGATGACATTAAGTTTACAAAAAATGGTATCGTTCAAATGATCATCTCCTGAGTTGATTCAAATTTGTGCTCAGCATTTTGAGTTGTTGCTCGTGGATTTCTTCTTCAATGTATGCTTTCAAGATTTGCAACGTTTGTGCTTTGTTATGGTATGGTAAACGCAAGCTTTAAAAAAGCCATCAAAAGCTGGCCAATTCAAGTAGCCAATACGGAAGATCACAGCACCTAGAAATTGTTGCTTCAAAATGTGCATTGTTGCCCGCATTGTGTATCGCTCTACTGCTTATTTGTCAACTACTTAATTCCTTATCTGTCAATAACATACTACTGTGGGCAAAAGTTAGTAAGACTTTGTTCATAATTTCACATTTTTTTATTCATTCTTCCAAATCTATTTCGTCCCCTTCAAAGTAATCCCCCCCGGCCCCAATACACTTGTGCCAACGTTTTTTCCAATTTTCGAAACAGTTGTTAAAGTCAATTTCCGGAATAGCCTTCAATGCGCTTTGCGATTCATGTTTAATGTCTTCAGAAAGACAAGCGTATACTAAACACTAATGATTATTTTGATGTGACATTTGGCACAGATGTCACCGACAGTCATACCAACCTTAAAAAAATAATATTTTGATGAATGGGTTTCCGCGCGAAATTTAAATTAAAAAGTCGTACTACTATTTGCCCACAGTATAAATGTCAAAGCACAATGATATTTGACGTCATTATGGCACATTCATTACTTTTGTCCCACCTTGTATGTGATTCTGCACTAAAGTAAAATGTTCATCCAATAAAACTTTAATTTTGGTACATATCAAGTGTGGTATGTGAAAAATCAGTTTCATTCTGAAATGCAACCAACCTCATCTCCAGTTTTATCCACTTTTAATAATTTTAAAAAATTTAAGTTACTTCTAATTTCTCAATTAATGCCTGGCAGAAATAAACTAGTCAAACTTTGTTAATAATCTTTATCCAGCAGAAATACTCTTTAATATTTTTCGATAACCAGATATTGTTCTCTTGGTCGAATATTAATTGTAGTAACTGTTAATATCCTCAGCTCCACATACATACATACATACATACTCGTATGTACATACTTATATCCTCACACATATATATACTATTCACACATACATACATATACTCGTGCATAAGAATGAATTCATTCAAAATATGCAATCTAAAATGTTGAGCCCTCCATGTTCGGTTTCGGTCCCCGTCTTCCCTTCTGGTGTTTGTCTGCCACTCACAATATCGAAATGTCTCATGTCCAATATCCAGAGCAGCAATGTTCATGTCTCGGTATGTCTGCGTCCAAACGTTCCCCTGGGAAGGTAAATTTGATTTATGACTTATTATGCGTCTTATGTCCTTTCATAATTTAATTATACGCTTAGGATGAGACAACCATCGTCCCTTTCTTCCTATGTATCTGTGTGAGTGAGAGCGTTTGAGTGTGGTAATGGTGCCATTCTTGGGGATTGGGTTGACTGCGTTGTTGCATTTGCCAGTTAGTACTGGGTGCATCATGCATTTCATGTATGCATGTGCCAGTGTGTGTGTGTGTGTGTGTGTGTGTGTGTATGTGGGTGAATGTTTATGGCATAATTTTTTGTGTGACATTTTGCAAACGTTTGCATTCGGATCTGTGTGCCTCTCTGTACTCGGTCTGTGTGCGTATAGCAGCAACGACATCATTCAGCTGTGACAATGCAATGCAATGCAAATTTCACTACAAGTCATAGTACATACATACATACATATGGTAGAATAAGAAGATGGGAAAATGTAATTTAAATCATAGAAAATTAGTTTAGAAAATTGCATAAGCAAAAAGCGACAACATCACAACTGAACAACAACAATATGAAGGGCAACATGAACAGCAACATTGAAAACAGCAACAGAAATCTCTGACTTCGTTCGAGCAGAACAATTCTAGAATTTTTGCAATTAAAATTTTAACTTTTGTATAAATAGACGCATTTTGTATTGTTCATAGATTGTTATTTGTGTTGTATTTGTATTTAATATGTTCCAGTGTTCGATTGTTAGTGTGTGGGTGTATATGGATGAGTGTGCGGCATGAAAATGAAATGAATTATTGAGTAATTGTCACATCAGACATATGGAAATGTTGTTGTTGTTCTTGCTCTCGTTGCGTTGTGCAATTCAAGCTAACAATGTTGCCAGCTAATTTGATTTATGCATAATCTTTAGTTGAAGCTAATTTGGCTATTGTGTAGGGGAGGAAAATTATTATTATTTATTTTTTTGCCTTTGCGAGTATTTGTATGACGTTTTAGTATGATACTCAATAAAAAAAAATGTATATTTTTTATTAATCGTATGTGTTATTACTATTTAAAAAGAGCAACAAGGGAAATTGCACAATACAATAGTTTATGTGTTTCAAATACTTCACTTTAGCAAAATGACAAACAAGTTTTTACATATCTGTAAATAAAGGGTGGGTGTCCCAGTGTAAGGATTTAAGAGTGCACGATTTCATTAAAAATATAAAGTAAAATAGTTTTATTATACAAAATATAAAAAATCACAAAACTCCAAAGAAAAAAAATCGTGCGAAATTGGTGTCCAGTTGCCATCGGAATTTCGGAAGATGATTCGGTCTGGAAATCATTGCTCCAATAAATCGATTGTTTCATACGCGGTGTGGCAGGTGGCGTCTTCCTGCTAAAACCACATGTCGTCCGGATCCATACCGTCTAGTGGAGGCTACAACAACTTCGTTATCATGTTCCTGTAATGATTGCAATTCGCAGTCACTACATTTCCGGCCTTATTTTCACAATATTAACACGTTTTTCCTTTGTGTAGCGCTCCAGTTTCAATAATTAGAACAATGGTAGACGACAACTGAAACATTTAGGAGCTGCCATTTGCACAAAAAAATAATGGCACCCTATATTTTTCTCACTATTTCAATTGAGTATAGAAAATCTTTAAATATATATTATAATTTTAATAAGTATTAAGTAAGCTGAAATTTTTATTGTTTTGTACAATTTAAATTGATTATTCACATCTCTAGCAAGTACCAAAAACTTGTAAAAAGAATCCAGTGAGAGAGCAAAAGTTTGATTTGAAAACGTCCCTTATTTGATATAATTACTTACTTACTTTTAATGGCACAACAGCCCATGGAGGGCCTAGGTCGAGCTTTTCGCATCCACTACTCATGTTGTGCGTGTTAGATTTGTACATGAATGGAAGGGACCTACAGTTTAATGCCGAATCCGAAAGGCGAAGTGAAAAGCTTCGAACCCCGGACACTCTGCGTAGCAGTCCAACGCACTACCACTACACCACACTGATTAATTGATATAATTAAGTAAATGAAAAAGTAATGGACATTTTCAATGAAGAGTTTTAATGAATAACAATTGAACGCATCGTCCGAGAACCTAGCAAATTTATATTAGGAGGCTGAAGGTAACTGGTGATATTAGAGAAAATGTGAGTACCGTCATAAATTATTCATTTTTCCAGCAGATAAATGAAAGCGACTCCTAACAAATGAAAGTTCAAGCTCTTTAAATCATTTAACTTCACCCATAATTTTCTTCTCTCTATTTATTCTTATTTGGCTCTTAATAAATGCAAGTTTAAGCTCTTTTAAATCATTTAACTTCACTTATAATTTTCTTCCCTCTACTTATGCCTACTTTTAGCTAAATACTGTCTGCTTCGTAAATCATTTCTGTTCACAGGGAATCACTTTGAACTCAGTTGGAACAGTGTGTTTCAAGTGTAATTGTCATATATCTACAACAAGCTGAGAGCTAATAATCTCAAAAACTTTTACTTCCCGGTACTAAAACTTAAACTAACTCAGACTAGAGAAAACGAAAGTCCTCAAAACATCTAAGTGTCTGTGAAGTCTCAATGTCAGATATTCATTTTGAATCTATAAGTGGAATTTACTCTAGTTCTTCAAATAGTTCCTCTCTTAAGAAATAGAGTCAATGGATCTGAACATGAGAGAATTCCCAGAAGAAATGGTGGATAGTTATTAATTTCCTTCGTAGCTTATAAAGTAGATATGCACTGATTAGTCGGTAACTGCAAACCCATTGCAATGAATTGTAAGATTTTAAGCTTGTTTCTTATTTGTTTTTACCTTTACATTCAACACACAGGGTGTACCCCTATGAATGCAGACATTGTGTTGAATGGAAGGAAAATTGATATGTGGGAGGAAGAAGGAGGGAGAATGAGAGATGGAATGCAATCACACAGGACACCGATAAAGAGATCGGCAGCCATTGTGGCAAGTGTTATGCCTTTACCACAATGAACTTCAGTTTTATCAGTGTCGACTATGACCGCATGTAGCGCCAAAGGCCGAGCTTTTTGCATCTACTCATGTTGTGCGTGTTATATTTATACATGAATGGAAGGAACCTACATTTTTATGCCGAATACGAACGGTAGGTTTGCCATTGCCTTCCAAGAGGAATTAAATAAATTTGTGCTACTTAATTGCCTTTTAGTGAAAGGTGAGGTCGTAATTATTGAAACTTTCTGCAGCTAAACCCCAAAGAGTTATGCCCACTTTGTGAGGTTAAAACCAATATATGAGTAGGCTTTTCCTCTCGATTTCTGAGATTTCATTAATGTGTTGGAGGAATGGTTTGCCAAATGAGCGAAGTTTTGCTCTTGCCAAACCTGGCCTATGCCTGACATAATTAGTGAAAGAGACTTTCTGTCTCTCCCTCTTCCTGGCAGCTACGATAAGAAGTATTGAATAGAAGATTAAGCCTTGCTACATGTTCTCACACCTTCCAGTGGCCTGTGAGTACAGCGGTAATGCGTGAGATATTGGGACGAGAACACTCAATCAGTTGTTTTGTCCTGAGGTCATTATATTCTATCCACGTTTTCCTAGACGTGGCACAGTTAGTCAGTCGTTGCTACTTCTGTACAGGCTATACTTACCATATAGTGATGTGGTCTTAACACTGCTAAACGGCATTGCGACAGATTCCGCTGTAGCAATGTCAAGTGCTGAACCCAACCTAGGTAGCTCGCCTGCCCTCCCATTACCATTGATGTTCCGATAGCCTGGATCTCATTTACGAGAAATTTCCAGCCCTTGGCCAAGTAGAGCTAGATCCTTCCTGCAACTAATTTCGCATTTATAATGAAAGAATCTAAGGCATTATTAGCAGCTTGGCTGTCTGTAAAGCTATCTTGGTCCCATTGTTCCTGATGTCATAAAGTGATCTGCACGCCTCCCATTATAGCCGTTAATTCAACCTGGAATACACTGGCTTCGTTGGGGAGGCTTATGGATGAGGATACTTGGAGGAACTCAGAGTAGATGTCTGCCCCTACACCGCAGCCCATTTTGCACACGTCAGTGTAGAGCTACACATCAAAGCCACCAGTTAACCTATTTTTCCTCCAATCCACTCTGGATGGGAAGAATACAGAAAAGCCTTTCAGAAGTATTTAATAAGTATTTAACCACTTACTCTGTAAATTCAATACCAAAATGCTGATATCACGCAAACGTTTCAATATTTCGATGAATAGAAAAATCATAATTGAGGTACTTATGTATGTATGTATGTATGTTTTTTCCATTCATTGAACAGCATTTTTTCCCCCTTCTCTTCTTCATGTTTGTTACTCCATTAAGGGCATTAAAGATTTAACGAACAAACAGCAACAACAAAAATAATCAAATAAAAACAAACAAATGAAAAAATTGTATTTGCAATTACAATAAAAAAAAATATAAATCATTTTAAATACGAACCGAATATGTACATAGAAAAAAATCCATTAATAATTGTTAATTAACTTTGCAAAAAAAAAAAAAACATCGCAGAAAACAGAAATAAATCGCTGAAAACAGAAAATGTAACAACAAGTGCAAAAAACTTAATTCAATATCTCACTATTACAATATTTCACTCAATCTTTGAAAATAAACCTAATTTCGTGCAATGACATTGATAAGACTCGAGGAAAAAATAACAATAATTTTTATGTACTTCGAACGAATTAAAAAAAAAATTTTTAAATTTAGGCCTCAGGGCTCAAGCTAAAATTGCGATCCAATTAATGGAAAATGTAATTTGCCCACAGCCGCCCGGCAGCAGGCGCGCAATAACAACAATAATAATGAGTACCAGACCCATGGAAAGAGAGCAAAATTATAAAAAATAAGTTATCCATCCGCTTGTGATATTTAATGCATCAAATGAGAGGCTCGAATGTGTAAGAGTATGTTTGAATGTTGCCCCAAATGGTTAAGGCACATTTAAGGCACAACAACCCATGCTCTTTCTTTATAATTTTTTTCGGCTATTGCCGTTTATGGTAAGTCAAGGTTGTCGCTGGTTGCATGACGTCGCATAATTTTGATATGCTTTACCATAATTCTACATACTCGTATTCGTAATTTGCTTGGAATGTACTTGGTAAATATTTAATTCGATTTATGGTATGTAAATTTACTTGTATTGAGACGCGCAGCGACGCACTTATGTACATTTATTTATTTCATAAATGCGAGTGAGATTTAATTACAAAAGTATTTCAATTTTTCATTATTTTGATTGTCATTTATTTAGTTACCATAATTTTGCTCAATGGCTGACTTGGTGACTTTGTCATGTCGCTCGTGACGCACTTGGCCTATTGTTGGCACAATGCTTAAATTTCCTTCTCTATTGTTGTAGTAATCAACTTTAATAATTCAATCAGAAACCATTTACTATAACTACTTAAAAATATTACATTTATTGATTGCAATTATTGAATTTTGATTGCTTGTAAGATGAACATGGTTGCCGATTGGATTTTGCCAGTGAGCCTTACCGCGAAGTACGTAAAGCATCAATAGCAGTTCCTCACCTGATAGTTTAAGTTGTTCTGAACATAAGTATAAGAATAGGGTGGTCCATCTCGCAATTGGAATTTAAACTTCTGGTTATTTTGAGTGTGACAACTCTAATGTTATTGGCATTATGACAGAATTTCGGTTAATGAAATGGGTCGATATACGCTTGAACAACGTTGGGTAATACTAAAATATTTACTTGCGAAATGATAGATCTTCTACAGAAAGTGTAAGAAAATTACGTTAAAAATTTGTGCCTTCCACGAAATTTGTGGATCAATTTGTGAAACGTGGCCATGAAATTGGATCTTCATTGGATAGGACAACACATTCTCGTACACCTGCACAACCGAAAATATTGGTACTGTTGCTCAGAATGTGAAAGAAGAAGCAACCTTAGCAACTCGCCATCGTTCTCAGGAATTGAACATTTCACGAACTTCCTATTTTTGTTTGTTTTTTTTTAAACAATCCCATTCCCAACTCCCTCCCAGCCGACCGGGGGGGCACTCCCAACTACGTGTAGGTTACCGTTGTAGAGTTACCCGGTCAATCTACAGAAGCGCGAACGGAAGCAATAGCGCGTGGGGTGAGAACTCCACTAAGCACCAAATGGCTGGATAGTGGAGAGAGTTAATCATTAATTAATTTTTTAATTAGAAGAATTTTATCTTTAATTGTTTTTGAAGAATCGGAAATATTTATTAAATGATAACTTTACTGAAGTCTATACACGCATTATTGTAGGATTCAAATTTTAAGTAATTACAGTTACAAGATTTCAAGCATATCAAATCATAGTTCCTGACCCTACTCCAAAGGTAGGTGATATGGTATTTATATTGCCCTGAAAAAGTTTAAGTATATGGTAAAGTAGAATTCAACATTATTCTACGTGAGTATAACGATGGTAATGAAATTAGTTACAGCCGACTTTCATATGATGGAAGGTCTAAGTTCGGGTTTCAAGGTAACCCACGTAAACAGAAAAGAAGAAATTGTTTTTGCACCGACTCCAAGGCATCTATGAGAAACTTATAATGTGGACACCAAACCATTAAAGCATATTCTGATATTCGACGTCCTAAAGAAACAAATAACAGTTTGGTAACATATGGGTCGTAAAATTATTTCGCCCAGCGTTTAATGACACCTAGAACACAGGAGGCCTTGTTAATGGTTTGCGAATAATGATTGTTGCTAATTTTGCATAAAGACCTTGTTATGAAGCTGAAGTCGTATGACCATCCGCAACGTGTTCGGTTCGCTAATTGGGCTCTGGAACGCTTGGAAGAAGATGAGCATTTTTACCGAAAAATCATATTTTCTTATGGAGCCCGGTGGTCACGTTAATAAGGAAAACTGTCGCATCTGGGGCGAAAAAAATCCATGCGCGATTGTTGAGAAGCCAATGCACCTTGAACGAGTAACTGTATGGTGTGGTTTTTAGACCGGCGGTATCAAAATATATTTTTCGTTTCTTATTTACACCAAAATCAGATCCCAAATTACAATTTTTCCACCCTGTATACTGGTTATTAGAAACACTTTCACAAATATGATCTGAACGTTAATGAAGAAATCTGAAGACATTATAAGGAAAGCTTGCTCAAAATAAATTAAAAATTAAATAGACTGTAAGACTGAAAAACTGCAGAAAATACCTCAAAAAGTTATACCAATATAATTTTTTTTAACGAAAGACTGCGTTATGGGCAATGCTTCACACATAAATCTCAAATATGAGCTAGGAATTCTCAATAAAGTTGTAATGCCTCATAATTCTTATACCCAGTATATGCTGAAGGGTATTTTATGGGACAGGGCAAGTCAAATAAGTGACAGTACTTGAACTGTTCCAAGATGATGAATTCCTTGCTAATATTCATAATAATCAGTATTAAAACATTATCTACCATAAAGTATTTCGTTGTTCTGATTCAATAGCCCCAAAGCTTTGGGCAGCTAAATTAATCATTATGTTAGCATATGTATCATCTTTTTCAAAAGTGTCTCGGGAGCCTGTAACTCTGGGGCACGGGCAAAAATTCGTACATTTCAGTTCAGATAAAGCTCGAAAAAAACTGCTGAATCTTGTCAACCTAATATAGATAATATAGTAATACTTCAAGTTAAAGTGTGGTATGGAAAAGTGTATTCAAAAATCATTCTTATATGATATTTTTATTCAACACTTTACTCGAGAACATGTCGTTACACTTTCTTTTTAGCGTCAAGTTTAGCGATCAAAAGAGGCTGGAATATCTTACTCCACTGTTGGAAACTTGCATATGAGAAATAATGAGTTAAGAGGAAGTAAACAAGATTTATAATACTACTGTGGGCGAAAGTTAGTAAGACTTTGCTCATAATTTCAAATTTTTTTATTCATTCTTCCAAATCTATTTCGTCCCCTTAAAAGTAATCCCCCCGGCCCCAATACACTTGTGCCAACGTTTTTTCCAATTCTCGAAACAGTTGTTAAAGTCAATTTCCGGAATAGCCTTCAATGCGCTTAGCGATTCATGTTTAATGTCTTCAATTGACTCAAAACGGTGTCCACGAAGCGGTTTTTTGAGTTTAGAAAATAGCCAAAAGTCACACGGTGCTAAGTCAGGCGAATAGGGCAAATAGGGTGGTTGCGGAACGATATCAGTCGAATTTTTGGCAAAATGGTCTCGTAAAACCAATGCAGTGTGAGTGTGATTTTGGAACCAATCGTGCATTCACTCTTCTTAGGCCCAAATGATGTTTTAAAATGGTTTTCACTGATCCTTCCGATATTCCAACGATGCCAGTAAGGTCTCTGACTGTTAATCGTCGATTCTCGATTCTCGAGCACCAATTCCTTGATTTCATTGACGTGTTGATCATCAGTTGATGTTGATGGCCGTCCTGGACGTGGTTCGTCGTCAACGCGTTCTCGACCATCTTTGAACAATTTGTACCAATCAAAAACACTTGCTCGCGACATACAATTATCACCGAAGGCCTTTTGCAACATTCTGAACGTTTCGGCACCAGAAATTTGATTCCGCACACAAAATTTAATGGAACTTCTTTGTTGAATAATTTCACTCATTGTGAAAATCGCCGAATGCACTTTTTGTACTTCAGAAAGACAAGCGTATACTAAACACTAATGATTATTTTGATGAGACATTTGGCACAGATGTCACCGACAGTCATACCAACCTTAAAAAAATAATATTTTGATGAATGGGTTTCCGCGCGAAATTTAAATTAAAAAGTCTTACTACTTTTTGCCCACAGTAGTATGTTATGTAGTTTCTTAAAAATGTTTAATTCTTTGTGCAGCTGTAACATTCTTACAAAAATTCTGAGTAACAAAAACTACAGAATTAATAATATTTTCTCGTAATATTTTAGTAAAACTTAATGTCAACTGAAAGTCTAACATTTTATTGCAATTCTACATTAAGAAAAATATCAAATGAAAAGATGACTTCACCATATCCTCTCTTGGCCTAAACATAAATTATGTGCCATAGATTGAAAACAACATGAAAAATATTTAACATATGCAATAAAAGTTAATATTTATTTATTAAGAAATTTTATAACAACTCAACAATTAAAACTAATAACAGTAATTGTCAAAGCCGCTGCTTACCAGCCCCAATGAGTACCGAAACCATCGAACTTCATGTGCGAAACCATATTGGCGGGAGAGTAAAGAACGGTTTGGCTGGTGCCGTAACCGGAAACACCGGGAGCATTATGAGTATAAGTGGTAGCAGCTGGACCATGATTATAGTTGGTGATGGTGGGAGCAGCATAGGTTACAGTCTTGGCGGCAGCAACTGGGGCGACGTGAGTGTAGACGGCAGCTGTTGGTGCGGGATGTGAGTATACAGGAGCTGATTGTGCATAAACTGGAGCAGCGTGGGCATAAGCAGTTGGAGCTGAAGCAGAGTATACAGTTTTGGCGACAGCAGGAGCAGTATACACAGTTTTGGTGACAGCAGGTGTAGCATACACTGTCTTAGTTACAGCGGGGGCACCATATGTCACAGACGGAGTGGTGTATACATTTTTAGTACCGTAAGTTACAGCAGGAGCAGAATACAAAGTTTTAGCAGCAGTTGTAGCAGCATATGTCACAGCTGGAGCAGAGTATACAGTTTTAGCTGGAGCACCATATGTCACAGCTGGAGCAGTATATACCGTTTTAGCTGGAACACCATATGTCACAGCTGGAGCAGAGTATACAGTTTTAGCTGGAACACCATATGTCACAGCTGGAGCAGAGTATACAGTTTTAGCTGGAGCAGAATATACAGTCTTAGCTGGAACACCATATGTAACATCTGGAGCAGAGTATACAGTTTTAGCTGGAAGACCATATGCCACAGCTGGAGCAGAATATACCGTTTTAGCTGGAACACCATATGTCACAGCTGGAGCAGCATACGTCACTGTCTTGGCAACAGCTGGACTATAAACATTATTGCTAATGCGTGTATCCTCTTTGCGTATGCTGGAGTATGGTGTATCGATAGCCTTGGAGTATTGAGATACGGTGCCACCGAATGAACGCACCACATTCTGATGGGTCGAGGCAACAGCATCCACGGCGGGATTAGCGAGTTTGGCAGCATATTTTACTGGACCAATAACACCAGCGCTGGCAATGGCCAAAACTGAACAAAGCACAATAAACTTGAATGCCATTATGAAGTGAATGGAATTGATTGAGATAAAAACGGTTAACAACGGCAAGATCGATTCGTAACTGATGCTGATAGTGCTGCATGCAGTTATTTTTATATGATATTGATCGCCGAAAAGTAAACAACAACACATTCTCATACATTACATGCAAACTTACTTACCTGAAGGTAGATGGTGCGTGTGTGTGTGTGTGCTCATTCATGTCACAATTAAATAACAAAAATCTTTTTATGTTAGTTAATAAGTACATAAGTACTAACTACTTACTACATACTAATGAAATAATTATTAGATTTAAAATATCGTGCAGATAAAAATTTTATCATTATGTATGTAATCGTGTATTTGCAAGGGGGAAAAGGAAGGTGATAAATTCATGATTATTTATTCACATTGAGTTAAAATATGTAAGTAATTGGAATATGTATTTACTATGGATGTAATTGGAATGTGTTTCTCGTACTGATCGATCAAATTTTCAATAATTTTAAAAACTCTACATATCTTATAATTCTCCAAATTCTGAGTTTTCATCAGGATTTTGAGTTTTTGATAATAATCGAAGGTATCCTCAGACAGTTCATTCGAACAATACTTGTTTATATGACGCTTCAACCGATAATACATAGGTTTTGGCTGCCTTAGTAAGGCCCGGCTTCCATACATACTAAGTACACTGAGAGTAATTTTGCGGCATAAAATCAAGTCCGATCACACTTATTTGTATCACGTACTCTTCTTACTTCGTTTAAAACAAACCGAAAAATCTTCAATTCAAAACTGAATTTTCTTACAATTTTCTTCATTTAAGATAAAGAAAATATTACATACTTAAAAAAATGTTCAACCGTAAATAAAAGTTTCGTTTTTGAAAATCATTTAGACTAATCCAGAAAAAAAAAATTGCTTTTTAAATTAATCAAAAAAACTCTCTCAAAACTGATCTAAATTTTTTGTCTTAAAATAAGGTCTAGAGAACACATACTATATTCTCAAAGTTGGAGCAAAACAATCTTGAAATATAAAACTTTGAGTATTGAAAAGAAAGTTTCGTACTTGTTTTACAAATTTTCAAGCTTAACAGATTTTCATTAACTTATGAGTTTAATTTATTATCGCTCTACTTAAATAAATTTTTTTTTTTTAAATATAATTTTGTATTTTAGAATGACTCAAATCTGTAATAGCTAAGAATATTGAAAATGTATCTTTTGTAAGAGAGCAGGACAATCAACAAAACCAACAATGATGTCGTTAACAAAGATTAGAGACAAGATAGACTTTAAATTGATATGGTAAGCATGTAACGGGCATTGTAAGAGGGTATGGGAACAGTAAAGTGAAGACAGCGCAATGCAAATCTAAAATAAAGACTTTTTGGACCCATTCAAGCTTATTAATATGAAAGAGTTAATGTAGCCTCCATATAAATACTGCATATTCTAAACGAGATCTAACTAAAGAAGTTAACAGTATTTTGATCGTAAAAGGATCAAAAAACTCAGAAATATTGCGGCGGATAAAAGCTAACATGGAATACGCTTTACGAATAATAGAGTAATTTAAATGCGGATCAAAAGAAAACTTCACATCGAAAACAACCTCCAGATCTTTTATTTCACTAACTGATTTGAAAATAGGTAGTACTAACAATGTTAAAAAGTGCAAAAAGGTCGGCCTAGGCTGATGTGCAATTAAAAAAAAAAAAATTAGCAATCTGATAAGATGTAGGAATAGCAGAGGTGATATGGGAACATTTTTTTAACGACAACCGATTTTTAAAGCATCGAAAAAGAAACAAATCTAAATCTGACTGTAGAATTTGTGAATCCGAGATCTTTTCAATGACAGAAAATATATTTTTAAGCCATCGGCATACAATTAGTATTATCTGGCATTAGGAAAAGAGCATGAAATATTGCTAATAAATAAGAGAAACAGTTAGGGACCTAGAAAGCTACCTTGCGGAACACCCAAATTAGGAGTGAATGGAGCGGATTCAAAATGATCTATAACCACAATGTATTGTCTATAGATTAAATAAGAATTAATCCACTCCAAAAGAAAACGCAGTGGATATACAAATTGGCTAATTTGAAGATCATTATATCTGGGGGCACTAGGAATAACAGATCGACAACAAATCGAGTGAGGAAAAACAAAAATTTTTGCAAAAAGTTGAGAGTTCTTGAAAAATGTTTCCAATTTGGCAATTCTCTAAGTTTTTTTTTATTAATTAAACTCCAATAATTATTTAAGAACTTTTAATATATTGAGATTTATAATGAAAAATATGCAAACAGTTTTTATTTTTCCTAACTCGAGTTTAGTAGTTATTTCTTGTGACCACAGATATAATGACCTTAACTTATCAAAGGCTTTTGAGAAATCAGTGTAAATGTAGATATCGATTTTGAAATGTCTTCGGTGAAGACAGCTTGGTTGGAAGTAAGGAACAACCCTGAACAAAACCATGTAGATTACAAATTGCGGTTTCGCGGCAAAGTAATGCTCTCTTCTTTTGCGATGATTTCAAAAAGTTTCGAAACAGTGGATAGCTTTGAAATGAGTCTGTAGTTAAAAACAGTTAGTTCCTTGTTTCCACTTTTAAAGATTGGAGTGATGGCCGAAAATTTTCAATCATCAATACAGACCCAAAATCAACCTAATTAACAGAGATATAAATGAAACAAGAACAATAACAACAAAATGTGACTTAAAGAATCCAGAGGAGCAAGCAATTTTGCTGTTGATAGTAAAAAATTAACGCTTATTAGTGATTAAAAGTGTATTATCGGAATTAATCACGAATGAACCAAAATTTCGCAGATACTGATCCTGTCAAGTTCTTATTAAATATTCTTACATACATGCAGTCAGCGCTCGACAACATGCACATACACTAATAAAAATTAACTTCGTAAAGTTGAGAGGAATAAAGAGTTAAAAATAACAAACGCTATTGTTCTTCAGTAAAACCCCGATCACGTCGTGATTTTGAGAAGATAAAGAGACTAAAAGTAGGTATTGGGAATCATAGCCAAGGGTAATTGAAGTTACAGCATCAATATTTAGTCATTGTAAGTACTTATGTATGTGGTCGCTGTGGTGTAGTGGTAGTGCGTTGGACTGCTAAGCAGAGTGTCCGAGGTTCGAATTTCGGCACAAGCAAAATCAAAAAAAAAAAAAGTAGAAAAAAATAATTTTTCTACACGGCACCACCTCTTGGCAGGCAATGACAAACCTACAAGAGTAAAATTGCTATGAAAAGCTTTTCGCTTCGCCGTTCGGATTCGGCATTAAACTGTAGGTCCCTTCCATTCATTTACAAATATAACACGCACAACATGAGTGGATGCAAAGAGCTCGGCCTAGGCCCTCCATGGGCTGTTGTGCCATTAAAAGTAAGTAAGTACTTATGTATTAGTAAAATTTAATCCAGCAAAATGTTGTTTCTCAGCTTCCAGTGATCTTCTAAAATAGAATCGTAATATAATCGAGTATAGTAATACTTGATAGTTCCAAAGGTATTTGGAACTTAGGGGTACGAATTAGAAAACCGAAAGACTTAAAACTCAGAAAAACTAGGAAGATTCAACATATCAGACGGTAATCAAAGTTCAGATCGAAATAATGTTCTAGCATACATACTCCTAAATATAGGGGTTTTCAATTGGGACACAACAATTTTGTATTTAAATAAAACACAGAATATATAAATGAGATCGCTCATATGACCATCGCGAGCACTTTTGCAGCGATCGATTCTTTGGAGCTAATTTACAAGCACTCTTCCACACAAGTCGGCCGGAACATCGGTCCAATTGCACCTCCGGCATGAAATCCACATCACATGGTCATCTTTTGTTGATAAAATGGAGTCTCTTGAAGCAAATGTGAGTTTGTTGCTGTCCAATAACGCTCAAAAATGAGTTTAATTGCTGAAGATGATTTTTCGTTGATATTCAGGATTTTCTTCAAATTTTTGAAGAGCGCAATCAGGGAAATTTCGGCGCTTCAAATGATCACGAGGCTTCAGTTCTTGTGTTAAGTTGTACCGTGACCTTGACGGAAACCGAACTGATGACCAGGAATGAAATGTTTTGACACAATAATAAGCATTTGCCTTTTCATAAGCAACGATTCCAAGACTTTGGAATGGATTGGATTACATCTCCAGCATTTTTACCGGATTTTTGGATCATTTTTATTTTTGCAACCTTTCACTGTGGAGGGACGAAACTAGTTCTCAATAGAGCATTGAAGAGTTGGGTTAGGAAGATTATTGCTTGCTCTGGTAATTCCTTCAGAATTTTTCCTGTAATCAGATCATATCCTGGAACATTCGCAGGTTTCAATTTGATTATAATTGAGAAGTAGTTAAACTAATTTCAATTTGGAGACGTTGATGGTATTTGTAAAATATAGAGAAAAAGTGAAAAGAAATAAAATGGGTTAGGCTATGATTTGTTTGGGGTCCCACTCAAATTTTTTATGGGTGATATTTTTCCCGAAAATTATTTTTAACTTTTCTCAATCGTTTGTTTTCTAGGGTAATTCCAAAAATTAACTGCGAACAAACTGACTTCCACAGCGATCCAAAATTATTCTAAATCATTTCTTAAATCCTCATCGGGATATTTACCAGTTTCACAGTGCTTATTTAACGGAAGTACCATCCTGAGATGGTACCATCGCATGAGAATCTGTCATGTCTTTCGATCGAAATAAATTTTGTATCATGTTTAATATTAAGTTTTCAAAGAAATACTGGGTTAAAAATGGTCGAAATCTTTCAGTTTAGTAAAATTTAATTGAAAATGTATAGGTATACTTCCCTATAGAAAGACTTGGACCCCATGTGAATTATTCCAGAGTTAAAGGATACGTGCTACAGTATTTTGCTCCCATTCGTTTTGAAAGCGTTCAAAATTGTGCCCATTATATGGTAACCTTTTCTTTTTTAACACAGAGAAAACAAAAATAAAATTTTAATTTATCTTTTCATTTTATAAATTAACAAATTCATTAACATTAACAATAAAAAAAAAACAGAAAATTTAGTAACCCCAGTGGGTGCCGAAACCGTCAAAGGCGACATGAGCAACAGAGACTGCCGGTGAGTAAGCAATGCCAGCATGTTTCACAACAGCAGGTGCAGCAGCATAAACGCCAGCAGCAGGTGCCACATGCGAGTAGACAGCAGGAGCAGGTGCAACATGCGAATACAAAGCGGGATCGTGAACAGAATAAGTTGGCACATGTGCAGCACCATAAGTCAAAGTCTTAGCTACAGCAGGAGCAGCATAAGACGCAGTCTTAGCAACGGCAACAGCAGGAACGGCAGAAGTCACGGCCTTGCCAATAGCGGGAGTATAAACATTATTTGTAATGCGTGTATCCACTTTACGTACGCTGGAATAAGGTGTATCGATGGCCTTGGAGTACTGAGAGACAGTGCCGCCGAATGAACGCACCACATTCTGGTGGGTGGAAGCGACAGCATCAACTGATGGCTGAGCAGCATAAGTTATAACCGATGGACTGCCAATAAAGCCAGCATTGGCAAGGGCTAACAAAGCTGAGAGTGAAATGATGACGAACTTAAAAGCCATTTCGATGTTTGCAGTTTGAGTTTGTGGTGCGTTTAGATATGCTGGAAATGTTAATGTCAACTGATATCAAATAATTGAGTTGGGCGAGTTTTTATAGTAGTTTAACAGTACATACATACTTTTTATGAACATGGCGCCAAGGTAGCAAAAGGTTTGCAAAAAATGAATAACGAAATAATTAATTCAAGGTATGGACTACATAATTCTAGCTCTTTGTTTGTACGCGGTTATGCGCTCGCTTTAGGCCTAGTTTTGTCAACAGGTTTTTTTGCAGTTGAATAGCTTGAATTGGGAATAGCTTAAGGTAGTGTAGCCAAAATGTACGCTACTGTTATATTTTTCGATTCGACTATGTTCAATTGTTTTGAACTATTGTGTAATTTCAATTGTGTTGTGAAATGACTTTCAATTTTTTACATTGACTTTGAAAATTTGTAGGCATATCATATTTTTTCGCTTGAATTTATTTTGGTAGTCTTTTTCTTTTTCAACCCGTATTCGGTATTTTTGTTCTAACCTGAAGTGATTTTATATTTACTTATACACTCTGAGTGACCAATCGCCCCGCCCTGTGTCGCGATTAAGTGTTATTTGAAATGGCTTAGTCATAGCCAAAGTAAAGTTTGCCAAAAGTGTTTAGGTATCATTTATTTTTGCCTACTACTATGCGTAGGGATGTGCTGAAAGCTCAAAGTATGTATAACAATATATATAAGAAGTATTGAGTGTTGAATATCGATACCCATTCGAAAACTGTCAAGAAGTATTCGATATTTACTTGTATCGAATGAAGCAATTTTAGACATTTTTATATTTTTGAAGTGAAACTAAACTTAACCGGAAGGCAGTCATTTTGCAACGAGAGCATTGAAAGGGAAATACGTCAAACGATGTGCTTGAATTTGCCAGCTGCTTTGGGTACCCAAAAGGTAAACTGGCGGTTAGTTAAATCGTTGTGTTAGAAAGAGATGAATATAAGTATATAAGTAAGTATATGAACCGTTGTCGTTTAGTGCAAAAATGGTGAAAGTCAAAATCTTAGTTTTTGAGCAATATGGTATATTTTTTTTGTGGAAGTGCTGTACAAAAAGGAATACTTATGAAATTTTCTTTCCCACTGCACAAGTACCATTATAAAACACATTTTCAACTAATAATCCTTAATTACATCCTAAAATGGGCCAGTTACATATGTACTCTCCAACTGGGTGGATGCGAAAAGCTAGACCCTCCACGGGTGGCATAAAAATAAGAAGAGTTAGGCTGATATCAAAAATATTTCATGCAAAACTATCAGTATTGGGCCTATCATCATTGAATGTAATAAGTTTTATTTCAGAGTTTGGTCGCCCCTGAAGTTAGCTTTCCTACTAGTTTTAATTTTTATTCTGATTTTCAAAGATAGGAATGTATGAATCGATGCATCGACATACAGTGTCGGACAATCAAATAAGAACACCTGGTTCTGAAACCAAAAACCTTACAAAAATATTTCTCTAGGCTTATGAAAAATTTAAAAGGTATTTACTTTTATTCATTTATTCCATAAGTTTAATTTTTTCTTAAAACAAAAACAAAATCAATTCAGTGTTAAAAAAGAAATTTAAAAGTTATACATAAAATCACATTTCAAAAGGACAAAATCATAAGAACACTTCAATTAAAAAAAAAATTTATAAAATATTGACTCAAATTGTTCACTAATGCTAAAATTTTGTGGAATAGTCTTTAATGTTAATTAAAACCGCCTCACACCTTCTAGGCATTGATGCCACCAGAGACGCGCAAGTAGCCTGGTGTATGGAATACCACGCTCTTTGAATACTTTGAAACAATTCGTCTTTGTTTTTAGCTGTGGTACTGCCAATCTTCTCTTTGACAATATTCCACAAGTTCTCGATTGAATTAAGGTCAGGAGATTGTGCAGGCCATGTCATAACGGGAATTCCATTATGGGAAAACCAATCTCGCGCTAGGATTGAGGTGTGCATTGGGTCGTTATCCTGTTGCATTTGCCATTTCAGGGGCATTTCCCTTTCAGCATAAGAAAGCATCACCTCTTAAAGGATGTTTACGTAAAGAAATCTGTCAATCGTTTCTTTTATCCAATACAGAGGGCCCACACCAAAACAAGAGAAGCATCCCCATACCATGATGCTTCCACCTCCGTACTTAAACGTCTTCCTAGTATATTTTGGTCTCAATTCTGCATTTTTCGGGCGTCTAACCCAACGTTTTCCATCACTTCCAACAAGATTCACCTTGCTTTCGTCTGTTACGCCATTTTTTTTTGCATTAATTGAACCATCCCACTCAATGTGGTCTTTAGCGAACTCTACGGGACACTTTCGATGTCTTTGTGTCAACATTGGTACTTTTCGTGATGTTCTCCCATATATTTATTCCCCCACCAAACGTCTCCTTACTGATCGAGCACAAATTTGAACCCCTGTCTCTTCTCTAATTGCGGCAGCTGTCTTAAATGGATCGCGTGCCAATAAAATTTTTATGAGGTTGTCATCTGCACTTGTAGTTTTGCGGGGCCTACCTCTCTTGCAATGAAATTTTTGAGGTAATAAAGATTGGTAGACAAATGTTGATGATCTGCTAATAGTTTTAGCTATTTGGCGGATGCTTTATTCCTAATTTCGCAGTTTTTTCACCAAATCACGCTCTTACTTGCTACGGTGCTTTGATCGACTCATTTTGCTGTGACAATACGAAATAGTTTGTTGAATTACCCTCAATGCAAACATGTAAATGCTTACCCGTACAAATTTAAACAAATTTAAGTTTTATTTTTAAATTATAAATTTTTTCGTCTGCTATTCTTATCTTGATTGTCCGCCTTCGAATGCTTCGCTTCAACTTTTATGTTTAGGAATCCCCACAAAATATTTAAATGTAGTGCTGCCACCTTGAAATTTCTATATTTCTATTTCCTTCTATAAAAATTGTCTGACATAAGCAGTCCGATAAAAAAAAATAAATGGAAGTTTTATAGTGCAAGGTGTTCTTATTTGATTGTCCGACACTGTACATGGTCAGCTACATTTTATGAGAGAAAATTTCAAAAAACGAAAGAAATATATTATTCACCTCGATTTTCTTTTCACATTTACCTTACAAATGGTGTACTCACCCTTATCTACATATAATGTAGCGATGAAAATAATAATATCGCTGTAGTAAGCAGCACAGAACCGTCAAAAGTTAAAATGTATTGAGAACTTTTACGTAGCTGCTTTTCTTTTCTGATTTTAAATGAGGTGTGGTGTGTTGTTTCGATCAATATGGTAAGTATTCCTTTGCAATTTGGAGGAGTGGTAAAATAACTGAACCGGCTGTAAAATATTACCAAAGAAGTTTCACCTCCATCCAGTGCACTTATGGTAGTTGCGCATGCGAGTTTTTATATATTTGTTTATAAGGATGTACACTTAAATGGGGGCCTTATTACAAAAAGTGAAATTTTTTTTGTCGGAATAACTTCTTAAAAAAAGGAAGTGAAATAAAATGTAGAAAAACTTAGAAATATAAAATAAAACGATTAAATTCAGAAAACGGGTTTTCCAAATTTTCCCTTTGTTGAACCTGGAAATACATAAATTTCATTAATTCTGAAAATAATTTCTACTAACTCTATAGCGTGTGATCTTTCCCAAAATATAAACGTAGTATGTATAAATATTAATCATCGAAATAAAATTAATAAAAATATGGATTTCTGCACTTGAATGTTACTCAATTGTATATCAATTGGAAAGTATATTAAACCAATAGATTTTACTGTTAAATCCCATCCGAAAGTGGATACTTTTAATTTAACATACAAGGTACTGTTATTTTACATAGTACAACAGTCTAAACTGTTGATTGAACAGAATGCTGTTCTATCAAATCTGACAGCGAATACTGTTAAAACAGAGAAAAATTTACAGTGGAAACTGTCAAATTGAAACATTCTGTCCTCGGTATAAAAGAAAAGGCATTTTTTGTTGTTACACTTTGTATGGGGACAGATTCATTGTCAGTGATGCAAAAGTCTATACAAAAGTCTATACAAAAATCGTATCAAAAATCATAGTCTCGGAATCTGTAATGAAAAAACTTAAGAATAATTCTTTCGCTAAAAGTATAAGAACAATTTCAATATATTTACTTGAATCATGCATCTCTACGTATATATAAGCGAAGTTATAAGCGAATAATATTATATTTCCTGTTTTTAAGTATTCTTTTTTCCAAAAAAAAAAAGTTTCTTGTTAGAAATTACATGAAGTAACTGTTCAATAGATAATTTCAACAGAAGCATTGTTATGGAAATTCTCAATATAAAAGAAAATATTATTGAATCAAACCAAATGCGATCGAAACAACAGTAATTAACTGTTAAAATCACAGTTTCTTTTTTTGGTGTGTAAGCCATATTTTTGATGCTAAAAGTACTTGGTAAAATGAGAAAAGTAGGAATATCCCTAATTATGCGCCAAAGAGTTTTATAAAGGGTATTTTTTTTAAAAGCGTGGTTTTCAATCTGGCAATATTTTTTTCGGAGTTGGTCTTTTTGGCAGCTGTCACTTGATTTATGCTCAGTTTGGTTTGCCATTTCATAATGAATAGACTTACTCTTGAACAACGTTTGCAAATCGTGCAAATTTATTACCAAAATAATGGTTCGGTTTGCGCGATTTTCACAAGAACATTTTGTTCAGCGATGAAGCTCACTTTTGGTTGAATGGGTACGTTAAAAAGAAAAATTTTCGCATTTGGAGTGATCATAATCCACAAGCCATTGTTGAGACGCCGTTGCATCCTCAAAAAGTCACTGTTTGGTGTGCTCTATGGGCAGAGGGATTCATTGGTCCATATTTCTTCAAAGATGAAGCCGGTCATAATGTTACAGTCAATGGGGAACGCTATAGAGCCATGATTAATGACTTTTTCGTTTCAAATGCCTGAATTGTGAATTGGAGGATGTTGATGTGGACGACCTATGGTTCCAACAAGACGGCGCTACATGCCATACAGCCAACGAAACAATCAATTTGTTGAAGGAAACTTTTGGTGAGCGTATTATCTCGAGCCGTGGGCCTGTGGCGTGGCCTCCAAGATCGTGCGATTTAATATCGCTGGACTATTTTTTGTGGGGTTATGTGAAGTCGCTTGTCTACGCAGATAAGCCCGAGACGATTGACGCCTTGGAAGAGAATATTCGGCGCATTATTACTGACATACGGCCCCAATTGCTGCAAAAAGTGGTCGAAAATTGGGCCTCTCGGCTTGATTTTATTCGAACCAGCCGCGGCGGCGGCCACTTGCCCGAAATCGTTTTTAAAACATAATGGCAAATCCTTTCTTTATAATAAAGCTAAATTCTTGGCCATAACATTAAATTATATGCGTTTTATTACTTCTTGAAAACCACACTTCTAAAAAAAACACCCTGTAAAAAGAAGAAATGTCTTTATGGTCTAAATTGTACTTGATGCTAGTACCTCAGATACCGGTGTTGATTTCCATCAACATGACCATCGGCTTTCCTTTAAAATAGTTTTTTCATTATTTTCTAGATAAACTTTGTATTCCTTTTTTGATGATAGTCTCTGAGCTATAAGGTTCACAATATATAAAGCACAAATACTCATATTTTAAGCGGAAAGTAAGAAGGTAGAGTGGTCGCTGTGGTGTAGTGGTAGTGCGTTGGACTGCTACGCAGAGTGTCCGGGGTTCAAATCTCGGCACAGGCAAAATCAAAAAAGTAGAAAAATAATTTTTCTACACGGCACCACCTCTTGGCAAACAATGGCAAACCTACAAGAGTAAAAATTGCTATGAAAAGCTTTTCACATCGTCATTCTGATTTGACATAAAACTGTAGGTGCCTTCCGTTCATGAACAAATATAACACGCACAACATGAGTGGATGCGAAAAGTTCGGCCTAGGCCCTCCATGGGCTGTTGTGCCATTAAAAGTTAAGTAAAGTAAGAAGGTAGAACAGTCTTTAAAATGTTTCCGAGATGGGTAGGGTCATGCTTGAGTCACTACCATCAATAGATGTAATTCTTTGGTTCATACCTCCATTTCTGTATGTAATTTTCCATTAAATTGAGCTCAACTCAAGCAGAAAATATGCCAAAACAACTTCTTCCTTCTTTCTCAGCCTCTTCCCAATAAAATATTCTCTCCCCCAGTGTGGCTGCTGTTGAAGTTCGCACCCAAATGTCAACTTTTATCTTATTTTGTTTCTGTGGGCAGGCAAAACTTTTTTCGTACGCAAAGTTTGTTCATATTTGCTTTCTTTTTTGTACCATGCCAAATATATCTATTTATTTTTCTCGTCTTCTTATGTTTTTTTTTTAACTTTATTTATGCTCGTGGAAATGATGAATATTTATGAATATTACAAAAGTTTTCGTCGAACCACCCCACTGTACTGGAATCATTTTCTTCAAAATTGAATTGAGTTGTTATCGGGAGTACCTTGCATTTAATTTGCAGCACCGCTTCACAGCTTTGGTCCCTGTAGCGCTACAGATCTCATTTGATTTTCGAGTTACATTAAGTTTTATTTTTTTAGATTTTGTTTCTTTTCTGCTCTCTTATTTTCTGACAAATTGATATTAATTTTACTCGTGGGTTGCATTTGTAATGTTTTTGTTTTGTTGTTGCTGTGGTTGTGGTTGTGGATGCTGTGTGCTTGTGTGTGGATGTGTTGGATTTTATAATTTAGTGTTTTGCTTTTAAAAACTTTTGACTGATTTTTATCAACTTGAGAAAACAACAGTTTTCTGATTGACTGAATTTTCATGTTCGCTTTTTCGCCGTCTCTGTGAGTGCGAATCTTTTATGTTCAGTTCAGTAGAACGAAAATGCGAAGGCAGTGATAAGAATTTATGAGAATAGTTCGAAAGTTTTAGGGTGCCATCTATTGTAATTAGATGTAATTTTTAGAAATGGAGAACTTGCATTAATAAAAGTGAAAGCTTTCGCAGGTTCGAACGTTCAAATTGAAGTTTACTCAAAAGGGATTAAGATGGAAATGAATTGTGGAAAATATTAATATTATATTTATAGGAAATTGAGTGGGTGTTCTTACTTATCAAACTCCAATTGAAATTAATAATAATAAATAAAAAAATATAAATAAAACTTGTCTCCAAATCTTCTTCAATTCATCGTCAAATGCAATTCAATCAATATAATACAAATTATAAATATCTATAGGGTTCATCATTTTTATGTGTATGCAAACATTGGATAATTTCAACATTTATCAATCGATTGACTTGAGTAAACCTTTTTTGGAGACGTTAATTCCGTACATTTTTAATAATATATCGCTTCACACCGAAACGAGACGCTGTACATTGAAAATAGTTGTTCAGTTGTGTTAACTCAACGTGCATATCGTGACCAACAAACAACAAACAAGCATCGTCTGACAACACTATTCGTCGTTTGATGTCGAATTTTGTTGAGCACCGGACATTTGTTAAGCACCGGATTGAAGCGGTAAGAGAGAGAACCCACATGTGTCACCTCGCACATCATTTTGGCATCAGTGGAACCACCTTGCGGTGCACTTTAAAGGATGATTTGCATTTGTTTTCGTATAAAGCTCAATTGACTCAAAGAATATTGCCGACAGGCCGTCCATGTCACTAGGAAAACGGCCAAACAGTCGCTCGAATGGTTGACACTGAACCTGATTTTTTGAAGGAAATTTTGATGACCGACGAGACCCATATTAGTGGTCGCTGTGGTGTAGTGGTAGTGCGTTGGACTGCTACGCAGAGTGTCCGGGGTTCGAATCTCGGCACAGGCAAAAAAAAAGTAGAAAAAATAATTTTTCTACACGGCACCACCTCTTGGCAGGCAATGGCAAACCTACAAGAGTAAAAATTGCTATGAAAAGCTTTTCACTTCGCCGTTCGGATTCGGCATTAAACTGTAGGTCCCTTCCATTCATATACAAATTTAACACGCACAACATGAGTGAATGCGAAAAGCTCGGCCTAGGCCCTCCATGGGTTTTTGTGCCATTAAAAGTAAAGTAAGTAAGACGAGACCCATTTCAACTCTCTGGCACCGTTTATTGCCGCATTTGCGGAACGAGATCCATGAAACACCATTGCATGACTAAAAAGTGGCTGCTTGGTCCGGCGTTTGAGCCAAAACCATCATTGGGCCATTTCTCTTCAGAGAAGGCGAAACCGTCGATGGGAATCGATATCGGTTGATGTTGACTAATTATGTGAAAATCAGTTGGTTTCTTTTTAAATTACAAATGTGTGAACAAGGTCTGGATGGTCTGGTCTCAACTAGTCAGTGTCACTGCTAATCAGACAATGCAGTTTCTGCGACGAAAACTCTCTGAACGTGTGGTATCAAAAAAGGTGACATTGACTGGCCACCCAGATCTCCACATTTAACCCCTCCGGACATCTTTTTGTGGAGTTATTTCAAGAGCAAAGTGTACCCCAGCAAGCCTCAGACCATTGACGAGCTCAAGGCAAACATTCGTGCCGAAATCATCGCTGTACCGCCCGAGATGCAACAAACAGAGCTTTGGTCAGTAAAGTCGGCCACTTGATTGATGTTGTATTCAAAACTAGTCCAAATAAATTGTAAATAAAATCAGTTGTTTTTTTAAGTTATTTAATATTTACTTACCGACATAAAAGATAGCGCACCCAGTATATTTCGCAGAGTGTGAAGCAATATGATCTATTCGCAGCCACAATGTGAGATAACTCAATTTTCCGCATAATAGAATAGTTTCATCTCCACAAATTTAGCATTCAATATTACAGATTTGCATAAGATAAAGTAAATCTATGAAGCTATTGAAATACAAGATATGAACTTGAAGCTACTACATACTTAAGCAACAGCACAGTGCTCCGCCTCCTCTCCCTCCCCCTCCCTTTCGCCCTTCAGCATAGCCAGTTTTAAATTGTGAAAAGCAGCAACAGTAAAATGTTGAGCCATGATAATAAATCGTTAAATTAAACTTTATTTGTAAATAATGCAAATTTGATTATACGTCAGCCAAATGACAAAATGACAGCCGACACACAGACACACACAGAGTCACACTAGCATTCAACAGTCAACAATCATCAGGGAGCAATTTGCGTTAGTGAAGCATTTGCATCAGTGAATTTGGCAAACAACCCTAAAGGCAACAACGCAACAGCAGCAGCAGCAACAGCAACAACAACTGCGAGCGTGTAATCCTTGCTAATCATTTTAAATTTGACACTGTATCACAAACAATCAGCCACAAATGGTTGAGAAAAAATTTAAATCACTTCTAAGTGAATTATTTGCAGCATCCTCGTAATTGAATTGAGCTCCAAAGTCAAATGCGCTTTTTATGTAAAATAAGTTAATTTTTCTCTCAAAATAATTTCCTACATAAAGCCAAATGTTGAGTTTAAGAGCATGGAGAACCGTAACACTTACGAATAAAATACAAATACGCGCTTCCACCATTATTTTATTTTTTAAACGAAAAAATTTATTCAGGAATTTTTAATCAAACCATTGCCATTAATTACTTCAAATTCTTAGCCACATTACAGACATTTTTTTTTTTATATTTATTTCGTGCGTCATCAGCGCAGTGCAGCGCAGTCGTTGTAATTGTTGTTGTCGTCTTTGAAAATACTGCTCTCAGAACTCAGGAGCGTATTTGTTAGACTGTGTAATAGATGGCGTGGTTGTTAGTTTGCCGAAGCCCGACGTCAAATCTCGTCGCAGGTAAATATCAAGGAGTACCGCCTCCAAAGGGAATAGCAATGGTGAACTTCCAAGAGTAAATATTGCCTAAGAGAAACTTATCACCTCACCGCTGCTCGGCATAAAACTGTAGGTCCGGCAGGTAAATATCAAAAAGTACCGCCTCCAAAGGGAATAGCAATGGTGAACTTCCAAGAGTAAATATTGCCTAAGAGAAACTTATCACCTCACCGCTGCTCGGCATAAAACTGTCGGTCCGTTCCGGGGAACCTACTCAAATACTTATAATATAACTCGCACAACATGAATGTATACGAAAAGCTCGGCTTAGGTCCTCCATGGCTATTGTGACATTAAAGAGGAAGAAGCAAAAGACTTTTAACTATTTCATGTCCTTAAATTTTCTGGATAGTTAAAGCTGATTGCATTACTGCATTCATTATAGCGAACTTAATCTGCATTGCTGCCTCGTTCACCTTTTGTCGAATTTCTTTGAATTGACACTGTTGGCTACAACTCATTCTTACTCATACTTCCATACCTACATAGTACATACATATATCCATGTTATATATAAGTATTTACTCAGTGGGAAAGAGCAGCACCAGCAGCAACACCAAATTCCCAACAACCACACTTTCACATAACGTTAAGAGGAAAAACTATATAAGGAAAGGGATACTAAAAATGAAAAGGTGGTAAGGTCATTGCTATAAAAAATTATGGGGGGAGGGAGTGGGTTGCAAATGCGAACGTTGAGGAAAGTGGAATGCCAGTAGCTAAACCACAGCGTTACACTGAACCAAGAAAGCTTAAGGGTAAAAATCAAATTAGGTGCAAACGAGAAAAATCCCAAGTCGTCGTCCTTTTCATCGGCGGATGCTGCTGCTAACTTCCGTGTCTATTTTTATTATTTGCTGCTATGTCAGCAACGTGTTGGCGCTTAGGAAAGCAATACGCGCATGTTGATGTTGCAATGAATAATTTATAATATGGAAGTAGTTGGAATGCGTGTTTACGTAAAATTTAAGTTTTGTAGATCTTTTCTAAACCTAGACACAAGAAGATGCAGAAAAATTTACTTGTTACATTGTAGATGTTATAGAATAATTAAAAAAATGCTTCAAAAATATGAAATTGTGATAAATGATGTTTCAATTTCGCTTTCCTCGCTGATCCATCAAATCAATATTCATGTAATTTTGCCACCTTCCTTTTTGCTTTTTGCAACTTGATTAAAAAAATTGAAGCAAATTTGCAATACTACAAAATTCAAAGATGCCTCAAGTTGAGCTTGTTACTTTGCACTATAAAAAATAGAGAAAGAATAAAATTCATGTTATGGTGCTTTTGTCGGTCTATATTGATTTCACTGTACTGTATGTTTGAACTGAAATTAAGGTGAAAAGTAAAAAAAAGTAGCAATATTGACTTCTGATCGTCAATATTTAGCAATTTTACTATAGGCAGCGTACCTTGAGTTACCTTACCTGCTTACCTTGAGTGAGTTCATAGAATATATTTTTTAGTGCACCGATATATTTCGTCATGATAACTCAGACGATCAAGTTTTAGATCCAGCTTTGAAGCCCATTGATTCAATTTTAAAGAACTGATTCAATCCATTCAAGATATTTATTTGTGAACTGGCATGTTTTGGCATTAAGTCTTTTAGCTCATCTGCAGTAATGCGGTCCCAAGTTTCGTTTATTTTATCCTTTATCTCTCTTGCTGCATTAAATTGCCTACCATCCTCATATATAAACAGGTCGAGCTAGAATACCCCAAAAGTTCTCAACAGGATTGTGGTCGGTACTCCTTGATGGCCAATCCAAAACTTCAGTATCAATATCTCGAAACCAATATTTTACAACTCTAGCCGAATGAATTACCGTATTGCCATGTTGGAAAAAACAATTCTGTCCTCTAACGTCATCAGCATGTTCATCAAAGGCGAGGAAGTCAAAAAATTGGCATCTTCCTATGATAAGTAAATGCTCCCTAGACCATCCCACTACCACCACCATAATTCATGCTCAATCAATCTGATTGTCTTTTCATTTCGAATATCATGCCATTAAACTGAAATCTGTCGGGACCATCGAGGTTGGACTTTTTAATAATTGTATGCCACTTAGTGGTCCATGATATGGTTGTTTCTGCGAAATGTAGTCTTGAGGACTTATGGCTTTGTGACAAGGGCGGCTTTTTCGCTTTTTTTTGTGTACTTAATATGTGGACTCGAGTGTAGAATTTGTTGTATTCTTCTCTTAGTTACATTTCATCCGAGCAGCCCTTTTATTTTGCCCGCAGTCTTCCCTTCTTTTGTTACTTTTTGACTTATTTATAATTTTTTTTTTCAAGGTAGAAAATTTTTTTTAATAGTCTTTTTCCACTTCAGTGTAAATCCAGTTCCTAGATACCTCACTTCCATATTTATTTAGAAACAGTTTTTCATGGCTCCTTATACTTCAGTATATGTGGATCAAGAGCTCGTACATGCATACGCTTACTCGTATAACAGTACTTCTCTAGCTACAAACCACTTACATCAACTAATATACCCTCAATCTTTAAGTGTAGAAGTTTTTGAAGGAAAAAAAATGGTTTTACTATATAAAGTCAGTCAGAAACGGAAACCGAAACTGCGTGGCTTTGTCTTACAGCGCACCATGAACATGTTGTTAGAGATGGATGTGCACCATGTATATGAGTGTATCTATGTGTTGGAACACACACACACACATACACACACACATACACATACACAAATCCACGAAGCGCAAAAGAATTCAATTTGATATGCCAACTGATTTATCGGCGTATATTTCTTTTATTTTTTCCTTCCATGCATATAAAGTATGTTTGTATGTATGTAGTAAGTAAGTACGTACATAGTTAAAAGCGATGAAGTCAAGTTAGTAACACAAAAAAGCCAAAAAAACAAAAAAAAAAAAAGAAAGGAAAAAATAGAAGCAGAAGATAGAGAAGAAGTAAGAAAGTAGGAAAGAGAGAGAAAGCAAAAATAAATGACGATAAAGTTGAAATAGAACAAACGAGCTTTTCTAACAAGGTTAATTTCATTGATCATTCGAGACACTGTGTCATTTATCTTGGCTGAACTGTCAGCAGTAGACATCGTTGTTGTTGTTATATTTGGTATTACTAACAGAAACTCCTTCTCTGTTTTATTGGGCAAATTTGTTAGTAGTCACACGACGAACAATGCAATGGAAAATAATGAAAAATATTTGCAACATCTAATTTTAATTTACAACAAGTTGTACTCCTCGTGGCGGTAGTAATGTTGTATTTAAACTTCCACCTTCACAATTCGAGCCAAAAAAAAAGAAGAAAAGCAAAAAGAAAACACTGCATTGTTGTTGAATTTTCATTTTTCATTCGTTTCATTTTTTTCATTCAACCGATACAACACTTGAAATTAAAAATTCATTGCAAAGTGTTCGATGTGTGTGAGAGTGTGTGTGTGTGTGAATGTGTGTGAATGTGTGTGGTGTCAATTGATGTCACTTAATAAACCGGCATACACACTCAATCGCTTGCTACCATATCGTAGTTATATAGTCCTAGTTATACTTGTACTCATATCTATGCTTGTAGTGGCAGCATGGCAGCAGCAGCAGTTGCACACAGAGCACAATTTCAACAGCAGCAACATGAATTGTCATTGATGCCGCAACAATGAAAACGATGATGTGTGATTGTTTTATGGTTTCAGATTTTTGTGTGTTCCCAGTTTTGTTATTTTTATTGTAGCAGCAACAGCAGCAGCAGCAGCAGCAGCAGCACTACTGTATCCGTTTTTGCGCCTGTGGTGGCTGCTGACTGGTGAATGGTTGTGAAATCAATTGATGTGAATTATTGTCAATGGCTTCGGTGACAGTTTCAATGGTTGAGATTCAATTGTTTTTTGTTTTTTTTCGTTGTTTTTTTTTACAATTTTTTTCTTCATTTTATGATGAACATTGATGCTGTCAGTGAATATGCAGGAAATGTTAGCGAGTGTTTTTATGTTAGTTGCATGAATTTATAACACGATATTTGTTTTACGTTAAAGATGGTCAGAGAGTGAGAGATGTTTGTATGTGTGTAGTACATTGGGAAGATTTTCTTCTACAACACAGCAACTTCGAAAAAGGCATTATAACTACAGAAATGTTTTATGTATTTACGAAGAATGTACCATAGATATTTTTGATGTGATAACATCGTAGTTTCATAAATTTCCAGGTCGCACTTTCGTGTCACACTTTCCTTACTAAAATGACGACTACTATTTTCGACCACTTTTCTACTTTATGAAACTTGAAACTATGAAAGTAAGTGGTATGAGGTCAAACATCGGCAATGCAACATATGCAAAACGTAACCATTCCAGATATTCACCGATATATTTTCCACTTAAACAACAAGCTTGCTCTTAATGGCAACACATCAATGCCAACGTTGACTTCTCTTCTAGTCTGAAATTCATTGGCGATATACCACCACAATTACTTCCATCAACGGCAGCTGAGATAGAATTTTTCTTGACTGCATTGTTCAAATATCTAGAGGACTGGACTTTATAGTCATAGTCAACCAATGTAAGGTAGTGATCTGTCGATTCTGCTTTTATAAAGTACTGAAATAAAAGTGTGATTCTGTTTAAAAGTGCCAAAGAAAACTGTAATTTTTTTATTTCAAAAACTTATTTATCATTGTGCGATTCACCGGTGATAAAGTGAAAATTAAAAAAGAATATAAGTAAAAAAAATATGGAAAAGAAGTCCGCACACTTGGCTAGGAATTGTATGAATTCTAAGAACCAAACTGATTTCGAAATTAAGTCTCTTGAGCAAATATTTACCCTGAATATTTCGAACATCTGTGCCATAAAGCAAAACTGATGTATTTTATCACTTATCAATAAATTTTGATTCCAGTAACAGAAATTGACTTTATTTATTCGTTCGTTCGTATAATATTTAGAAAAATGTTGCAGTTAAAAATTCAAATATGTGTATTTAAATTATACATAGGTATGTGGGTATGTACCATATATACTATGTATGAATTGCCATTGTGGCATACAACCCGATTGTGTATGAACATATGTAAATTTTCATGTTTACAAGATGTTTTGCAATCAATGAATCCAATTCTATTTGATATGCAGCTTTTTTTACACACACACACACACACACACACTGACATTAGCTTTTCTCTTAGTTGCAAATATCATTTTTGGATTTTTTCTTTCGCCCCACTTTTCGCTCAGACATTATTTGCAATTGTTCGACGCCAGCAACTTGAATGTGCAACTGACCAAAAAACGATTTGATTTGGTAATCCTTTACTTGTTTTCCATTTTTTCAACAACTTTTTCTTTTTCACTTTTCACTTTTTCAATTTCCGATTTGTTTACAGGAATTTTCTACATGAATTTCAATATCAATAAACACTTGAAATGTGTTCACGAAAGATTCAAATGCGAAATGTGAAAAAATGCGGTAAACAGCTAAAGGATTACCAGTGAAATATTAATAGTGAAAATAACAACAACAAAATGTAAACGAAAATAAATCAGTAGAGAAAAGAAAATTGCATTTGAAATTGGCAACATGAATATGTCCAGAAATAGAGTGAAAGCAGACCATGAAGTTAAGGATACAACTTTTGCCTCACTCTTGCACACTGATACAAACATAAATTGGATAAATATTCAAGGGCATTTGCATTCAATTTTGCAACGTATTGTTAAATTGCTTTGCTAGAGAGTTGTAAATTTTCTTTATTGTTGTTGAATGAATACATAAATTAGAATTTAAATGCGTCTTCAAATGAATACTTACGTTTGTTGTCTTAAACAAAAAAGTTTTCCTGGCTAAATATTTTATGTCTATTCTTCATAGTGTTTTATAAATTTTCTACATTTACTTACACTCTGCATTAAAAGTTGTTGTCTAAAGTTTTAAAGTGAACACATTACTACATTATGAAAATGTATTATGGTCAATTGTCATGTGTTGGTCATAAAAAAAATAAAACAAAAAGGGGTTTACGTGCCTCATTAAACTTTATGCAACAATTTAAAAAAATATTTAGTTTTGTTTTTGTTCGCAGTTTGGAGAAAAACTTTTTCACAACTATTTTCACATTACATTAAATTCACTTGGTTATATATGTTTACATACATACTTACCGTACATATTCACATACTATATTTACGCACATACTCACAAAGTATGTACATAGATAAGAATAAATTTTGTCACTCATACGCCCCATTAAACTTTGTATGAATGTTACCCTTACGCACTTATTTTTGCCACTTGTCGACCCTCACACTGTGAGCTTTGTGAAATTTTTTAACTTTTTTTGTGATTTGGTTTGCTTTGTTTCATAATGTTTGTTCCCGTAAGTGGCGAAAGTGTTGACAGTGAATGTTGCCAACTGAGTGTTGAACTTCAGTATTTTCATTGCTTTGAGCAGTACAACGAAATGATAGAAATGTTCTACAAATTTACATAATTTCTAGTGTATTGAATTGATGTTTGATCAGATATCTTCTCAGAAGACTAATATTTCTTGAAGGTTTATCTCGGGATCACTGATTCCTGCAATAACAATTGCATTAGCTTTAAATTTCTCTTGCGACAAAAATTGCGTTTATTTTCGGTGTACGGATTCCCACTTTGTTTCATAACTATAACTTTAGCGGTTGACACTTTTTTCATTTTACTTTATTTTCACATATTTCAGCATTTTATTACACTGTGCTTCGAACGTTTTTTCTGTTTGTGTTTTTTTACTTAAAAATAAAAATTATTATTCACTGGCAGCAACACTGTTTATCTTTCTATTAAGTATTTTAAATATGTTTATTTACAGTAAAATCGCGATAATTCGCAACAACCTATTGGCCAATTTAATCTCTTATAAATCGTAATTGGTTGCTAACAAACCTCTTGTAATTCGTAATCCATGCAAAATTCTATGGAACTATAGTTCGTAGTAGGCACCTACGTATAAGTTCATCGTTCACTTATTTTGATGACTTTACCAGAGGTGTTGTGAAAAAGAGAGAGTATTTCAGTAAATTGAATGATTGTTTTTAAAGTTTACTTCTTTTGAAACGTTTTTACATATATGATGGTGTAACAGGTGATAGTGGCAAAATGGAAATTGTCACGGAAATGAAGGACAGCTCTAGAAATCAAGTATGAAAAAAATTAGGTTGCATATGTTTATACACATAAATGATGGCCAGCACATAATCATCCACATGTACGAATTATCGAGTATGAATTAAATGCGATTGGTAGAGGGCGCTGATTCGCATTTGATGCATACCTGATTGATTTAGGGCGCTGAGTATGAATCATGCTCGATTGATACAGGGCGCTGCGCATCATCTACATTTTAAACTATAATCATTAGAAATTTCTAGAGCTGAAAGAATGGGAGAGTATAAACTGGAAAAAAGTGAAAGTAGCGTATGAAAAATTATATGTATACACATACGAGGTGTGATCAAAAAATAATCGTTATTTTCAAATTTCGTGAGTTACGTATGTTCGATTTTCGCATTTTTTTTCTGTTATGTTGGTACACATGTCTGTTATATATGTTGGCAATACTAACCATTTTGGATTGTCAGTTTGTTTTTGACAGATAAAAAGGTTAGTCGTGTTTTGGTGTGCTCTTCGATTTTTTACTATTCGAAAAAATGGATCAAAGAAACTGTATTCAGTTTTGTGTAAAAAATTAAATTAAATGCGCAAGGACATTTGAAATGTTGACTGTGGCCTTTGGCGAGTCTACTATGAGCAGAACACAAGTTCAATTGTGGTATTACCGGTTTAAGGAAGGCCGAGAAGATGTCAATGACGACGCTCGTCCTGGTCGCCCGAGCACGTCAACAACCCCTGAAAACATTGACGCAGTGAAGAAAATGATTTTGGATAATCGTCGAATCACTATCAGAGAGGTTGCTGATGATGTTGGCATATCGTTCGGCTCATGCCAAGCAATTTTTACGGATGTTCTACGCATGAAACGCGCGGCAGCGAAGATTGTTCCAAAATTGCTAAATTTTGAGCAAAAACAACGTCGCTTGTGCGTAAGTTTTTGGCCAAAAACAAAACCGTTATCATGCTTCAACCACCGTATTCACTGGACTTGGCCCCCGCTGTCTTTTTCCTCTTCCCAAAACTGAAGACACCGATGAAAGGAAAGCGTTTTGCTACGATTGAGGAGATAAAAGAAAAATCGAAACAGGAGCTGTTGGCGATACCAAAAAGCACGTTTCAGAAGTGTTTCGAGGATTGGAAAAACGCTGGCATAAGTGTATTATACCTGAGGGGTATTACTTTGAAGGGGACAAGACAGTTGTTGATGAATAAATAAATACTTTTTGAAAATAACGGATATTTTTTGATCATACATCGTATGCATCCACTATGCGCCCTATATTAATCGAATGTGAATCATACTTCATACTTCATAGAGAGTGCTGATTCGCGTATGATTCAAACTTGATTGATAGAGGGCGCTACACATCAGTTTCTGGTAAAATTTGACATTTAAACATTTAAAAAAATTGTTAGTAATTTCTAGAACTGAAAGAATGAGCGAGTATAAACTGAAAATTAAACGCGAGGCACAAACAAATGGCGAGAGCAAAAACTCCAGCAATCTCCAGCAAAAACTGCGGGTAAGAGACAGCGAGAATGTAGACTCCGTCGTAAAATTCAGATTCTGCTATCGTGAAAAAAAAAAACCAAAAACCAGCACCGAGAGATCGCGAGTGTATAGATTTCATAAGCAACTTGAGGCATAACAGAATTCGAATTTCATAGAAAAATAACCCGCAATGACTAATGCGGAGAGACAGCATAAATGGGTTCATTAAATTGCATCAACAATCATCTCATTGAGCTTCTCAGCGAAAGAGAAGGACACAAGATTTACTTGCAATTTTCTCTGTAAATCTTTCCTCCGTGGAAAGAAAACAACTCGCATCAGGACAACGAAACAGAGACGAGATGTGCCAAGTTTCTAGTCAACTGGCAAGTGGCAAATTTTCCAACTGTTGACATCATACAACCTGCTCCCTTGCTATTACGTATTATCCGGATTCTACTGTACATACATATTTACATGTATCTATCTGTACGTGTGTTGGAGTTCCTTTAGTCCCTTGTGCGTACATTAACTGTAAAAAATTATGCCATACTTACATAAATACAAATGCATGTGTTTGTGGCTTCATTAGGGTATTAATTTTATACAATACTTTTTCTTTTTTTTTTGGTGGAATTATTATACACATACATACTCGTACGTACTTATGTATGTATGTTGAAACGTACACATACAAACAAACTCTCGTACAAATTTATACACTTGAGGCTATGATGAGTTCGCTTACTGTTGCTCGCATTTAATGTTAATATTTATTCCAGTTGTTTTTGTTTACGTGTTTGTCCACGTTGCTGTTAGAAATTTCATTTTGTTTACTAGTACGTACTTTTATTTTAATTAATTATAATGCAGATTACAAAAAAAAAAAATAATAAGTTCCACTTTTGTTTTGTATGTGTAGGGGTAGTTTGTAGTCTCCTATTAAGTACTTGCGAATAGTGCGAATGTTTTACCTTTAATAAAAAACATATAAAATAATAGTGGACATGAGGAAACTAGAAAGTTACCAGCAGCTGTTGATGGGTAACTAAATAGCAAATAATATACATACGTACATATTCTATAGATATCAAGTACATACATATGATTGATACAAAAGCATTATCTATTTCCATAGAGGATCATACTTGTTTAGACAAAAACTTCCTGCATTTTCGCGTGACTTTAATCTAACATCTACTCTTAATATTATGTCATAATTATATCAAACCAGGAGGGAATGAAATCACTCAGTGAACAGTGCTTTTAAAATGATTTGGATTGAGTAAGATTTTACAACCGTTAAGATAAAATAAAAAAATGCCTCGAGACTTTAAGTAATTTATATTTGAATCACAATTACCTAAAATTTCTATAATTTATCTAAAATTTCTATAATTTATCTAAAATTTCTATAATTCACAAAATATATTCACGATTTTGCCTGAAAGAATGTTCGTTGGTAGTACGCAGAATGTACGGGGTTCAAATATAGTCATAACTCTTTTCGTAGATGATTCAGAGTCGTTGTTGTACCTTTAATTATTCTAATGACAAATGGATGGATCACCGTGGCGTAGTTGGTAGTACGCAGAAGGCCCGGGGTTCAAATCTCGTCATAGGCAAAAATAAAAGAAATCGAAAAACAATTTTCCACACAGCACCACCTCTAGGCAGGCAATGGCAAACCTACAAGAGTAAAAATTGCCCATGAAAAGCATTTCACTGCGTCGTTTGGAGTCGGCATAAAACTGCAGGTTGCTTCCATTCATGTACAAATATAACACGCACAATATGAGTTGATGAAAAAAAACTCGGCCTAGGCCTTTCATGGGCTGTTTGTGCCATTTAGAGCCAGTATGGGAATCCTTCAAGCCACTAAGTAAATATCGATTTGCCTGATATTAAGTCCCAAGGCATCTTTAAAATGCCTTAAAATCATCAAGTGACTAAAAGGTGCCCATATTGACCTGATACTTCTGCACTGGACAAGAGGAGTTCGATATTCTGCAAAAGGTGCTTATGCTAATGGAAAAAGTAATAATAATAATATATCAAAAGGTAACTGGACATTGTTCAATTGTAAAGAACAAGATTACTGCCAATTGGTTAGAACTTAATGCGTGCTCTTTGTTTACCAGAACCTTAACATAAAATGAATTATCCTCATATTCAGTAAAGCAAGCAGTGTTGAGATAGTTGTCCAGGCTTATTTCAAGCCTAAAGACCTTTCAATATATAATATTTTCGAGTATGTACAGGTGATATCTAACACTTTGTTTACCAGAACCTTTTTATATAATAAATTTAATCCTATTCAGTAATGCGAGATGTTTTGAAATAGTTTCCCAGACCTGCTTCCACCTTTCAATATACGCTCTTTTCACTCAAAAACGTACTAGGAAACGATGATTTAAAAAGCTCGCTTTTTCTTGTCGCTAAGTTGGCACCACTGTCCTCTATCATGACGTGAAGTTTAAGTAAGATCTTTCATTTTGCTTACAGTGCTCGATTTTGTCAGTTAATCGCGTGTTTGGCGATTGTTATGTACAATGAATAATAATATCGAACAAAGAACTTGTCTCAAATTTTGTATTGCAAATCGAATTTCGTATGCCAAATTGTTGCAAATGTTATATAAGGTTGACAGTGATTCGAATTTATTAAAACAGCGTGGCTACGTCAAAGTCGTAATGTAGACTGTTTTCTTGGATTATCGCAGTGTAGTGCACTCGGAATTATTGCCAGAAGGTCAGACGGTAAATACATAATATTATCTGAGCGTTATGCGCCGTTTGAGAGAACAAATCTGTCGAAAAAGTTTAAGTTTGTGGAAAGCAAACTCATGGATTTTGCACCATGACAACGCACCATCTCACAAAGTTATCATTGTAAAGCTCAACAAATATCATCGAACATTTTTTTCTCTTTCCAAAACTTAGCCAGTTAAGTAAGTAGTAAAACTAAAAACCTACCAGCAATGGCATACTAAATGGGATTATACTTAACATATTTTGTCTGGCTCTGTTGTGCTAGCTCATCATGCAGTGATGGGCAAAGAGTGTCGATAGCACACTCGCTTTCAAAAACTATTATGTTCGCATGCAAGAGACTGCCCTACAATGATCTAGAGCAGTGCTGCCACTCAAGAGCACGTCTGCGCGAAAATTGTTTAGACTTTACATGCACCAGACACATTTCTATAGAAAACTAATGCAGCTGATCATCTGACAATGCGTGGGTGGCCACCACTGGAGAAACTGGAATAGAGAAGCCGATATAAAATGCCTACTTTTAACCTGCATTTTTATCCAGTCTACCTCACTGTCCTGAGGGCAAACCTCCATACACCGAAATCTGCAGTCAATATCGATTTTACTACGACATTTAATGTCTCATTGAGAAAGTACCAACATTTATATCATGAGGGCTTCATTGCTCAACTGTGGAAGATCTTGTAGTCAATCATTTACAAGACAGCCACTAAACTTCCGACCATTTGGTCCAACAAAAAATCAGTACAATAGATCATCTCTATTTAGATCGGAAATTCGGCAATTATTGTACCGGAAATTTTAGGAGTACGAGGGTCGATCAATAAGTATCCGTTTTAGGAATGAAGAGGCAAATTTTTCACAATTTTTTTTTCTGTATTTCAACGTAATCTCCTTTTAGTACAATACACTTTTCCCAACGTTTCTGCCATTTCTTTAACCCCTCCAAAAAATACGATTTGCCAAACTCTTCACAATACGCTTCTGGCTCGACGATAACCTCCTCGTTTGAGCTGAATTTTTTTCCTCCGAGCCTCGTTTTCATGTTGGGTAACAGAAAGAAGTCGCAGAGAGCCAAGTCGGGCGAGTATGGTGGGTGCGGCAGCAATTCGTAGTTCAATTCATGCAATTTGGCCGCGACAATTCCGTATCCGCTTGTTTTCCACCGTAAGCAATCACGGCACCCATCGGGCCGACACCTTTCTCATGCTTATCCTATCATGTAAAATATTAATTACCGCTCCGTACGACACTCCTACGGCCTCTGCTACTTGGCGCACTTTCGTTCGGCGATCAGCGAGAATCATGTCGTGGACCTTTTCAACGATTTCCTCGGAAACCACGTTTGCCGGGCGGCCTGGGCGCTCCTCGTCAAAAACAGAAGTACGACCACGTTTAAATTCGTTGAACCAATGTCTTACGGTTGTCATAGATGGTGAAGGGTTCCCATAGACAGCATCTAACTTCGCTTTTATTTCTTCGCATGTTTTTCTATCCAAAAATAAAACGCGAATTACGAATCGATATTATTCTTTTGCCATTTTATCGCGAAACACAAAACACGTGTGATACTAATGGCTGCCAAATAAAAACTAACCAATGAATCAGTTTGAAATTTAGTGTGATGTCGTGTGACAGATGGCAGTACACGACGATAATGCAAACTTCCCTCAGCAACGCCACCTATCTTCACACACGGGTACTTATTGATCTACCCTCGTATATAAAAAAAACTTTTTATTAAAAACTCTACATTCAAGACTATCGGGGTAACCTCCAAATTATCCCTTAATCTGAAATAACTAGTGACTATTGATTTTCAAATTTAAAATTTTTTTTTAAATTTACTAAATGGATTTTATTAATTGATGAAAATTTCAGATCGACACCAACCATCTATTCGTCGATTTTAAAGCCGCCTTCGACAGCACGATTAGGAATCTCCAACCTGGAAAGCTAGTCTCGTCGAGTGCGTCTAGTGGCGAACGAGGACAAAACGAAATACCTTGTGTCAACATACAAAGAGTCACGGCATCTTGAACAAAATGTCATTGTTGACAATTATACTTCTGAAGTCGGCAAGGATTTCGTATATCTAGGATCCAGCATTAATACCAATAACAATGTCAGCCTTGAGATTAAACGGAGATTAACTCTTGCCAACAGGTGTTACTACGGGTTCAGTAAGCTATAAGTCCCTAATCCTTGCGCAGAGACGTGGACATTGACCACCAACGATGAGTGACTGTTAGGACCGTTCGAGGGGAAGATAAGATCCGTGGTTTAATATGCGTGAAAGCGTGGACGACGTATATCGAATAAGATGGAACGATGAGCTATATGAGCTGTACGCCGACACTGACATAGTCAAGCGTATCAAAATCCAGCGGCGTCGCTGGCTAGGGCATGTTGAGCGAACGGAAGAAAGCGCTCCGGCTAGAAGGGCGTTTTATTTGATACACGGTGGGGGAACACGCAGAAGAGGACGTCCTACTTAATCTCCCTTGGAAAGACCAGGTACAGGGAGACCTGACTGCTCTGGATCTTTCCAACTGGTGCCAGCCCGCGCATATTAAAGGCGACTGGCGATGCTTTATAGAGGCGGCCAAGACCGATCATCAGTTGTAGTGCCAGCTAAGCAAGTAAGTAAGAAAATTTCAGTTTACACTATGCAAAAATCGTGTATATTTGCCTTGAAGAAACTACTCATGCCAGTTTTCTAATTACAACAAAATTGAGCATTAAATAAATACTACTTCAGCTACGACTTCAGATTTCCTGAGTGGAAGAACGTGGCAGACACACTCATACACACTCAACATACTGGCGAAATTTCATTTTAGACTATTCCAAAAAATTAGATAATAATATTATATTATTTACAAATGTGAAGGATGCGCCGCAAAATTCTAATTTGTATAAAATTTGAGTTGCATGAAATAAAAGCAAAAAAAAAAAAATTTTTTAAAAATAAAGAAAATGAAAAAGAAATTGCCGCAGTCGTAAAACTGCGGTTTAAACATCAAATACATTCCACATGAGCACGTTTAGCCCGGAAATTCCTACTACATACCAGGGTGCACGAATGCAGGGCAGGGAAAGACAAAGAGAATGAGAGAAAGCGCACACACATACATACTTGTGTGTGTGTGTGTGTAATATGCAGTCATATAGTCACACAATAACCGGAAATACAACAGACCGTTGCGTTGTGATTGTTGGATGAAAACGTTGCTTGATTTTATTTTGGAAAGTATGCAGGCACACACATACAAACAATATGTAGTATACATAACAAACACAAACAAAGCTGAAATTGAAGCTGTAAGTTTTCGCATGCCAACTGACTGGGAGTATATAGATTTGTATGCATGTGTTGGTACCCGCATGTGTATAACCTCACTTTACAGTCAACTGCAAATATTCATTTAAACAATTTCGCTTTAGTTGTATGTACGTAGCCGTTCTTCCTGGTCCTCCTCCCGCTTCTCTTCCTCCTCCATTGTTCGTCATCTTGTGCTCCTTCTCATCATCATCAGCTTCAGTTTCTTCTGCTACATCGTACTCTTCGACTGCTCGTTGCTGTTGCTGCTTCTTCTTCTACTTTGAGTAAATATTTGATTTTTGCATTAAAGTCAATTTGCTTTCATGATTCTGTAATTCATTGTTTACACTCAGATCTACTTAGATTCTCCCACACCCACCACTACTCTTCTTTCAGACTCCTGCAGCAACAGCAGCGCAACAATTTCACTGCTCTTTTCTTATTTTTTATTTTGAAGCGTGCTCACGCGGTACCAACGACGACCTCTTGAGGGCGTTTAATTTTCTTTTTTGGCGCGCACACACTGTAGTTGTTGCTTTTTTTTTCATTTGTTCCTGCTGGCATATTTTTTCTACAATTTGTTGTTTATTTTGCAACACCAACACCGATACCAAAAACAACTACCAACTACCAGTGCAACTCTCACGCTGGTGTGTTGAATCCTACTCGGTGTGTGTGTGTGTGCGTGTGTGTGTGTGTGTGTTTATGTGCAGCATTTATAGAATCCTTTAATAGTAGGATTTGGAAGAAGCATCGCTTGGTGTACTGCTGGGGCGTGACGGCCATACCTTGCTTGTATTTGTCTTTTCTCAACTTATGTCTGTCTCTCTGTCTGCCTGTCTGTCTGTATGTCTGTCTGTCTGCGTTCATGCATATTTTAATATGCTACACGCTCGCAATAGAAATTAAATCTCTGCACTCAAATGTGATTTGCCCTTTTATTTATTTATATTACAATGCGAAATATTTACTCTGAATAATAGTGTGCGCTCGAATGCTTTGGTGATAACTTCTCATCATGCAGCACGGAATGGGAGAGTAGAATGAAAGGAGTAATTGGGGATTATAATTTCTACATATTCTTGGAAAGCATATTTGCAAAAAATTAATACGTTGTTATTTTTAATTCTATATTATTACCTTTTTTTATTATTTTATTGTTATAATTATACCATCAATTCTCTTCCTTCTCCCTTCCTTTCAAAATTAACATTTTGAAATATTTTCTAAATCAACAAAAGAAATTATCTGATTTTACTTAGTACAACTAGACTTGGAATGACTCTTGGAGTGATGTTAAGAATTATACCTTTTATTCAATGGCGAATACAGGGACAGGGTGGGAAATGGGCTTTAGCGCCACAAAGTATATATTTTGTATAAATTTTGTCTGAGATTTTGTTCGGAAATTGATTTGAATTTTGATACGATTTTTGGTCTAAATTTTAGTCTGCTTTTGGTTTGAGCTTTAGTCTGAGTTATGCTCTATTTCGAACTGGCTTTTTGGATTCTTTTTCGATCTTAATGTTGGTCTTTTTGTCAACTTTTGGATTGAATAAGAATTTAATATTGTTTCCTTTTAATGTAAATTTAGTCTCCTTTGGGTCAGGTATTTTTTTTTTTTTTTTGAAAAATGTTCTGAGTTTTGGTTTAGATTTTGTTTGCAAATTGATTTGAATTTTGATCCGACTTTTAGTCTGCTTTATGTTTTAAGTCTGAGGTTTAGTATGAGGTTTTTTTTTATCAGCTTTTGGATTGAATAAGAACTGAATTTTGTCTTCTTTTAATCTAAATTCGGGCTCCTTTTGGTCTAAGTTTTTTTTTGTCTGAATTCAAGTCTAAGTTTCAGTCCAGATTTTGGTCAGATCTTTGAATGATTTTTGATTTGAACTTTATATTTGAGTAGGAGTTTTTTTGTTGATTTTCTGTCTGAATTCTACACTGATATTTCGTCTAGTCCTGATCTGAGGGTTAACCTAAAATTTCAGTGAGAACATCCAGACCATCATACATATCACCTAGTTCGATGGATAAAGGTACAAGTTTTCGTACTTACCTATATGCATACAGTTTATATAGGCCCCCCTAAATAAAAGTTGTTCACTTCCGTCAAGAAGGTATTTATGATAAGCGGGTAACTTAAATTACACTATTTTACCGTTCTTAACAGAAAGTATTTATAGGGCAGATTGAACAAGCTATACTCTACCTTTTATAAGATATGCAAAGTGACTGCAAAAGCCTACGATAGCGGTCATTTGGACAGTAGGGGAAAGGTCAACGTCCTTAACTGATCGACATTGTTATCCACAGGGAAGTAGAGGTATTATTTCTTATTTGTCGCAGAAAACATTTAAACTGTCGATCAGCAAAAGGAGGGATTGACTGCGTGGAGCTTGAACAGGAAATACGTACTTTATTAAAGCAAAAGTGAATTGCTGGACCAGGAGTACCAAAGCGACCAGGAGCATAAAGTGCTGGGTGGATTGCTGGTGCATGTAGAATCACCAGGGAAGATACACAGAACATACTATGTAACTTGTGGGATTACCGGACATCACAGGATTCAGGGCATGCAACAGGAGATCAACATAAATACATCTGTTAAGAGTAAAATAGACAATCATATACCAGTAGTAGTGTTAAAATTCTTTAAGTTCAATATCGGTTTTATGACAGTGTTAAAAAAAAAAATAAAGAGACAAAATGTTAAAAATATAATTTAAAAGAAAAGATAAATCATATAAGCATAAAAAAAAGTGTTGAAGAAAATTTTACTATATATCTATACTTAAATCTAATTATCACAGCGAGTATCACAGGTGCTACAATTATCAAACCACACATAGCATCCGACATCATCGTCGTTGGGCCCATCGTCGGATCGGTGAAGTAGCAATTTAACGTGAGTAAGTTAAATAAAAAAAATTCTAAAAATACTTATATACTTATAGTGTTAACATGATTTAAAAATATATTTATATAGTATGACATATTTTTTTTGTGGGTGTAAATCGTACCATATCTCTCGGTTTATTTTATTTGTCTTTGCTTTTAATTATAATTGCTCTCTCAAAAATAATATTCACCACGCTCTCACAGACTTACCGTTTTTATTTTATTCTTATATTCTAACCGCATAATATTACTAGGCCAATAGGAAAATGTATCAATAGGTGATTTATTTGTAATTTTAATTATAAATAATTTTACTAATACAGTATTTTTAAACTACATAAAATCTTCGTAAATACTTAGTAATATTTTAATGAAATGAAATATTTACAAAATAAAATAATTAGTATAAGTTTGTAAAAATAGAAATAAGTAATAATGAAATTTTAAAATATTATTATTTGATGAAATGTAAGGGTGAACAGTAGATAAGTTAAGCTATGGGATATCGACATTATGGTAATACATCGATATCAGGTAGGGTGGGTACAGACTTCAAGGCACTATCAGCTTTCCCCTCTAAATTTTAGTTTCTTATTCATTTGTTGGTGGTATACGTGCTCAATAGTTTTCTTACGGAGATTACTTTTTAGGATTTTTCCTACTGTTTGAGCTGCATACAAATAAAATTTAATGTAACTCTTCACATCATATCATTGAACCTAGCCCACTCCTATTTTCCCTGAGCTAAGACTGAAGCATTGCTAGATATGCAGCGACCGCCTCACATGATGTGAGCCTTGAAGAAGGTGGAAGTTCGTTACAAGTTTTGGTAAAGTTGTTGGTCTCTTAAGCTCTATCTTAAGTATAAAAATAAAGTTTAATTAGAATTAAGCAATAACACGTGTCTTCAAATCCAAATACAGAAACCGCCACTGCTGTTGCTTGTGTACGAAAATCAATCAACTTATAAATTGAGGGTCTATATTATAGCATATATTACCATATTTATGTTTTACAATCTGCACCTTATATAGAGCCAAGTGCGCGCTAGACTTGAAATGACTCTCAGCAATTCCCTCGTCTTTGGCAATGCGGGCGTACCGCTTGCCACACTTTTAATAAAGTATCACCATTCTCATAATACAAAAAGCCGGCGAAGAATAGAACTAAATTGATATTTATGGCTCAAGCCTAACCAAAATCCCAATAAAACACTCATAAACCTGGACCGAGTCCACCTAAGAAATGTAGTTTCTATTCTCATCGGACATTGTCTCATGGGCAATCATGCTTGCCGACTAGGCCGCCTTCGCTGCAATGACTTCTGCAGAAGCTGTAGAAATGAAGAGGGATGAGGAAGGAATACTTTAGCAATCCAATGTATACCAATCCATGCTTGGTGATGTCAATAAATCTAAAGAATATTCGAACGAATATTAACTTATCCCAATATTTTAATGAGAGATGTTTAACGACTTGATGTCACCAGTTCGTTGACATCAAAACGCTAATAAAAGAACTAAAGAACGAAACTTAAGTGAAACGCATACATTCAAAAAAAACATGGCATTTCATCCTACACCCCACCTAGTGCCATATCCAGGAGCACTTAATCTCACCCACTATAAAAAGAAATGATTATTAAATTTTTTAATGTTTTTGTAAATGTAATTTTTTAATGTTTTGAAATGTTTTACAAGTATCTACTCTAATTTGAAATTAGAAGGCCATCTATTTTATCTCCACTACTAGACTTAATTCTATATAGATAGAGAAAATAAAGGGGGGGTCCATATAACATTTGAAATTTAAACTACCATACTAAATATTTTGAGTGTGGTAACTCTAATGTCATTCGTATTACGACCCGGAATTAGTTTTATATTTGAGGTTAGCGGATTGACCCATTCCAACGTTTACAAATACTAAAAACTTACTAGCCAAATGGTCAATTGTTTTCAAGACAGCTCTCCCGTATTAGTTGCATCAGGTTTTAGCAGCTAATAATAGATGACACCCTTCTCATTGCAGCAAATAAAGAGCTTTACCTTGGCTCAATCAATATTCTGCTTAGGCGTTGATGTCCCTGATTGGCCAAGCTTAATATACGACTTCTTGTGCTTCAGGTGGTCGTAATGAATCCATTTTTCGTCGCCAGTAATAATTCGATCCAGAAAACGACTTATTTTTATAGCGTTGGAACAACATTTCAGACATGCAAAATCAAAATTCGACATCTCTCGGCTTCAAGTCGTATGGCATCCAATTTCATTTCTTTGGAATGAAACCCAATAATTTTAGGTGCTTCGGAATTGCTGCTCGAGAAACTCTCAATGTCATTATAAGTTCCTCATGCGTTTTCCATGAGTCTTCAATGAGTAACTTCTCCAATTCTTCATCTCCCAACTTTTTCAATCACCACTTTTAAAGCATCGTTAGCGGTATTCGCTTGATTTGATCAATGGAGTATATTCACCGTAAACTTCTGACAGCAATCAATGACTTTCAGCAGCACTAGTTTTCGAATTAAAGATGATACGCAAATTCCCGCAAATGCTGTTTATTTGCCACATATGCTGACATGTTTATTGCGCAAAAAGGTTATGTTGTTTACACTCTGGCCAATTGAAACATAATCAAAACAAAAGTTAAATGAAGTAGCTAAAACATGAAAGTAGTTACGGTATTGCCTGATGTGATTTAGTACAGATTGATGGCGATCAATTGTGAATTCCTCATTTTCAAGTTATATGGTACAACCAATATTATTTTATAAAAATATTCGTCAATATCTCTGTTACAAAGTGCTTGAAAGATCAATTTTTTTAATACAGTTTCTTTTGAATTTCCCAGAATTTAAGAAAGACATCAACGAATGCTTTTTATATATAGATATAAAATTTTCTGTGTCTTTAGCCTTCCCCTTTCACTGATTAACTAGAAATTGGTTTACTCTGGCCCAATATTAAACGAGAAAGAACTTGGTTTTTCCGGTGTTCAACCTAAAACAGATTTGAAATCTCCGAAAGCGTTTTCTCAGCTCCCTTAAGATCTATAATTTCGCCAGTTTAAAAACTCATTCCTATTCGCAATCGCAGCGTACAATTTCCTAATTAATATCAACGATGAAGAAAATTTTGAAAATAAATTCCATAAAATTCAAGAATATCTCCCCTCTTTGATGTCAACATACTATTAAATCCAGCAGCATATTTCATTTGAAATGTCACAAATTAGCAACAAATAAAACCGTGAAACACATGAGTTTAGGTTCGCTTTAATTTTCTGTTCTAAAAATCACGCACGTAATTCACAAATAATCAAATTTCGCGTACACGCTGCCACTAACTACCACAAAATGATGCAACATAAAATTCACATGCACCATAAGCTAAAGAGTAAGTATACGAGTATGTTGATGACATTGGCCAACATTGTCGCCAGCGAGCGAGCAGAATTAAAACTCATCCAAGGAAGAAGACAAAGTGCGATATAAAACGCGACTTCATTATTATTGATGTTGATGCGTGTTGCTGTTGCTGTTGCCGCCTGCCACTGCCACTGCCACTGGGTCGCTCGCACATTGGCGCATTTGCAATTTTAACGAGATTATCGACGGCAACACTTTTCACGTATTTTATTCTACACTAAATTACCAACACAACATTTTTAATCGAACCGCAGCCAGGCAACAGTCGGCAACGTTGCCACCGTTTTGCATCATTCGTGATGTCATGATGTCTTTGACATACATGCTCAAGCGCTGACAATGAAGAAACAATGATGTGCCACACGCCCACATTCCTCGCTGCTCATATAAAAAATCTAATTTACTTCGCGGTTTGCATACAAATTTTTACTACTACCAATACAACTAAGTTTCTGTGTGTGTGTGTGTAAGTGTGTGTGTGTGTGTGTGTGTGAGACCGAGTCGTATTCTTTATTGAAGTCACGATATGCATTGATTTCGTTTGATCGCCATGAATTTATTATTAATTGCATAAATTGATGAGATTATAACGTGGCAATGTTGTTGATTGCAGCCACATGCCCTTGAAGAAAACCTGTAGTCATCTTTTTGTTCCTAGGTACAATTTAATTTTAGTTTGTTTTTTTTCTTTCCAAATACATAATTGTTTCACTTTAAAATCTCCTAACTCAATTCCTTTTGAAATTGCTGCAGAATCTATTTTTTTTTCTTGTATTGCAAACATTTTCAATCAAATTTCTTAACTCCTAAACTACTTTAGAAACTTTTTAATGACTTTTAAACTATTTTGCGACTGCACTGCATTTCGTTTTAGTTTCAAGGTGTGCTTAGTTTGTTTGTCAAAAAGTTAAACTTTTATGTTTGAGTTTGGCAACACAACAGGAATCATAACCCAGTGAACAGTTTGCTTGTGATTAAGTACTTACCTTCGAAATGTAGCCGTTAGCTCTGTGGCCCATTATTATCTTAAACTTTCAACGTTGATTAAAGACAAATGAAGGATGGTAGTTCTAAGTAGTTGATACAAATTCGGAAAGCTTTAATTGATATCTTAATGACATTTCCGCATTTTTTTTGACATTAATATACAATTTTTCTATTACAAGTATTTACATTTTTTAAAAATTTGATTTGGCTGTAACTTTGTTGTGGTACTTTTTCCGGACACCTCCATTGAACAATACTTTGCAGGAGTTTTACTCACCTACTTGCTTTGGGTAATTAGCATATTGTTGCTGAAATACCCTGTATACTTATATGGTCTTAACATTGGAGTTTGATATGAGGAAATCGAAGAGAGAATAGCTTGTCTTTGAACCTAAAATAAAAATGTATTGACAGATCCTCTTGCAGTTAGGCAGTTTACTTATCTGCATCAACATATTTTTGTACGTGATTGTGGAGAGAAAATTACGAGCCCGAAGTGAGAAGAAGATATATATCTTCCGGGCCCCTTATTTTCGAAAAAAAAGTAGTTTTTTTAAAAAAACAAAAGAAAGTAGTAAATATAATTATTTTGCATTTCCAATTTAAAATTCTTTTAGACTAAATAACAAACTTGAGGCAGAAATAATAGCCTCATAGGTGCCCATATATTTTTGAGAGACCATAGCCTACCAAACTTTTAAAAAGTATATGGAAAAATAGTAAAATTTTAATAAAATATTATTTTTTTTTAAATTTTCAACTCTTGCTTTCTAAAAAATCAGGGTACGGGGGAAATTGCTCCGTGCCCCCCTCGTCGGGACTGCCTATATATATGGCTAAATATCGTCAATAAGTTTCAAGCTGTTAATTTTAAGACTCTGCTTATGATCTCTGCTTCATATCAGCTACCACAAGAATTTTTAACGAGATTGGCAAATATAGTACTAAGTATTTACCCTGGTAGGTTAGTAACCGCGAATGGTTGAACTAGGATTGCCAGATGGATTTTCCAACATTTTTGTTTTTTGTTTTTGTGTCCTGAATCTTGACTTTCAGAAATTTGTTCAGATAAAGTATTTAATAATAAGTTTGAGTAAATAATTGTACATACTTTAAAAAAAATCCCAAATGTTCCAAAAGTCTCAGGCTTGAAAAGATTCAGTCAACGGCTTCTTAATAGAAAGTTTGTATAGTGGGCAACACTGCCGATCATTCATCGAATAGCTGATCATTCATCGAACAGAAAATTAGTGAAATTCTTACTGTCTTAATGTCCAGGCAAAACCTGAAAGATCCCGATATTTTTGTTCAGATGAAGCCCAATTTGTATCTCGCAACCCTATGTGGATATCAGCAGGAGATGGTCAGCAAAAGCTGTAAAAATTTTGGATTGCTCACAGCTAACAATACTTATTTTTGCTTACATAAGCCAATCGCTGCCTAGATACTGCAAAAATGTTGGCCAACAATTATAAGCTACGAAAATAGGAATTCAACAACCGTGGCAGAAGTAGTCACAGAGTAAACCTTAGGAGCATAGAGGAAATAAAGAAGTACATAAGTAGACTGTATTGTCTAGTTCTATGAAATATAGTCGGATAAAGCGATTAGCCTTCTTGACAGAAGACAATATAATGTCGAAGGAACAAATCACGAAGGAACAAATCACGTATGTGCGCAGCGAATAGATTCAAGCCAATATAAATAAATTAAAATCTATTCAAATATCCATGATAAGGGCAACAATATTGAATTGTATGTCTATTGACAGTCTTGGTTACGTAGTTGCTGCAGCATGTATCGTAGAGGCTCTTAAGATTCTCACTCGACGGGTCACAGTAACAAAAACCAATGCGAATAGAAAAAAAAAGTTATGGGTTGAGTAGCACAAATTTTCCAATTTCCAAATTTTTATCTATTATATACTTATCTATTAGCTACTTAAACCTAACTTTTCAGTTCGGAAGATCGAAAAATTTAAATATTCCTATTTGAAATAAATCATCAATGTTTACTGGGATTCTGCTAAGCTTCTCAATAGCAATTCAAAATCTACTAACTTATATATGTACCTATTTTCATATGCTTACGAGCACATGTATTACTACACATCCTTTCAAAAACCTATGCAAGAACAGTAAATGCGTGCATGTGTGTGTGCGTGCGTGCGTGTGTCACAGACAAATCGCAAAGTCTAATTGCGTTATTAGCGCGCATCAATGTTAGCAACTGTTGTTGGCGTAGTTTTCACTCAATTGCAGGCAACGTGCAATAAAGAGCAAAATGCTGTTGTTGTTGCATTCGAATTGCAGCACCAGCAACAGTAAAAACGGCGTATGGGCGACAACAGCAAATGTTGTTTCTTCTTCAGTTTTGTTGTGTTGTTGCTGCCAGCGCAGGCTTTTTCCTCCATTCAAGTCATTTCCGCTTAAAATTGCCAAGCAGTTTATGTCTGGCGGTGTGTTGGTGTTTACCACCCACATTCGTGTGGTGTGGTGCGGTGCGGTGTGTACAACGTGTGTGTATGTGAAGTTTGACATGACATTTCAGTTAGATTGTAATCAATTCGTGAGCGGCGTCGCATTGTTGGCAGACGAGTGTATTGCACATAAGTATTCCATATTCAAGTGCGCTGCCCAACTAAATGAAACTTTAAATAGAAAATACTTATACCATATGTAGTGTAAACAAAAACATTTGCGGCTACGATAAAACATTAACCGGAAATTCAAAACCTTTTGTTCAATATATGCATATTACGTACTTACATATCGCTCGTTTGCTGCAAGACAGTCATAAATAAAAAAAACAAAAAAAAACACAAAACAATTTTGTTAAGTATACAGAAATAACTGTTATTTAGTGCTTTTATATTTTCTAAAAAAAACACAACATTTTAACTTATGAACTCTTCACGTGAGAAGAAAATTTTTCGTTATCAATTAGGCATTAAATAGGCAAATTGAAAAGTTTAAATGAGTTTTTCTCAGAATTTAAGTTTTTTGAGTTATGACAGTCTTGCAGCTAACGAGTGTTATACATGCAGATATGAAGGTATTTTTCTTTGTTTTTTTTGCTTACATTTAATGTTACTGCTGTTTTTATTTTAATTGTTTTTTCTGTTCTTGTTTTACTGTATTGGTAGCATTTTGTCGTTATTGTTTTTGCATGATTATTTTCGTGTCCTAGAAAGTCCTTGGCTGATGACAGAGTTAACGCCCCACAGTCAGCTAGCTAAGTCTTGTGGAAACTTTTGTTCAAACTTCAAGGAAACAAGGTAGAAACTAAGTTCATTAGACATTATTTAACTTGGTATTTAAGTGACAGGGTGAGGCAATTAAACAGTAACTTTTTGAGAATCACATATCGTTAGTAAAAGTCCACTTTTTAAGAACACTTATATTTTGTTCCAGTAGGCAAAAGAATTTAAAAACACATCCGTGAGATTCTCTAAGTCTAGCATATGCCCTTGCTCGGGGCAAGAATATGAACATTTTTCTGCTACTCTTTCCGTGCAAGGTTAAAGCTAGACTTATTGAATTTCCTTATCGTTTGCAAAAGGAATGCTAGACGTAAAAGTGCTAAGCCCACAGATGTCCAGATGTCCCAAAAGGCGCCATAAGGCATATAAAAAAGAGCCAATGGTTTGTTTCCGTCAAATTGCGTTATCACATTGAATGCGATCTCTTACTTTATTTCTATTTTATTTTAACTTTTCAATAAATAAACAAAAAAATCGTGAAAAGTTTTCTGTTTTTCCTTTTTCTCTATCTAGCGATATACAAAATATTCTGGACTCAAAATCAATATGTGGACAAAAAAAAACTTAACGCATAAATAAATCAACTCATAAAAGATATTCGATCAACGGAACTTACTTAACCCTATGAAGACCGCTCCCGAACCGCTGTGAAATTCACAAATTCGATACAGGAATCGTGTTCAGCGGCCCAAAACTAGTAAACAAAAGAGTGGCGAAATTTTTTTTTATTTTACCTGCAAAGGTGTGAAAAATCGCGGAACCAATATGTTCCAATGGTCGTCAACGGTTAAAGTGTATGCGACTATTTGGCAGTACGTTACGTTGGCAGTACGCAAACGGATTCCGTAATGCTTGAAACACAAGTGCCGATATTCGTATTTCCGTAATATTGTTATCGTTTCACTTTTGCAAACGCCCAATGCCGCGCCGTTTCTAAAATCGCTGTGGCGTAGTGGTAGTGCATTGGACTGCTACGTAGAGTGTCCGGTTTTGGTTTTTTTTTTTTTGGCTGTGCCGAAAAACACCTGTGCTTATGACAGGCAACGGTACCTTTTCCTTATCCTTTCTATCCCTTTCGTTAGCACTACATGCGATCATAGTCGACATTGATAAAAACTGAAGTTCATTGTGGTAAAGTCGTAACACTTGCCACAATGGCGGTCTATCTCTCTAACGTTGTCCTGTGATTGCATTCCCCCTCTCATTCTCTCTCCTTCTTCCTCCCACCTATCAATCTTCCTTCACAATGCTCTGCATTCATAAGTGTAAACCTTGAATGTAATATAAAAAAAAACATTCAATTGAAAAATACTGAGCGATGACGATGAACATTCATTCGAATTGGACGAAGAAAATAATACTTTTCATGAAGAGGATGAACAGAAATTTAAATCGATCTTGTACTTTTGCTGCGAATGAACAATCGTCGATGCCGCCAACACCAGCCCAAGTAACATACGAGAAGCAATCAACACCTGAGCCAGTAATTTTCAAGTGGAAAAATACTAAGGCTTGCCTCTACCACCGTAGAGGCAAGAATCGTCCAACAAATACTATTTGTCTTCTACTTCTTTTGTTAATGGTTCAACAGCCCATTTAGGGCCTAGGCCGAGGTCTTCGCATCCACTCATGTTGTACGTGTTACATTTGTACATGAATGGAAGGGACATACAGTTTTATGCCGAATCCGAAAAGCGAGGTAAAAGCTTTTCATAGACAATTTTTACTCTTGTAGGTTTACAATTGCGTAGAAAAATTATATTTGAGCCTTTTGTAAAAAAAAACATTTTGCTTCACTAATGATCGAAATTGCTTCGAAATTCATCACACAAAAATTAACTTTCAATATATCGATCAAAAATTTAAACAAATTTATTTTTGTTCCAACTATTATTATACATATGGTATATACTTATCAACTTGTCAAAAAAATTAGAATATGTCAATGATTTTTATCGTTGATGGCCATTGGGACATAGAGGTCCCAGTTAGTGGAAGGTTGCCCGCAACTTCTCCAAACTTTTGCAGCTGCAGCTCAGTCGACCCCCAAAAAAAATTACAGCCAGAAGAAGGGGAAGAAAAAGTTAAAATTTATCGGGTTTGGATGGTCTGGTAGGCATGAATCTACTCTTGAAAATTAGGTACTTTCTGGAAGTCACATTCATTCCTTATTGATTGAATTGAAATGGAAATTGTTAAGGAAAATTTCTTCCCTAGTAAAAATTCGAATGTAAAAAGGTCACCGGTGTCCAACTGTTCGTAGAAAGGTTATGAATCGTCAATTCTTTCTAAAATTTATATAGTCTTTTAATTACTCTACATATAAGTATATTAACTACCTAACCCTGTAAAAGTACAAAGGTAAATCTTTAATTACTTCTTGTATATTTCAACTAAGTATTAAGCTGAAAATGGTTTAAAATTTCTGCACGATTTCGATTAAATTGTATGGCAAATATGCAACACTTGCTTATTTAAAAAAAAACTTCTTTTTTCTTTGAGCCTGTAAAAATGTCATGCAGGAAATGCACTTCACTAAATATACAAAAAACAAAAAAGACGAAAACAATTTAAAAACTTTTTTTTATATATTATGTGATGTGATATTTTTACGTGTTGTATTTGTAACATATTATGTCAACAGCAAATGGCGAAGCAACAATTTGCTTTTAGCCTTTTATAACAGCTTTTCCGCTGTCATATTACCGAAAAAGCGCAGCAGCAGCAGCAATAACAACAACATCATGCACATATGCACATTTTTACATATTTATGTACGAGTATGTACATCATTGCCTTCTTGGCAATATCAATAAAGAGCGCAAAACATATTCATACAAAGAACACATTGAAGGAAGTGACAGCGTGAACGTTTTTATACACGCTGATGATGGGCGGTGGAATGAAAGGCAACAAGCCATCAATAAAATTGTCATAAATTCATTTTTACAATATATTGTATGTCAAAGTGTTTCGTTCGTTTTATGAGTGAAATGCATGCCGCGACATATTCTCACATCCATCACATACACACACACACACACACACACAAACACACATACACACACCAAACCACATATACTCACATGTCTACAATAAGTGCATCACATTTGACGCTGGCACTTTTGATGGTTGCATTGTATCGAAAGCATATAATTTACGTATGTGCTCGTATGTGAACGAATGTACATTGTGGACACATATCGTGAAGGCACGAGTGTGTGAAACATGCGCGAAAAATACATGAAAATTTTATTAGTTATGCAAATGTGTCAACTTTATTATTTTGATTTTACAAAAATCGTCCAATAATAACATCGAGCACGGCACTTGTTGCAGTAATGAAGCGTATAACTATACTCGTTTGTATGTATGTGTATCAGCATATGTGTGAAAGCATGTACTGATGCCAATATCCGGGGCTCCAATGCACGCATACACTCTCTGACTGCGAGCAGTACCCTGCAGCGCAACCAACTAGCTCAAAAAGTAGTTTTTTTTTAGATGTTTTTTTTTTTAATAAGTATGTGTTGGTTGCAATTATGCATGAACAATATGTGTGTACCGATACAAGCAAATGATATAAAGTTTAACTTAGCGAAACGTTAGCAGCGCACACATTTGGTAGTTTGGTAGAGCGATCGCCTTCACATTTTTCAAAAGCACTGCATTTTGATTAGCTAGCTCAAAAAAAAAAAAACCAAAACTTGTTCATCCGCGATCTCATTTTGAGCTAGCTATTGAACTAGTATATTTTGGAGTAGTGTCAAACTAGTTTAAAATTAACTATTGGCGGACTACATTTTTCAGAGGTAGAATACTTAGTACAAGAAATATTTAATATTTTCAGAATTTATTGCAATTATGTTTCTACATACTTATAAGAAAAAAAAAAAAGATTAAAAACGCTATGTACACTCCGGCTGCAGCTGCCACATGCCCGAAATCATATTCAAACATTAAAGTAAAAAAAAAACAAGTCAATTTCATGGATATTAAAAATATTTTTCTGTGTTTTTTTTCTCATTAAAGTTCTCTGCCTCTAAAGAAATACCCATTACAAGCATAAAAATCAAAGCAGTCTTCAAATTGACTCATTCCGCAACAGTTTTGAGCTAGTATCTTACCTGGCTCGTTTTTGGGTAGGTAATATACTAGGTAATTTATGAGATCAACTCATTTTTGCACTGCATGGTACATATACGTACCTAACAAATGTGAACAAACAGTTGAATGTATATGTATGAATAATGCACAGTGGTTATATTGGCTAAATTATCCCAAAAATATAACTAATGAAGAAACATCACACAAACTACTAGACACCTTTTACTTACAAATAATTTTCATTGAATCTCAGTAAAGTAAATTATGTCACAAGGACTACCGTCATATACAACGAAAATCTTGGCAAATATTCCACCACGAGAATCGTAACAGAGAAATAAAGTTAGCAGCAAAACGAATTCGTAGTTGAGACTTTTGGTCATCATTTAAATTTTTGTTTAACTGCTTACGCTCGCCACAACACTAGCAACAATCTAAGTGATGTAAGCAATTCTGTGTAATTTTGAGCTTAGTATAGAAATCTACTTATAAGGTAAATTCAGAATTTGAAAGATTTTAGTAAGCCTAGAGAATGATTTGCTCATGCAAATGTTATCCACTAACTCAGGAACCACTCTGAGATATCGTAACTAGTAAGGGTTCGGCTCTAAATTTATGAGAACTCACACTTTATACTGTGCAGTGGTTGTAACGATTTGGCAAGTTCTATTTTTGTCTGATAGTTCTTGGAGAACGGAATGTCTTCAGTTGGTCGTTTTATTCCTTAAGGCTCCAGTTAACAACCATTTAGGTGATGTTGTTGGTTCCGTAAATTGTGTTCTCTTATTTTTATCTGAGCTTATCTGAATTGTTATTGATTCTTTGATTGCTACTCTTTGTTGAGATTGTAAAAAGGGAGTAAAAAAGAAGGTTTATGAGTGAGGAAGAAAAACGAAGGTAGAGGTGAAAGGGAATAGAAAAGGCAAGAGATAGAGTGTTGAAAGAAACGAGAAGAAGGGGGGAAGGAAGGAGGTTGGAAGGGGGAAGAGAGGGGAAAGGGTGAGGAAAGGGAGGGGAAGGAAGGGAGGGTGAAGTAAGGGAGGGGGAAGGAAAGGAGGGAGAAGGAAAGGAAGGAAGGGAAGGGAGAAAGAGAGATAAGGTAAGTAGAGAGAAGCAAGAGGATATTTTCTGACAAGGACTAATCTTTCGTTTACACCATAGCTTAATATGAAATTTGAGTGTGTAACAATGACAGTAACTTTTCAGTAACTTGGGCTCATATTAAAGGCATTCTGGCTTTCATATGCTTCGGTCAGGCAGTATAATTGAGTCGATACATATTAAAGCCGCTTAAGTCCACCATTATGCAATTTCGCAAAATTTAAAAAAAAAATTCTTGCTTTTCTTTCAACTCATCAGTGTGTAAGTTTGAAAAATTTTCTTTAATAAAACTAATATTATGAGCTAACGCAGACGTATTTTTTTTTGATTCATTTAACACACAGGGTGTACCCCTATGAATGCAGAGCATTGTGTTGAATGGAAGGAAAATTGATAGGTAGGAGGAAGATTGAGAGAGGGAATGCAATCACACAGGACACCGATAAAAACAGATAACCATTGTGGCAAGTGTTATGCCTTTACCACAATGAACTTCAGTTTATCAGTGTCGATAAATCCACTCATGTTGTGTGTTATATTTGTACATGAATGGAAGGGACCTACAGTTTTATGTAGGTCCCTGCGAAGTGACCTTCATAATTGCCTGCCCTGAGGTGGTGCCGTGTATAAATTTTGATGTTGTTGCTTTTTTTTTGCCTGTACCGAGATTCGATTTTGTTAATTTATTTTTATTTATATAAACTATTTTTTTTATTTATTTTTTTTATTTTTGTTTGTGCCCAGATTCGAGCCGCTGATACTCTGCGTAACAGTCCAACGCACTACCGCTACGCTACAATAGTCTGTACTACGATTCTAACTTTGTTGCTTACTTCTTACCTCAGTTTAAGCAAGAAGCATACCACGATTAACCACTGTGCTCATCATAAGTACATATATAATTATTCACACGCACATATGCACTTGCCAGACATTTGTACATATCAGTCTGAATTAATACCTCAATATTCATAGATTTTAAAAACATAATGCATAGTTATGGATTGAAATTGAATAACATACGAGTACACAGTAATGGCAAACAAGAAATGGACAATGAAACAATGAAATAGTATGAGTATCATGGTCAAAATGCAGCCATACTCGAATCGACTGAAAGTTAAAGAAGAAAAAATATAAGTTTTAAATGAAACTCATAATGTATTAAAACGTTTGGTTAACTTTACTTCACTTTACTTGGGCAAATATTTGAAATACTCTATGTAGATGTACTATGTTTTTATATGTATGTAGTATATGTATTTATGTGTGTGTGTGTGTAGGAAGAACATAGTTGGGCAAATTGATGCTATTGTTTAAATATTTGCTAACGTAATTAAGTTAATTCATTTTGATTTTCATTACAATATGTGTGAGATGAGACTTAGATTGAATGAGTGGGTGACTGAGCGAGTGTGAGGATGACATACAGATGTACTGATGTTGATGATGATGATGATGATGATGATGATGATGATGATGATGATGATGATGATGATGATGATGATGATGATGATGATGATGATGATGATGATGATGATGATGACGATAAAGACATTATCACACAAATTGTTACAACTGGATTCTCGTAGGTTTGTAAGTATCCATGTACGAGTTTGTTTATGTATTTGCACAACTACAGGTACCCAATGTACTTATAAAGTTAAACATTTAAGAAACGCAATTTTGCCAAGAGTCCAGCAGGCTTCAACAGACATCTCTAAGTCTAAGAGCATTAAGTTGCCACATATGTATGTTTGTATGTCTGAAAGGGAAGTTAGGTAATTGTAGAAGGCAATATATGTAAGTATGTATAATGCATGAGCCGCATTCCATTGGATTTACTGTCTTTACTCCTCGATTGCTTTTGTCTAATGAATTCTGATGAATGATGATGATGATGATATCGATGATATTGAGCTGAATTATTTGCCAACAAATAGAAAACCAATACAAATTTCAAAATAAATTTCCAATTATTGTTTATTGCTATTCTTTTATCTGGTGGTCGTTTTAAAATTATTATCATTTAGTTCTTATGATTTCTTGGTGTCTCAATGCCACCGGCAGCGGCATGTTTACGTTTCCTATAACGCATACGTAAATTTGTTACAAGACGCACGGTACAAAAGTATAGAATTTCGACCAGGCTCAACATCGATACGCCCATGAAAAGTCCAAGTAGACCACCACAATTGGCAAGAAAATCGGTCAAACCATAAAGTTCTGAACGTCTTGATGTAAGAAATTGTGCTTCTTTGAAGAATATCGATACGCGTGAACTTGTTGAGCTGTAACGAGTAAGATGTTTATTGCATTTCTACTTAATCCGATATAATAATATTACCCTTCTTCAATTTCATCTCTATTCCTTCTCATCGAGTTTATTAATAATGAGTCATTGAAATCAGCTTGTGATATCTCCGCTTCATAAGCTATCGATGTACACGCTGGCAAACAATCACAATCTGTTAATCCACGATCATGTTCATCAGATGACTCAAGACCCTGATCGAATTCTTTCAGTAGCAACTGCTCTTCGGCACCATTGTAGCATTTGATGCTAGCTGCACCACAAACATTCATGGTAGCATTTCCTACGAGTAACAGAAGACTTTAAAAACTATAAACTCAGACTGAAGAGTTAGAAGGTTAAAGAGAAAAGCATTACACTGGGCATATTTGAAATTTTCTACATAAGTAGTACAATATTAAGAATTACTTGGCATTGAAAATTTAACACAGCTGCATTGGTGATAAGTAAAATTAGACAGACATTCCAATTCACAGTTGCTTTGAGTGTAGATTTGAAAGAAACGCAGATAGCGCTCATGCTGAAAGTAACACTGACGTCTAACACCGCCGAATACAAGTAAAAAGGTAATCAAAGTTAAGGCATGTTCATTGTGTACATATGTATTCTTAAAACAAACTTCATGTTCTCACCTATGTGGCCGATAACGCTTCAATCCCTCCGAGGTAGTAATAATTTGGGGTTTAATCGAAATTAGAACTTCCTGATCGAAAGGTATGCGAAAATATTGCTTCGCTACTTGAGCCACTTCCCCGGGTGTATGCAAAAGTACCTAAGTTAAAATCACACACAGATAAATCAGTTTGGTTAGATGAGTTCGTGATAGGTGCACGCATACTGACCTTAAAACCTTGTACTGGACCTTTGCACATATTATCGAAATCTTTCTCCAAGCCTCTCAAAACAAGATATAAACCTGCCCTGGCGCCGGGGCCCAGTACTCGCAATGGAAATGTGTCCGTACGAGCATTTGTGCCATAGCCTTCTTCGACATTCCATTCGGTGGCGGTACGATTTGCATCTTCAAATTTAATATCGGAAATAAGGCTGCACATAATGAGAAGCACATAATGAGATTTACTAAATTTCTTAAGGCATTTCTTACGCTTCATCACGATAGATTTCCTTTGGACTTAGCGAGTTGAAACTGTAGCACACTCCCTCCTCGGTAACAAATTTATGAAATAGATTCTTACATGCATCTTCCTTATTACGCCATTTGCACGTTTCATATGTACCATTGAATGTGGGCATAACATCAGTCAAGGCTTCAATGAGGTTGTAGCCCACATCAGTTTTATTTGCAAAGTTTACATCCGCCAATAAATGTGGATCGCAAACTTGTGAAACTGCATTCAGGCGAAATTTCCTACAAGGGAAACAAGATGTGAAACAATTACGCAAATACACACAAATTAAACTGAACCCTCATGCCAACTCACTCTTCCGGTGTTAAGTCCCGAATCGTTTCATTTTTTTCTTCTTCCAACGATTTGTCCTGTAGGAGCCAATAAGCTTCCGTAAAGTTGAACACGGTTTGACGTCCTTTTGTTTCGGCGCACACTGTCACTGTTGGAAATGGTATTTCCCAGACGGGCGTTGATTTTTCGGCGAAACTCACAATAACCGGGTTAAAAGTCCATTTATAATAAATATTTATTATGAGACCAGCAGAAACGTATATGGAAAGACCAAATACCGTAATCCAGAAGACTCTGTGTAAAATGGTAAAATTTTATTTTAAGGAAGAAGATGTTTTAAAATAAAATTTTCAATACAAAGCATAAAAGTTAAGTTTGTCTTTTGTGAGGAGTGAACATTTTTATAGATTTTGTGAGATAATCTACGTTTTCAGTTATGTAAGTTTCAAGTGTTATCATGAACCTGTTCTCCTTGTAGAGATTTTTATATATTTTTTTAAATATAAAGAACTCAATGCCAATGTTTGTACATAGTACAACTTTTGAGATCCCCAACTGAGGACTAATGTAAAACACGGATTTCACTCCCTTTCAAAATTAAACTGAAGCACTAAGTATTATTCATATTCATCATTTATTACAAGTATCACCATTTTCCAAAAATTTTTGTTAATCTTGAGGAGATCCTTCATACTTTTTAAAAACTGGTAGTGGCTTTTCCAATGTGGATCACTTAATGTGTCAGTATCATTTCGAAAAAAAAGTATTATTTGAAAGTCAGCGAACAGGCTAAAAGATTGTAGTTTTACATATTATGGGCATGACAACCTGAAAGAGGGTCAATGCCCTGAGAACTGACTACATAAAATCACAGATCAGTTTCGATAGAAACTTTAAAGTAGGGTTTTCGTCTAATGGTTGGTTGGTCCATGAGTAGTAGAGAACTTAATGTCAAGGTTTATATAGACGGATCAAAATTTAACGAAAACTTAATTATTTTCTTTCTTTTCTTTTAATGACAAAAAATCCCATGGCGGGCCTATGCCAAGCTTTTCGCATGTACTCATGTTGTTTGTGTTATATTTGTTCATGACTTTAAGGGACCTACAAGCTTAATGCCGAATCCGAACGGAGAAGTGAAAAGCATTTCATACCTACCCTTGTAGGTATCAGGTAGCAGTTATTTGTACTACAAATTATGGTACCCCCCAAAAATGCTTAAAACTACCAAGAAGTTAGTTAATTCAGTTTCTAAGTTAAGCTTAAAGAAATACAGTACGAGGCTGAAATTTTAAAAAGCCTAGTTGAAGATGCTGACATAGACATTTTTGTTAACAGTCAGCCAGCTCTTAAAGATTTGAAAGGATCGTCGAGGTACTGGCGCACAGCAAAAGAGTCCTAACAAACTCCAGCCAGAAGCGAAGCACTTTCAGAGGACATCCAATTCCTTTGTGTGGCCTGTTAAAGGTGTAGAGCAGTAATATGTAGATAATATGAAATATATTAGTAAGATCTTTTGATTCGCCTTCTCTAAAAATAATAAAAACAAATCTAATTATATGTATGCTTAATCTCTCTACGAGGAGTTCACGCTGCTGGGTCTGACAGCAGGTTACTGTGGAATAGGTACACATGTCAACAGGCGGGGATCCATTGAGTCAAATATCTGTAAGCATTACATGCACACCGATGAGGAGGAAACTTAAGAACACATTCTGTGTCACTGGCCTGCTTTTACAACATGAAGCTGAAAACTTTTCTGGCAGTTCTTTGTACAACTTGACTGAAACTTCTAGAAAATTGTTACTTCTTTTCGCAAACACGAAAAATTCAGTATCAATGATCTTAGCTCAGAAATGACGAAATAGAGTCGTGTATGGGATAGGACTTATAGAATCAGATAGTATAGACCTTTGTGTCTATGTGTTGCGTAGCCTATTCTATACGTGTTTTAAACAAATTGTTTTAATCGCTACATAGATTTCACTTATCTAGCATAAGCTTTTTCTTTTTTCAGTTTCTGAGTTATAAAGTGGCGGAGTTATATAAGGCACGCAGGATGCACGAACTCAAATCTCGGCACAGACAGAAATCCAAAAGTACCAGTTCTACACGACACCCCCAGTAGGTCTCTTTCATTCCTGCACAAATATAACTCACACAATATGAATGGATGCGAAAAACTCGGCCTAGGCCTAGGCCCTTAATGGGCTGTTGTGCTATTGAAGAAAAATTTGCGACACGTTCGAAACGATAATGGGATATTCTATTCACACTTATCGTTGCTACTTGGTCGGGGAAAAACATCGACAACTATCGATTTATATCGCTAGTTCGTGCACATCGGTAGGTATCGATAGTTTCTGGTGTAACCGATATTATGACAGTGACTTCACTGCTAGTGTCAAGCACAGAGCGGATATTAAGAGCCGACGTCGACGTCTCTGCATAATTGATGTCGACGTCTCTGCTCAGCGCTAAGGAAGACGAAATAACCGATGTTTAACTATGTTTATCCATAGATTTGCAAAACACATCTCTAGGACTGGATAATTTTTTTTTTACCGATTTTCCCCAGCTCTAACCGCAACACGACAATACCAAAATCAAGATGTATAATAAATCATTTCATCGATCCTATCGAGTCCTGCATTTCTATTCATTCCATTGTTTGAATACATATTTCTCTTAACCAGCTTGGTTGTTCGTTATCTCGTATCATGTCGGCAAGTGTAAGCAATTATATTAAATTTTTCGGTACATCAATGGCGTGCCCGTTAAATGTGAATCAACATTTCGTTTATACCTTTCCAACCACGGTCGTTTCTTCTCGCCCAAATAACGTATTCCATGTATAGTACTATACTCGCAATATTCCTTGAATATGCCCAAAGCCGCCTCGCCAGTAGTGCCATATTTAATATTTAGTTTCGGATCAGCGGCTTCGTCGTCGATATCATTCTCAACGGTTTCCCGAAAGGCGGAAATTGCCTTTGCCTTAAGTGCAGCACGTCTCCTAATAACACAAACAACAACAAGCAAAGAAAATCCCAAAGTTATGATATAACTAAACTTCTCACTTTAAACTTTACACTTTTTTTGTACCATTTTGCTGCCACTGGCTCATGATCCAGTTGAAAAGTGCTCTCAACACTTTTATTATCACTCTCCATGATGGAGGTGATGAATTATTTTTTCTACGCGACGACCGAAATTCAATTGCTCGCGTACGATTTCGAACGTAGAAGCTCGCGTTGCAAAACGTTTGTGCAACTGAGTTCCGTAATGCTGTACTGTATTTATACCAGTTACTTCCTCAGTTGCTGTAAGTGCAATGGGTGTGCTCTGGCATCTGTAAACTTAATGTGCTAATTATACTATCGGGAATACAATTTTTTGTGGGAAAGTTATTTATCATTTGGACACCAAAAGGGTTGCTACACATTCACCCGTTTACTGTACGAATGCATCTCACCCGAATTTACTAGCTTCTACGTTTATTTTAATTTACCTATAAATGGAGTCCCTTGTGTGAAAATAAAATTGTAACTTTTTTTCTAATTAATAACTTAACAAAGTATGTAGCAATTAATAAATTAAAATGTATGTTGTATTTTTTTCTTTCGTTATACAGGGTACGCCATCTTTTATGTCGATATATAAACATTGAATAGTTTTAATATTTATCAACCGATTGACTTGAGTGGTCGCTGTGGTGTAGTGGTAGTGCGTTGGACTGCTACGCAGAGTGTCCGGGGTTCGAATCTCGGCACAGGCAAAATCAAAAAAAAAAAAAAAGGAGAAAAAATAATTTTTCTACACGGCACCACCTCTTGGCAGGCAATGGCAAACCTACAAGAGTAAAAATTGCCTATGAAAAGCTTTTCACTTCGCCGTTCGGATTCGACATTAAACTGTAGGTCCCTTCCATTCATCATTCATGTACAAATATAACACGCACAACATGAGTGTATTCGAAAAGTTCGGCCTATGCCCTCCATGGGCTGTTGTGCCATTAAAAGTAAAGTAAAGTAAGTAAGATTGACTTGAGTAAACATGTTTTTGAAATGTTTTTCAATTCAGTACAATTTTAACCATGAATCCGCTCACGTCACTTGTAATACTGCCAAACAATCGCTCGAATGGTTGACAGTGAACCTGATTTTTGGAAGGAAATTTTATTGACCGACGAGGCACGTTTCACACTCTCTGGCGCCGTTAACAAGCTAAATTGCCACATTTTCGGAACGGAGAATCCACACAAGATCCACGAAACACCATTGCATGACCATAGAAGTGTGGTGCGAAAAAATGGCACCACACTTCTATGTGACTGGCCACACAGAACTCCAGATTTCTTTTAGTGGGGCTATTTGAAAAGCAAGGACTACGCCAGGAAGTCTCTGACCATTGATCGCTATATCGCCCGAGTTGCTCGGAAAAGTGATGGAAAACGAAGCAAATAGAACACATTTTGCTTTGATCAATAACGGCGGCCACTTGCTTGATGTTGTATTCAAAAACTTCAAATTCCAAACAAATTGTAAGGGACCAAATGGAAATATCTCATAAATGGAAATCGGTTGTTTTTTTTAAGTTATTGAATTTTCACATGCCGATATAACAGATGGCGGCGCACCCTGTACATATCACTTTTATAGTGTACAATTAGAGTGAACACATTCACTCACTGAGCTATGCAACTTCTAAGGAGACCATCTTTCAACTTTTTCGCGAGGTGACTTTTACTAAGCATGACAAGAACATCCGTCTTCTTTCTTGCGCAACAAAATGGGTTCATGAATTTTACAGTTCTACCCATAATATGGTATTGCAAAAAAAGTAGTAATGTTATTGTGGAGAGGGCACAACATACATTCCTATTCCGGGAATAATGTTTCTATTCACTTTTGTATGAAGAAAAAACTTTTTTTTCAAACAATTTTTAAAATAAGTATACTTACAAAGTAATTTTTCTTCAGGTTCTTAAGGCAGGCTAGGTACATAATTCTCAACTAAAATTTTGTTTCAATATATGTATCAGTACGAAATATTATTTTCTTGGTTTGTCGTTATTTCATTAGCAGTGATCTATATGGTACATAGTTTTGCCGAATCCGATTGGCGAAGTTTAAAGCATTTCTTTAGACATTCCCTTAGAGGGTTGCCATTGCCAGCTAGAATCACTGGAACAATTTGTGAAGTTTTTTAATATTCTCTTTTAAAGATTCTTGACAGTGCGGAGTCTCAAATCCGGGCACCCTGCGTAATAGTCCAGCACTATTTTAAATGCACCACGGCCACCAGACATCGGTTGCTAATTAATATCTGATTAATATGTAGTGATGATTCGAATTTTAAACTGAAATATTTTCCAATAAATAATAATCCTACAATAGCTTTCAAAATATAACTATTTCCATTTACGTATCTTAGTACTCTTCGATCTTAGTACACATACTCGTATTAATTTATTTACTATGATTTTCTCGGGTACCATGATTGAATATTAGAATACTAACCTTTGTCGATTCAAACAACTTCTTCTTCTTTTAATGACGCATGGAGGTCCTAGGCTGAGCTTTTCGCATCCACTCATGTTCTTAGTACATGTACCCGTATTTAATTATTAATTTTTCTCTGATTTTCTCGGGTGCCAAGGTTGAATACTAGAATACCAACCTTCGTCGCTTCAACCAACTTCTTCTTCTTCTTCTGTTAATGGCACAACCACCCATGGAAGGCCTAGCCCGAGCTTTTAGCGACCACTCATGTTGTGCGTGTTAAATTTACACATGAATGGAAGGCACCTTTATGCCGAATCCGAACGGCGAAGTGAAAATCAATTTTTACTTTTGTCGGTTTGCCATTGTCTGCCAAGAGTAGGTGCCGTGTAGAAAAATTGTTTTTTCTACTTTTTTGATTTTGCCTATACCTAGATTTAGACCTCGGACACTCTGCGTTGCAGGCCAACGCACCCTACCAACTACGCCACGGCGACCACAATTCATTTCATTTTATATAATGTAAGTACACATTTATTGTTTGCTATAAAATCTTTCCTTTGCAAAAAAATATAAAACATTCATTAAACTTATTTTTGTTAAAAACCAAAAATGTTTTCAATTGTTTTATGAAATCTTACATATATTGGTTTTGATTCGTTAGTTAGTGCTTCATGGTGTCTAAATAAGATTTTGTATGTATGTAGTATGTATTTTGCCAACATTTTGTTTTACTGATTCTTTGGCGTTTCAATGCCACCGGCAGCGGCATGCTTACGTTTCCGATGACGCATACGTAAATTTGTTATTAGCCGCACGGTACAAAAGTAGAGAATCTCGACCAGGCTCAGTGTCGACACGCCCATGAATAGGCCCAGCAGACCACCACAATTGGCAAGAAAATCGGTGACGCCATAAAGTTCTGAACGTTTTGAGCTAAGAAATTGTGCCTCTTTGAAGAATATCGATACGCGAGACATTTTTGAGCTGCAAAGAGAAAAGTTTAATAAAGTTTGTTTCTTTTTTTTTCATCTTACTATATATAAAACATTTTTACTTTTCTTCATCCTCTTCCATATCAACTTCAGTCTTACTCAGAGATTGTGTCAATAATTTGTAGTCGAAATCAGCTTGTGATATCTCCGCTTCGTAAGCTATCGATGTACACGCTGGCAAACAATCACAATCTGTTAGTCCACGATAGTTTTCACCAGACGTCTGAAGACCCTGTTTAAATTCTTTGAGCAACAATTGATCTTCGGCGTTATTGTAACATTCAATGCTAGCCGAACCACAAACATTCATCCTGGCGTTTCCTACGAGTAACAGAAGACTTTAAAAACTATAGACTGTGAGTCTGAAGAGTTAGAAGGTTAAAGGGAATAATATGAGCTTGTGTGTTTATGGTCGAACACAATTATCTACATACACTTAATGTTTTGAAATGTTCTAGTATTAAAAATTACTTGGCATTGAAAATTTAACACAGTTGCATTGGTGATAAGTAAAATTGGACAGACATTCCAGTTCACAGTTGCTTTGAGTGTAGATTTGAAAGAAACGCAGATAGCGCTCATGCTGAAAGTAACACTGACGTCTAATACCGCCGAATACAAGTAAAAAGGTAGGTTAAGTTAAGGTATATTCATTGTATACGTATACTTAAAACCAAATTCATGTTCTCACCTATGTGGCGGATAAGGCTTCAGTCCCTCCGAGGTAGTAATAATTTTTGGTTTAATCGAAATTAAAACTTCCTGATCGAAAGGTATGCGAAAATATTGCTTCGAAACTTGAGCCACTTCGCCAGGTGTATTCAAAAGTATCTAAGTTAAAAGCACACACAGATAAATCAGTTTGGTTAGATGAGTTCGTGATAGGTGCACGCATACTGACCTTAAAACCTTGTACTGGACCTTTGCACATATTATCGAAATCTTTCTCCAAGCCTTTCAAAACAAGATATAAACCTGCCCTGGCGCCGGGGCCCAGTACTCGCAATGGAAATGTGTCCGTACGAGCATTTGTGCCATAGCCTTCTTCGACATTCCATTCGGTGGCGGTACGATTTGCATCTTCAAATTTAATATCGGAAATAAGGCTGCACATAATGAGAAGCTCATAAGGAGATTTACTAAATTTCTTAAGGCATTCCTTACGCTTCATCACGATAGATTTCCTTTGGACTTAGCGAGTTGAAACTGTAGCACACTCCCTCGTCGGTAACAAATTTATGAAATAGACTGTTGCATGTACCGTTCTGATTACGCCATTTGCATATTTTATATGTATTACTGAATCCGGGCATAACTTCATTCAAGGCCTTGATTAAATTGTGCCCTGTATCGAGTTCTTTGCCGAATTTTGTTTCTATCATTAAATGTAAATCGCAAACTTGTGAAACTGCATTCATGCGAAACACTCTACAAAGGCAAAATATTTTTGGAAACAATTGCAAAAGTAAAAATAAAATGGTAAAAAAAATGCAATGCCAACTCACTCTTCCGGTGTTAAGTCCCGAATCGTTTCAATTTTGTCTGCTTTATCCTTTACTAACCAATATGCTTCGGTAAAGTTGAACACGGTTTGACGAGCTTTAGTTTCGGCGCACACTGTCACTGTTGGAAATGGTATTTCCCAGACGGGCGTTGATTTTTCGGCGAAACTCACAATTACCGGATTATTAGTCCATTTGTCAAAAATGTTCATTATGAGACTAGTACAGGCGTATATGGAAAGTCCGAATACCATAACCCAGAAGACTCTGTATAAAGTAAAATTTTATTAAAACAAGAAGAAGAAGGAGATATTTTCAACACTTCAGTTTGTATATAAAATTAGACCAATTTTTGGCGAATATTATTGATTTTCAGCTATGAAAGTTTTCAATGTTCTTACTTTACTTTACTTTTAATGGCACAACAGCCCATGGAGGGCCTGGGCCGAGTTTTTCGCATCCACTCATGTTGTGCGCGTTATATTTGTACATGAATGATGAATGGAAGCGACCTACAGTTTAATGCCCAATCCGAACGGCGAAGTGAAAAGCTTTTCATAGGCAATTTTTACTCTTGTAGGTTTGCCATTGCCTGCCAAGAGGTGGTGCCGTGTAGAAAAATTATTTTTTCTACGTTTTGATTTTGCCTGTGCCGAGATTCGAACCCCGGACACTCTGCGTAGCAGTCTAACGCACTACCACTACGCCACGGCGACGGCGATGTTCCCATGCATTTCTTTTTTTTAGAAATTTTTATATTTTTGGAAATTGAAGATCTCAAGTTTAATGTATGTAGAAGTTTAGATACCCGGTTATCATCTGTTGAGGACAAATGTAAAAAAAAGGTATTAAGTTTACCTGCACAAAAGTGCGTCGCACAAATCGAAAGATTATCAAAGAATTAACTTGGGTGGATAAAGGAGAACATATTTTCATATGGCCTGGGGCGTAGGACACAAGGTAAAGCTCGTGACAGTCGCAGGTGCGTCCATGTTCGGTCCTTGCGCTTCTACTTTTCAAGTCGAGACGAGTTAAATAATGTATGCGGTGAGATTCCTCATGGCCTTGAATGAATGGTTGTGCGTCGGGCATGGAACCCACCACGTTAAAATATTCCCCAATGAATCCTCAAAAGAAGTAACTCTTGCCAACAGGCGTTACTACGGGATCAGTAGGCAATTGAGAAACAGAGCCCTCTCTCGTCCGACAAATATAACGCTCTATAAGTGGCTCATCCTTCCCGTCCTAATGTATGGCGCAGAGACGTTGACATTGACCATCAATGATGAGAGGCTGTTAGGAGCGTTCGAGAAGAAGATACTCCGTAAGATCTACGGTCCAATATGCGTGGGCGACGTGTATCGAATAACATGTAACGATGAGCTGTATGAGCTGTACGCCGACACTGACATATTCATGCGTATATAAATCCAGCGGCGTCGCTGGCTAGGGCATGTTGAGCGAATGGAAGAAAGAGCTCCCGCTAGAAGGGGTTTTTATTGGAACCCCGGTGGATAAACTCGCAGAAGAGGACGTCATAATCTCCGTTGGAAAGACCAGATACAGGCCGACCTGACTGCACTTGGCCTTATCAACTGGCCCCAGCCTCTGCGCATAGCAGAGGCGACTGGCGAAGCTTTATAGAGGCGGCCAAGACCGATTATCGGTTATAGTGCCAGATAAGTAAGTAACTTGGAGGCAAATGGGTGAGGTCAACAATATGGGTATGATTTTAGGAACATTTTTTTGCCAATGGAACTGATTTTATGATCATTTCAAACAAACACAAATATGTATATGTATGTAATATATTACCAAACTGGAAATATAACTTCTTCCACACAAAATCATGCAATTCAAAACCGTGTAAAACGTGGAAAAGCTTTCATGTAAAAAAGATGGATTAGTACTAATTTTTTAGCCGTGTAAATCGAATCAAAGAATATAAAGAATGTTCGTATAAAATGATGCAAGGAGTATTTAGAAAAAATGCGATTGGTTCCTTTGAGCGCCAAGTCATGAAGCTCATGCTCTAGTGGATTCATAATACTGGAGAACATAAAATTTGCGCTTCGATATTTATGTACATTTGATTAGATTTAGATTTTGATGACGGCATTTTGGTAAAATCGTTGAATTTGCAGGATTGTCTCTAATTTCCGAAATATTTGGGTGATTTGTTTCTTGTTTCGATTTTCAAAAAAAAAAATATTTTTATTTCAAAGGAACGATAGATCATTACAATAACCTACAAATCTTTAAATTTTATCCTCTTTCTTCTTACTTCGGCAGATATTTTTATGAACTTTTTCATATTTAATAAGCGCAGTTACAATTTAAAATATTTTTTAAAGCGAAATTCGAGCATTGTGCAAATCAAGGGACAGGTGTAGTTCTATATTGTTATCCGGCTTGAGGTGACACAACCGGAACGGTGAGGGCAATCAGGCCCGGTAAATAATGTGGGTAGTTAATAAATAAGATATAAGGTAGATAATTACACACACGGCAAATACTTTCAATAACTTATAAATTTTTCATATTTGTTGCAAACATTTTGTGGGCTTCTTTCACCTACCATAATTTACTTCAGTTTAACTTAGCGATTGATCATCTTCATTTAATTGACCAATTATATTTTGAGCATTTCTTACTTACTTACTTTTGATGGCACAACAGCCCATGGAGGGCCTAGGCCGAGCTTTTCGCATCCACTCATGTTGTGCGTGTTATATTTGTACATGAATGGAAGGGACCTACAGTTTAAAGCCGAATCCGAACGGCGAAGGAAAAGCTTTTCATAGCAATTTTTACTCTTGTAGGTTTGCCATTGCCTGACAAGAGGTGGTGCCGTGTAGAAAAATTATTTTTTCTACTTTTTTTGATTTTGCCTGTGCCGAGATTCGAACCCCGGACACTCTGCGTAGCAGTCCAACGCACTACCACTACGCCACAGCGGCCACTAGCATTTCACCTACTCAAAAAAGAGATTTTTCGCTAAAATCAGGCAACTCCATGTATGAATTTTGGTTTAAATCGCAGCCAACTTCACCCATTCAGCTGACTTTACTTTCGTGTCTGTTTCTTTAGTTATCCAGCAGTTCCCTACAGCGAACAGGAAAACGAAGAGGCAATTTACAATTGAGCCCGGTTTTGGTGTTGTAACACCTTTGAAGAGGGGTTGAAATATCACCGACAAGAGATGGATAAATGTTGAGAGCATAGTCGATTCTGTTAGACAGCAAATTTTAGTCATAAAGTGCGTTTTTATTGAGAAATGCGAAGAACATGTGAGATTTAAAATACTCGAAGAGGAGAGCAATTTTTGCTTTAAGCAAATAATTACAATAAAACAAATATCTAAAATAATAAGTGTAGTGTATGTTTTGTTAGTCGCACAGGCTGATGGCTAATGGCTGTTGTTGTTGTTGTTTTTTTTTTTTTTGGTAACACTAACCACACTGAACGCCGCAAACTAAACGGGTCTGAAAATTATCTTATTTAAATATCATATCACCACATTGGTATCAGGATGCCGTGCCGACAGTCCATTCATTTTATTCTTATATCCGACTTGGTTCAGTCTTTGTTTCAGTCATTTATGTAGTCTCATGTCAGCATGTGTATAGCTTGATAATTATTTTCCACATAGTTCCTACCTTTCCAACCACGGACGTTTCTTCTCGCCCAAATAACGTATACCATGTATTGAACTATACTCGCAGTATTCCCTGAATAAAGCCAATGCCGCCTGGCCACTAGTGCCATATTTAATTTTTTGCTTCGGATCGATAGCCTCCTCATCGCTGTCATTCTCAATGGTTTCTTTTAAGGTTGACATTGACTTGGTCATAAGTGCAGCACGTTTCCTAATAACACAAACAAACATAATTTCCAAAATTATAATTTCATAACTTCACTCATCAAAAACGCAAACATCAATTAAAACAAAAATACTATAACTAAGCTTCACACTTTAAACAACTTCACATTCTGCTCTTGTACCATTGTGCTGCCGTTGGCTCCTGATCTAGTTGCGACTTTTTATCAATTTTATTTTGACTCTCCATAACGGAGGTGATACACGACTTCTTCACACACAACGACCAACGCCGACAAGTAAAATCCAAGAGTAAGCGCGTACGAATATGAACGGCAGCGACTTGCGTTGCAAAATGTTTGTGCAGGTGCGTTCCACAACGTTGTACAGTATTTATACTAGTTGCTTTGACAGCTGTTCTTAGAGGAGTGGGTGTGGCGCGGCTTCTATTAACCTAACGTGCTAACTAGACTGTGGGGAATCCAAGCTATGTACCTAACAGTGAATGAAACAAATTTTGTTTTTTTACCGTAAATTTGATAGTCATTTGAATACATACGAGTATCATTGATGTACCCCAAAAGGGTTATCTACTCTTACTCACCCACTTACTGTCTGATTGCACCTAACCCGAAATTTGATAGAGGAAGGCATGCGTTTAATAATAATTTTCATTCTCACTTTCGTTTGAATTTCAGTTTAGTCTCCTGTGTGTGAAAATAAAAATGCCTTTTCGGACGAGTACGTTATAACAGTTAAATACTTACTACCCACATGTGAATATAGTTATACTTACGAGTACACTTGGAGAAAAAAATACATACTTTATAATGTTACTTAGTTAGTAGCGTGCTTGGAAAACTATAGAGGTTATAGATAACGAGAAATTTACAATTATAGATTTAAGAAATCAGCTACGTTAAATCTTTTTTAAGCCACCAAACACTTGAAAGTTCTACCTGAAGCTATTTACACTGTGCACATCCGATTTCGATTTAATTTTCTTCACTTTTTTCATTTTTTTTTTCACACTTTGGATATTGTGCTTATATGGGTTGATGGCTCGTTGTTAAGAACAATTATTCTTGAGGCTATTCCAAGGAAGTGTAATGAATTTGGTTCAATTTTCTTTATAATTTCTTTCGATATTACGTTTTGACAATTTCACATATGTTGACGTTATCACTTTCAGTCAACAAATTTGCATGTTTGGAAGGAAACATCCTCCTGCTTAAGATTTAATCGAAATTTTTTTCCCCCCCGAAAAATATTTGGCTCAGATCGTCCGAGTACCAATACGTTACTATTTACATAGTGTTCTTACCTAATAAATAATAACATAACGTAAAACATGGGCTTTCTTCGTTTAGGATTGAAGGACCGTAATCGAATACAAATAAATTTTATTTATTCTTTTCATATGTATCTCAGATTTTCTCTGTTTTATACAAAAGTTAAAACGGTGGGGGGGGGGGGGGGAGGGGGGACCATAGTATGTGACTATAACATTATGTCGGTATGTGAATACTGAATAACTTAAAAAAAAAATAAGCAATTTTCATATATGAGGTATTTCTGTTTAATTTGGTCCTTCAACATTTATTTGGACTAGTTTTGGAATACAACATCAATCAAGTGGCCACCGTTATTGACCGAAGCAAAATGTGTCCTTTTTGCTACTTTTCCCATTACTTTTTCGAGCATTTCGGGCGGTATAGCGATGATTTCGGCACGAATGTTTGCCGTGAGCTCGTCAATGATCTGAGGCTTTGCTTTTCAAATAGCTCTACAAAAAGAAGTCTGGCCAGTCAATGTCGCCATTTTTTGACACCACACGTCCAGGGAATTTTCGTTGCAGAAACTGCATTGTTTAAAACCAGTAACCATCCAGACCTTTTTCACTCATTTGTGTCCAGACATAATGAGCCAACATCCACCGATATCGATTCCCATCGACTGTTTCACCTTCTCTGAAGACAAATGGCTCAATGATGGTTTTGGCGCAAACACCGGCCCAAGCAGTCAGCTTTTGGTCATGTAATGGTATTTCACGTCGCTTAGATTCTCTGTTCCGTTCCCTAAATGCGCCAATTTTGCTTTTTAACGGCGCCAGATAGTGTGAAATGGACGTCGTAGAATAAAAAAATCATTCGAATCACTGTTGAGCCGTATTCCAAGCAACGTGAACAGTCTGTCTGTCGGCAATATTCTTTGAGTCAATTGCACTTTATACGGAAACAAATGCAAATCATTCTTCAAAATGCGCCGCAAGGTGGTTCCACTCGGCAATGCTCTCTCTTACCGATTCAATCTCCCACTGTCCCGTGCTCAACAAAATTTGACTTAAAAGATGACGCACCCTGTAGTAGTTAATTGTAGTCTTTCAAAAATTAGGTAAGTGATATAATATACGTCTAGATGTATTCCCCATTTCAAATAAAAGAGAAATAGATTTTAAATTTTTTGTTGATTTCCAAAACCATCGCTCTGGCCTTTTTATCAAGTGAGGTCTAATAATTATGGCATAATGGATTATTCATATTTTTGTTATCTGCCATTTTTCATCGATTATTTTTTGCCACATCATGTCGTCAAGTGAATTTGTATTTTCATATGTTTCTCTAAAAAAATTTCTTCTTCTGTACTACAGGGTGTTTGGTGTTGTTTTCAAGAAGAAATAAAACGCATATAATTTAATGTTATGGCCAAAAATTTCACTTTATTATAAAGATAAGGATTTTCCATTATGTTCCAAAAACGATTTCGGGCAAGTTGCCGCCGCGGCTGGTTCGAATAAATTCCAGCCGAGAGGCCCAATTTTCGAACACTTTTTGCAGCAATTGGGGCCGTATGTCAGTAATAACGCGCCGAATATTCTCTTCCAAGGCGTCAATCGCCTTGGGCTTATCTGCGTAGACAAGCGACTTCACATAATCACACAAAAAATAGTCCAGAGGTGTTAAATCGCACGATCTTGGACGCCACGCCACAGGCGCACAACGCGAGATAATGCGCTCACCAAAAGTTTCCTTAAATAAATTGATTGTTTCGTTGGCTGTATGGCATGTAGCGCCGTCTTGTTGGAACCAAAGGTCGTCCACATCAACATCCTCCAATTCACAATTCAGGCATTTGAAGCGAAAAAGTCATTTATCATGGCTCTATAGCGTTCCCCATTGACTGTAACATTATGACCGGCTTCATCTTTGAAGAAACATGGACCAATGATTCCCTCTGCCCATAGAGCACACCAAACAGTGACTTTTTGAAGATGTAACGGCGTCTCAACAATGGCTTGTGGATTATAATCACTCCAAATGCGACAATTTTGCTTATTAACGTACCCAATCAACCAAAATTGAGCTTCATCGCTGAACAAAATTTTCTTGTGAAAATCGAGATCGGTGGCCATCTCGTTCTGGGCCCATTCACGAACGTGCGACGCGCCTGATGGTCGTTCGGCTTCAATTCTTGAAATGGCAAATCAAACTGATCATAAATCATGTGACAGCTGTCAAAAAGACCAGCTATGAAAAAAGTATTGCCAGATTGAAAACCACACTTCTAAAAAACAAACACCCTTTATATATTCATATGTATACAATGTAAAAATAATTGAACCATATAAAACTTAGTTTTGCATTGATTTTCCTCTAAGTGTAATCTTGCAAACAAAATTATTATTTTGAGTTAGAAAATAATAAACAGTGGTGTCCTTAATTTACGCTGTTCTTGTTGTACAGCGTTTTTTATTCGTTTTAAATTTCCCGCTTAAGTCCTTTGGGACTTAAGTGCATACATTGGACTTACCTTGAATTATAATTAACTTCTTTTTGTTTCTCACTATACTCACTAACCAGCTTCTGCGCATCAAAGGTTTGGCTTCATGTGTGTAATTTAGTTTTTTTAATTTCCCAAGCATACATTGAAGGAATTATAAATAAATTTACATAATAATTTAAATAATTCTATACAGATTTGGACTTGACTTTGTGTGTAATAAGAACATAACGAACTAGAATTTTTCATACGAAAGCTTTCACGGTAATAAAGATAAGCTGGCTGAAACTAAATTTAATGAACTTTCATTGCTCAGTATTGCGGACATGGCAATGTTAAAAGCGTAGACTCAATGGTCGATCAAGGTTTTGGTTTTGGGGGCGACAGCGAGTAGAGTGCATCAATTGAAAGCTGAAATGCACTTAGAAAAACCAAACCAAAATATTTCAGAAGCGGTGTTTGTATATTTTAAAAACTTTCTTTTACATTTGAAGAACATCGATTATCTCTGCATGTAAATATTAAAAAAAAAAAAATTATTTAAAAATTGTATTGCTACTGAAATAAATAAATTCCTGTAGTTTTCAGTTATAACCAGTTTTAGAAATTCCACTCATGAATTGGACCGTATACAAGTAGTGCAAGTAGGGGTGTTTATTTTCAATGTTCTCTACCGTCAGATTAATGAGTTTTCAAGAAAACGGTACTGAAATTAAGTAAAATTTGACCAAACGTGCTAAAAAGAAAAACAAAAATCATTGTGTGCGTCTGTGGGACGCGTTACAAAAGTTTATTTCTTCAGAACGATTGCGTTTTGGGTTTTCAGGTAAGGTTTAGTAAACTTGTAAAAACCAGGGTCTATCGCAGACATTGCAGGCGTGGCCGAAGGAATTTTTAACGATGTGCTGATTTATGCAAAGGATAAGCCTTATACAGTTCAGTTTGGTAATTCTCTGATCACTGGTGTGCTACATCTGGATTAACTTCAATTTGATCGTTTGCATTTCCAATGCATGGAGCAGCCTCTGCAAAATCACCAACCCATCAAAATATTCATACTCAAAGCATGCGAATTTATTCACAACCACATTATAATTATAATCTTACCATCATCATCATTATTATCATCATTGTAATAATCATCATCATCATCAAAATATTCAAGTTGTATGATTTAACCAGGTGGAAAATTTGCCACTTGCCAGTCTGAGAATTCGCGAATGTTATGAGGTTGACTAGAAACTTGAAAAATCTCCTATTTATTTTGTGCTGATACGAGTTTTTTTCTTTCCATGGAGAAAATATTATCAGGAAAATTTTCAAGTAAATCTTCTGCCTTTCTCTTTCGTTGGGAAGCTGGGAATTCGGCCACCACAATGACTGCCTGGTACTGTATAATCTGAGGACCTTCGTCGGGACTCAATGACATGAATGCAATTATTGACTCTAATGAACTCACTTGCCTATTATGCTGTCTCTCCGCATTAGTGGTTGCAGGTTCCAATTCTGTTCTGCCTCAAATAACTTGGGAAGTTTTTGGGTTATTTTTTTCACGATAGCAGAATCTGAATTTTGTTCGGCCTCCATTTTTCGACGAAGTCTACATTCTACACTATCTCTCAGCCCCAGTTTTTTCTTCAGATTTTATCGCACCACAATTGCCATTTTTTTGTGCCTCACGTTTGTTATTTTTCAGTCTATACTCGCTTATTCTTTCAGCTCTAGAAATTTCCAACGATTTTTGTTTGAAATGCAACATTTTTTCATTTATTTTATTTGAATGTTTTATTTATATCTTTCGAAAACCGGTACAACCGGTACCGGTAGCATGTAGCTTAAACAAGGATTAAATATATGACTTATAATATAATATTGCATGACATAAAAATTAAAATTTATAGTGACAATCATCTGGAAGTGGAAAATAAAGTATAAACAAATTAGAACTAAAATTAAACATTTTCCAAACTTTTAGTAAACATTTTCAAAACATAAAATAAACAAGTAAGCTAATGTGAAGCACAAGAATATAAATATAACAATCTAACAATTAAAAATCTATTCATAAAAATTTGAATAACATGATATATTTGACTATTTTCTATTATCGCGCTTTATCAACAAAGTACAAAGTATACGCTACTTTCGCGTTTTTTTGTCAGTCCATACTCGCTCATTCTTTTAGTTCTAGAAATTTCTAATAATTCTTGTTTGAAATGTAAAATTTTTGTTTGAAATGTAAAATGTTACTAGAAACTGATGAGCAGCGCTCTCTATCGATTATGAATCATACGCGAATTAGCGCCATTTATCAATTGATAGGGAGCTCCTCTTTCGTTTATGACGGTATGCAACCGCATTTCATACTTGATTGATACAGAGCGCTGCCCTTCATTTCCGTGACAATTTTCACTGCGAAGATAATCTTTTACCCCCTCGTAAATATAAAATCGATTTTAAAATTTAAGAAGTAAACTTAATAATAATTTAAAAAATATACATAAAAACTTATAATGGATTGTACATTGTTCTGTTGCTTTTTATATTCATTATTATACCAGAGGCGTTTTCGTGATTTTGAAACGGGGTATAAGTTTTCTGGTTTCGTGCAATGTTTTCTGGTTTCGTGAAACTCGAATTTTATTAATATGAAAACATTTTCATAAGGGGTCTATGCCGCTGCTGTAAACATAAAAATTTAAGCCGTTTCACAATCAACCACAAAGTCCTTCAAGGAAAACATTTAAAATACCTTCATCTCGAAAACTCAAACCAATTTGACTTTACCGGTTGGCGCTATTGAATTCCCAGATTTCAATTAAATACACTTGCATAGTGTAATTTATTGAAGAAGTCGAATGTAATTAGATCGAATAGGTCCATGAAATTGGAAGCTGGTTTGGTAAATTGACATCTCATTCGATATTGATGACATTTGTATGCCTTCCATAGCTATATTTATTTTTTGGGATTAATAATAAGACGAAAGGCGAATAAATTAGGAAAACAACGAATATTTGCTATATTGAATTGTCTTCCGCATATCGATCAAGCGATCTCTTTCATAAGCAATCAATAATAAAAATAATTTTCAAAAGCTTCTGTTAAAGTTTCGTAATTTATTATTACCTACAGAGCCTATTTTGTGAAGTATTCAGACTTTCATACATATATAGTATGTACTTATATATAAAATGAAAAATTACTCGATGATGAGCAATGAGCACACAAGAAAAGTAATTTCATTTATTTACTAATTTTAAAAATGATTATTAATCTACGAAGATTTTCATTGTAAATAAACGAGGTAATTGACAAAAACACCTACAGCCAGCTTTAAATATTTTCTCACATGGGGCTACAGCTCCCATAGCTACCCCTCCGCCTGGAACAACCTCTGCTTAGATTTTCGTTGCCAAATATTTTTGAGTTTGCCCACCTCTGGTGTTATGGCACAATATCATCAAGTGTTGAAATGCTTTTGAGTTCTTTATTTCGTTTTGTGCTTTTTGGCTCTTATTTTTTAGTTTTTGTTGTGTGGATTTTAATTTTCTACATATTTTTGTTAGTACACTTTCATGTTGTGCTGCTGCTACTGCAGCAATAGCAACCGAAAGTACCGAAATATGTAACCTCACAAAAAACAAAAAGAACAGCAACAACCAACAAACGAGCAACAATTTTCGGCCATCTCATCCGCATAATGTTGATTATGTTCACGTAACAAAATGTTGTACGTCCGTCCGCCGGTCCGCCGGTCTGCCGGTCTGTATATCCAACAACAACAAAATAATTGGCAAAGAGCAAAATATTCTCTTCATTGTATGGGCATGGTTGTTGAAACTACTACTACTACTACTATCTAAATAGTAGTAACGCTGGCTCTTTTTGTTGTTGTTATGCTTGTTAATATCAGTAGCAACAATTGCTGTTGCTGCTGTTGTTTTTGTTTTTGGCAAAATGTTACCGAATGCATTTTAAATCAACGAGTGCCGCATGTGCTTAAGGACTTTAACATACAACAGGAAAAAACAGCAGTAACATTACAACAACTACAAAAGACCAACAATAAAAAGTGAATTCATCGTTGCAACAGCAATGGCAACAGATACAAAACAACAGCAATATGTCCTTGCGCTGCTTAAACAGTAAAGGATCTCTGGAAAACAATTTTTGGGGCTTTTAATAAAGTTAACTGCATTTTGTGACTAAATTTTGAAGCCTGAAACTATGCTAAAGTGTTTATTCGCTCTCTCTCTGCCTCTCTCTCTCTCTCTCTCTCTCTCTGCCTCTCAGTCTCTTACTTCAGCAAGGTGCACAGGCACATTAACAGTTCTACTGGAAACGGAAATGTAGTCGAAGGCAAGAGTTTCTCTGTGTGTGTGTGTGTGTGTGTGTGTGTATGTGTGTGTGTTTGCTTGAGTGCCACACATCCACACATACTCCTGCAAAGTACTGTACAATTTTATTGTGTTGTCATTGTATTGCAAGTGCTATAGTATTATTTTTTCGAAGGAGGAGAGTAGCAACATTGTGTGTTACCGGCTCTTGTTACAAGCTTTAGCTATTTTATGGATATACTCATATGCTTTGTATACTTCCAGCATAGGCTACTTCATATTCTATAGTACTTATAGTACATATATACAATAGGTACGAGTATGTATGTGGCAGTAACAACAGATTACTTTTTGCGCCATTGAAATTTTATCATTTAATTTAATGAGGTTTCTCTTCGGCATAATGAAAATTCGTGTATGCGTGAAAGTTATATGAAGTGTGACCTTAAATTGAAAAATGAGATATTTATGGTTATCCCATTTTTGGAAATTTAACACAACCGCGAGGTGCAATCGAAGCCAAACAAGTTAAAATTTTCTATGAACTATAGCATTATTGTTATTTGTTAATATGGTAGTTATTGTTGGATAGAATTAGTAAATATATACATAGTTACTATTTTACAACTATTGCTTATGTCAGTAATGGGCATCAGTGAAGACTTTCCTTGAAATGTCTGCATAAACGTAATAAAACCAGCAGGGTTGTGCTACCAACCTCAAGTGGATTATTTTGGATTTAATGACCAATTGATTTACTTCAAAACTTTTCATCCCATTTACAGAGACATAAGCACTAATCATGAATTAATGATTATCTCAGTTTTGCAAGTTTGATAATGTTCCTCTTCGACTTGCTGCAGGAGAGTTCAAGGTAGTTGTGTGAAGTGTCCATCGGGTTGGGATATGGTTAAGTTGTTCTTTATTCTACAAATTAAGTTACGACTTTCTTGTGTTTGTTCTACCAGCTAAAACTACACAAATAAAGTTATAGTTCACGTTGTTGTTGTCGCAGAGTTGGTCTTAATCTAACTAGATTTTAAGTCGCCAAAATTTGCACAATATCTATTGCATATGTTCCAAGTTGGCTCCGGGTGAGATGTTAGTATTCCACTCAACATCTATTAAAGACACGTGAATCAAGGAGCGCCTTGAGCATATGTAATTAAAAGTATTCAGAATTCGATTCTAGCCCGAGCGTAGCCAGGGCGATTGATTAACCTGATATCTTAGAACTGCGTTGGGTTTAAAGTTGCTTTATTGCACTTTATGTAGTGAACTAGGTTCAGTACTGTAGGCTGTTGAGAGATCACATTCTCCAGTGTTCTGATATCTCCAATACCAAACCAACTACTTACATAAAATTTTGTCTACACTTGCACACTAAATTTTAAGGTTGCTTTAGCTATTTTATGGATACTCCTTTGGAATGCTTCAATCGCTATCGGCATCTTCTGGTTGCACATTTAAATCTTTAAATCAAGCTTTTGGTTTGAAAAAAAGAACCTGTCAATCAATAATTGAGTAGCTCTAAATCAAATCGTAATAAACGACAATTAACTATTGTGCTTTTATTGGGTTTTGATCTGGAACTTCTCATAGGTTATGGGTTATACTTACAAATAAATGGTAGTGGTTCCGATTTATTTCTGAGCGTATGGAATTATACTTATGCGATATGCAAATAAGCTCGGCAAAGTAGAATACGAGTGTTAATCATAGTCCAAAGTGAAAACAATTTAATTTATTTATTTTTTTTTTTTTGATTAAGTACTTTTTTTTGTTTATTTTTTATATTTTTATTTCTTTTTGTTTTTGGAGGACATTGAAGTGTATTATTTATTGTAATATCAGCAATTTTTCTTGATACAAATTTTTATATAATTTGCAACTATTTCCTAAATTTGGTTTTTAATAAACACATTTATTACGTTTTCCCCAATACAATTAATTACAAATTAATGCCAGTTCGAGAAACTAAATAGAATATGTATGTATTTTGCTTTAATAATTTTGATTAGAAATTTTCTTAATTTTAAGCGCACACAGAATAAAAATAATTGTAGCAATAAAGAGCAACTTGTAAAATGGAAATTTTCCGTACCCTTTGTAGGTTAAATTTATAATAATTTTGATATTTGTTTTAAAATGTTTCCGTTTGTTATTACGCTAAAAGGAAGTATATACTTATAGGGTGTTTTTGTTTAGAAGTGTGGATTTCGATCTGGCAATACTTTTTTCAGAGTTGATCTTTTTGACAGCTGTCACTTGATTTATGCTCAGCTTGGTTTGCCAGACTTACTCCTGAACAACGTTCGCAAATTATTGAAAATTATTATCAAAGTTCATAAGCTGTGAAAAAAGTGTTTCGCAAGCTACGTCCATTTAGCGACGAGGCTCATTTTTGCCAGAGGCAATTCAGCAGCTACCAATGCATCCCGAAAAATGCACTTTTTGGTGCGGTTTATGGACAGGCGACATCATTGGGCCGTACTTCCTCCAAGACGATGAAGGCCGCAACGTTATGGTCAATGGAGAAAGATACCGTTCGATTATAACATTTTTTTTGGCCAAAAATGCCAGAATTGGACTCGGCCGACATGTGGTTCCAAAAGGACGATACCACATGCCACACTTCACGCGAAACCATGCATCAATTGAGAGACGAATTTGGTGAGCAGTTAATCTCACGTTTTGGTGCAGTCAATCGGCCACCAAGATCGTGTGACCCCGTTAGACTATTTTTTGTGGGGCTATATAAAGTCTCTTGTCTATAGCGACAAGCCAAACACGATTGCTCCTTTAGAAGCCAACATTGAACGCATCATTGGTGAGATTCCGGCCGAAATGTGTGAAAAATGTGCCCAAATTGGAAGCGTAGCCGCGGGCAACATTTAAGTGAAATTATATTTAAAAAGTAAATGGCAGAAATTGATTTATCGATCCAAATAAAAATTTCATTCACTTTTGTAAAATTTCTGTGTTTGTTTCATTTTCAAAATCCAAACTCTTAAAAAAATCACCCTTTATAAAATAAATAAAATTTTTATGTAATTTGTTATAGACTTTGGGTTGTTTACTTGTTCATTTTTACTAACTACTTTTTTCATTCAATTTTAATGCGAATGCAATACATTTTCAATGATTTCCTTTTTCGCATACAAATTTTTAATACCTTTTTTTTGTTCTATATGAATTTTACAAATTTTCATTGCATTTTAAATACATTTAATTTAATTACATACGATTTAATTTTTTTTTTTTTCATATTTATATACAAAGCTCATTTTACCAGATTTGTTGTTATTTTCTTTTCCTTTTTTTTTGTTGTAAACAAAATATTTTTACGTACAGTTTTTCATTTGAGCTTAATGCAAAGAGACGAGCTGAACTGAGCTGGGCTGGGCTGGATGGCTGACTAGCTGAATTACAGCATTGGAAGTGTAATAATTGAGTGCCTTAATCGAAATCAAGGTTTTAAGTTGAAGACCGAAGTAAAATTTGAGTGCATATAAAAATAAAGATGAGTTTGATTTAGATAATTGTCTTGAAGTATTAAAATCTAATTAAATATAAAATAAAAAATTAATTGAATTCCCATGTATAATCTCCCTGTATCTAATTTCAAAGAGTTCCTATGTAAACTATATAAATAGTATGGAGTCTCTCTACGACGAAGAAAAATTAGAGTGAATTCTATACCTTCAAAATGTTTACTCTCTCGCTCTCCTTGAGCAAAACATAAAATTCCTTTAACGAATGCGAGAAGGAGGGCAAGCGCTGAAAAGTGAGAACTAATTCCATACGCTCTCCTGAGAAAAACATGAAACAAAACATTGGACTAAAAATACAAATGCAGCCCAGCAAAAAATTGTTACTTTCTTTAACGAGTCGATGATATTCAATAATCGCATATTTCATCAGTCCGGCGCTCCTGCCTCAAATATATTACTACAAAAATAAAATGTTGTTTATTAAATATTTTTGTATGTATACGTTTTTATACTTTCTACTTTCATTAATTCATATTCCAACTAATTTAAAATGATATGTTTTGTTTTTATTATTTTTTTTATTATAAATATTTATATATGTATGTATGTATATAAGTATAAGTATATTATTTACGAAACTGCACTTTGATTTTTCTTATTACTACTGACTTTATACTTCTAATTTATGATTAGATTGCAAAATAATGGAAAAATCAATTTGTTAATATTAAAAAAAAAGAAAGTAATCGAGTATAAAAATTATTGTAGTATAAAAATCTGAAATAATGGGTAATGAAGTAAGGATGCAGAGAAAAAATATAACTTGATATGATCTGAAATGTGATTGGCTGATATCAAATATTGGTCAAATGATGAAGATAGTAAATTTAAGTACAGATGATTTGAAAAGAGTTGATATTTGTTAAAATGTGAAGAAATATAGAGTTAAATATTACCACCGAATACGATCAGATATTCATGGTTTCTTTATGTTCTACCTTTGTTATAAAGGCATTTCAGGCTAAATTTTGTATGAAGACAATTGTGTAATTTATTGCTAGTGTATAAAGTTACATTGATTGGAAAATGAATGAAATATCTGAAGAAAGTCGCAATGTGATGTTTTATTACTATAGACAAGGTAAAAGCGCTGCAAAACCATGCCGAAAAGTTTGTGTGGTTTACGGTGAGGACGCTGGATTCAGGAGTATTTAGCTCCGTTCCGGAAATTTCGCTATCAAAGATGCACCTTGCTCTGGTCGGTCGGTCAGTCACTGGAAAAGCCGATGAAATATTGCAACTGGTGGTGGAAGCTTTCAAACATGTGTTCGTTTGATATAATCGGAAAAGTGTTGCCAAATTTGTGGGTACCGACAATATCTTGTAGCGAAAAACAGCGGATGCTTTTTAAAAAACTTGATATTTGAAGTTCCTGCGGTAAAAACGTGATGCTTTCTTCCAAATGCTTTTCGATTTGGCATATCACAAAAACGTTGAGTACCTACATAAATTATTCGAAAATCACTTTTCGGGCAGTGCGGTCAAAACGTGAAAAGTCGTGCATTTTGTTAAGCTTTTAAGGTTTCTACTATAATTGAGGCCAGGACTTTCTCGAGGCACGTGTTAAAAAATTTTATAAAATAATCCTTTCTCTTTTCAAAACGTGATTATCATGTAAAGTAAATTTCCATTTTATTTGTAATAAATAGCGTTGCTGTTTTCATTACAATTCCTTGAATTTACAAAACAAAAGAAAAAACCATACTAGAAAACTTGTTCAAATCTTACAATTAAAGTGCACATATCAAGCATTGAACTCCGGGTGTCTCTGCAGTTATCGTCGGCTTAACTAATTACAACATTAGCGACCAGAGCGAGGCGAATCTTCCACCACATCTTGACCGCTTTTGAATGCACTGTACCACTCATATGCACTTGTTTTTGATAAAGCCTTCTGTCGCATTTTCAGCGATTCGGCACAAGAAATTCCATTTGCAATACAAAATTTGAGACAAAGTTCTTAGTTAGATATTTGTATTCATTGTAAAAATCGCAAATCACATTTGAGATGAATTGACGAAGTCGAGCACTAAATGATCGCTTCAAAGTACTTTTTGTCAGAATGTATCTTTGTTTTCAATGAGGCAACGATAAATTAGATTTCGATGAGATTCAGGAATACTTTGGTGCATATATTGAACATGTAAATGCCAGAATGAATTAGTTGGTAACTGTTACGACGGATACTGGAATAAAGTTGTGTTTTATAAAGGATTGAGCTGTTGGCCTTTGAACGACAAGATTGCACCGCATGAGTCCACATATGTATATACTTACATAAGTGTCGGTGGGCCCACCATGAGTGTATGCGAAAAGCTCAGCCTAGACCCTCCTCCATGGGCTGCTGTGCCATTAAAAGAAGAAGGAGAAGAAGAAGCACATGTATGTAACCCACAATATTTGCAATTTCGCCATAGTATACCAAGTGTATTTACATACTGTTGAATAAATCTCTTTACACACATTCATTTTGATATAAATCTCTTATGAATTATTACAAAACAAAAAAGGACAAACAAAAAAAAACAAGAAGTAAATTTTAATTGTTCTGTAGATGTCTGCAGATTTATGCATTGTAAATTATTATTATAAATAATTGTGAGGCATAAAAAAATATGTATGTGTATGAGTATGTGTATTATGAGAATGTGTGTGCGTAAATAATACAATGACAAAAAATTATCAAAAAAAAAAAAGGATTGCAAACACAAAAAGTGGTTAATGAAATATTGTTGTAAATATATATAAATTTCTTTTTTTTTACACACATTATTTACGCCATTTTATTATTGTTTTTGAATGAAACTGAAGTTTTAAATAAATTATATTATTTTTTTTTTTTTTTTTTTTTGTTGTTGTATTTTTTGCGATACTATTGTCGCTGTTTGTCACTTTGTTTACTTTTAACTGTTGATGTTGTTGCACGCTGTTATTGTGGTTTTTTGCACGCCTCTGCTTTCACACAACTGCTGCCGTTACTCCTCTTTTATTTTTGCTTGCTCTCTCTCTCTCTCTCTCTTTCTGCTCTACTGTGGCACAATTGCTGCGGCCGCATTAGCCGAACCATTTGTAAGGCTTAAAGTCAAACTGCTGGTCATTATGCCCCCCAGTGAATGTGTTGCCGGTATGGGCGTAGTTGCTGTAGCCGCCTCCTGTGTGTTTATGTGTGTGTGTGTGTGTGTGTGTGTACAGGCAGTTGTGTGCATGGAAAGAATACAAAGAAATAATAAATATTTTGATTTTAATTTCAATTGTTTACAGAAAGTATTGCAATTGAGAATTGCCTATAAATACCATATAAGTATAATATTTATGAAAGCTTAGCGCCAACTGATTCAACGGGCGCTTGCATCTATTTTTAGACCCTTCAGGCCCTTAATTCATTCCTTAAATAAACTAATAACTAGTGGTCGCTAGTGCGTTGGACTGTTACGCAAAGTGTCCGGAATTCAAATCGCGGCACAGGCAAAATCAAAAAGGAAAAACAACCAGCCAAGAGTAAAAATTGTCCATGAAAAGCTTTTCACTTCGCCGTCCGGATTCGGCATAAAACTGTAGGTCCATTCCATTCATGTATAAATGTTACACGCACAACTCGAGTGGATGTGAAAACTTCGGCCTTTGGCGCTACATGCGGACATTGTCGACATTGATAAAACCTGAAGTATGGTAAAGGCATTGCCACAAGCCACAATGGCAGTCGATCTGTTTATCGGTGTCCTGTCATTGCATTCCTTCTCCTATTTTCCCTCCTTCTTCCTCCCACCTATCAATCTTCCTTCCTATCAACACAATGCTCTGCATTCATGAGGATAAACACTGTGTGTTGAATGTATCAATAAAAAACAAAATTTAATTATAATATTCATAATTTATGTACAATACTCTCAATTTTAAATAGTTGGTTAAAGTCTAGCAGAGACCGACATCTGCTAAACTTTATATAAAAACATGATGGAATAGTATGGAATGTATAATGAACCACTTCCAAATAAGGAAAATGGGACAATAATTTTGTGTTTCAAAGAGTTTGTCTCTCACTTTTACTATGTTTTACCATATATAAAAATATTTATGAGCTCAGTTTTTCCTTCTACGCATACTCCCTTCTCCTTGTACCTACATATTTTTGTTGCCTAGGACTTCCACAAGGTTGTACCTAATACTTATAACATAGTTTCGTTGAGGTCAGTTAATATTTTAATTAAATTTGTAGTTTTATCAACAATTTATTCTCTTTTTCCAGTTAAATATGAAATTAAATCTCTTTTCCTGATAGAGCGAACGCGCATCTCCCGGAAAATCAGAATTTCTTTCAAACACTCTCCAGTGTTAATGTATTTCAATTGATTTGCCATTTGACAGTTTCAGATAGCAGCTTACATACCCAAATGCAACTTTGTTTAGAATCTGATCAGGCATATTTGCAGTATAAATATCCAAAAATCTTTCAACCCAGTACACCTCAAAGTCTCACGGTAAAGTTTCTTCCCGAAATGATGCGATTCCTAGTTGCTTCTTAAAAGACACACATAAGTGTAACTCTTCCCGATCTCTTTCATATTCAACTATGACCCATTATAGCGTACTTAATCCTTCAATACCTTCATTAAGCGTTATTTGCAGTTAATTTAATTTATGAGTTGATTTAACTTCTTTTTTTTTATTATTAATTTTGTTGTCTGCCTCTCATTTACTTAATTTACACTTAATACTGCAATTACAACTACGGATACTTACAATGCTCAATGTTCGCACAATGCAAGCGCGTGGCTGTTGCTCATCAGTGTCCAACGCGGGTGAACTGCCACGCGATGACAATGAACCGTTCAGCAGTTTCATATCGTCTGAATGATGTGTCTGCGATGAAAATGACATGTGTCCGTCCAACGAGGCATCATCGCGATGAGTGTCCTATCAAAACAAAATTAAAGAGAAAAATAAATTTAAAGAAATTATTAAATAAAAATAAATAAAATAAAACTAAATGTAATGTTAATGCAAATAAATCAATATCCAAAAGTGCCCGGGAGTGTTTCAAATGAAGACAATGTCATTCGAATCAAATTAATTATCAAGGATAGTCTCTTATTAAGTACAGGATTTTACTGGCTATAAATCATTGAAATTATACCCAGCTCACGACTGGTGTCGAAATATTTTGACTGCATATAAAATGCAATATTGCAATACAATTTGAAATATTTGTTGCTCAATCAGGCAACAAAAATATTGTTTAAGTTGCATAAATAGGAAAACTTTGAAAATTTCTGCATATGAAGAAACACAAAATTGAAAATGCTTTACATTGCAAACGCAGACTAATACGCCCTAATAACATGCAACAACCGAACGGAAACAAATAACTGGACAATAAACGCACACACACAAATAAAAAACTGGGCGAAACATGCTTCGTTTTTGTGTGTGTGTCCGTGTATGCCAATTGGATACTTCACTTCCGCACGCCGCACCCAGCACCCCTCTCGAAAACACTTACCTCCTTCACAACTGAGCCAAACGGACTGTTGCAAATACCAAATTTGATATCCATGCAATGAGCGGCGGCAGGCGGTGACACAGAATCGCTGACATTGCCATCATCAACGAGGCTATTATTACGAATGCTGTTGCCAGTGTTGTTGCTGCCACCACTACCACCATCTCCAACACCAATTTCACTGCCTGTATCCATAGCTTCTAGTGTTGCTGCTTTAGTTGCTGCTGTTGCTGTTGTGGCTTCTGATGATATTGCTGATGCTGTTCCAATCGTCATTGTTGTTGTTGTTGCTGCTGCTGCTGCCGTTGTTGCTGTTGTTATTGTCATTGTTGGAGACATTTGTATTTCATTTTTGCTATTGTTATTATTCGCTTCTAACATTGATTGTAGATCCTTTGCTGACGCCACTGCTGCTGTGACGCTGAAGTTGTTGGTTGCATGGGTGCTGTTGTTATTGGAGGCGACCATTAATGGGACGACTGCATCATTGTTAGCAAGGTATGCTGCCGCATCACTGCCACAATTGGTATTACAATTATTATTATTAGCCTCATTGCCCAATTCGTATATGTTAACCATGTGAGCGGCTTGTGCGTGCACCATTAGATCCCATGGATTTACGAAGGCATCCTTGCAAACGGCACATAAAAGTTTTGCGCTTGATGGTGGTGTTTCTGGAAAATAAAAATATATTGTATGTAGCATGTGAAAAAACTGTTTCAATTAAGTTATAAATACAAAAAATACTCGTACATATAGAAAATACTTAAATGCATCCATGCAAAATCCAATAAAATTTCTTGGATTTATTGAAGACATGAAATAAAAACTATTTCTTTTAACCCCACGAATGCAAAAACTATTACTGGTTCTTAAACCCAAAGCAGTCCAAGCCAGAAATCAGAATTTGTGCGCAATCAAATTTCTGGATTCAGCAGCGCAGTTTTTAATCATTTTCATAGCGCCGAAATTTATAAAAGGTTTCTTTTTTTAGAAGTGTGGTTTTCAATCTGGCAAAACTTTTTTCGGAGTTGCTCTTTTTGACAACTGTCACTTGATTTATGCTTAGTTTGGTGTGCCATTTCATAATGAATAGACTTACTCTTGAACAACGTTTGCAAATCATGCAAATTTATTACCAAAATAATGGTTCGACTCCCGCGACGCATCGCGCGCTTCGTCCAATATTCGGTAGACATAATCGCCCAGCAGAGTGGTTTCGCACCACGTTTACTCTTGTGGATAATGCGTATCCTCAGAGACGCCGTACAGTGCGCACCGAATACGCTATTGCTGATGTGGAGCAGAGTATCGAAGAAAACCCGAATGAGTCCATCCGCCATCGCGCGCAACAATTGGAGCTGTGCCCATCGACTTTATGGAAGATTTTGCGGAATGATCTTGGTTTGCGATCTTACAAAATCCATCTCATGCAAGAATTGAAGCCGAACGACCATCAAGCGCGTCGCACGTTCGGTGAATTAGCCCAAAAGGAGATGGCCACCGATCCCGATTTTCACAAGAAAATTTTATTCAGCGATGAAGCTCACTGTTGGTTGAATGGGTACGTTAATAAGCAAAATTGTCGCATTTGGAGTGATCATAATCCACAAGCCAAAGCCATTGTTGAGACGCCGTTACATCCTCAAAAAGTCACTGTTTGGTGTGCTCTATGGGCAGAGGGAATCATTGGTCCATGTTTCTTCAAAGATGAAGCCGGTCATAATGTTACAGTCAATGGGGAACGCTCATGATTAATGACTTTTCAGGCACTTGCCCGAAATCGTTTTTAAAACATAATGAAAAGTCCTTATCTTTATAACAAAGCTAAATTCTTGGCCATATTAGTTTATGCGTTTTATTTCTTCTTGAAAACGACACTTCTAAAAAAAACACCCTATATATTGAAACGTTTTATGTATTTCAATCTCTGGAAATATTTCAATCAGATTTTTGGCCCAATAAGCCATTCTATTTGAGAAACATTCCAAGTCACTGCCTTTTCAAACTAACCGCACAGATGCACACACACAAACACACACAACAATGTGTTTAAAGTGCAACAACATATTCGGGGGATTCTCTAAGTCTAGCATATGCTCTTGCACGGTGCAAAAGTAGCAGAATTGCAAAACTTTAACATCCCCACAACGAAGGCTTAGAGAATCCCCCTATTCTCTTTACAATTAACCTACACTACCGCTAAGTCTAAGTCAGTAAGCAAGCAAAAACATATGCCACCGACTAAAGCAAACTTTATCATAATCCCTTTTCAGCTTCTGGCTTATAAAACTACTGCACGCTCTCCCGACTACCACTACCAATTGCATACATGCAGGAATTCAGCTCTAAATTTCACATTAAACTTTGCATAGACGCATATACGAGACAGAAGGCAAAGAAGGCAGAGAGTGAAAGAGAGAGAGATAGAGAGAGAGACAGACAGAGAGAGATAGAGTGCAAGACGCAAAAATCCACAGCTAAACGTTGCAGTTATGTACTTAGGTTGGACTAGCAAAAGTGTTGAAACAATAATAAATTAATTACAAACACCAACACCAACAACGCAAATGAAAATGAAAACAACAACAACCACGACAACAAAGTATAATAACAGTAAAATAAATACACATAAGTATGTAGATATGTATATACTTAGTATATTTGTACATACTTGCAGCAAATGCAACATCCTGGCACTTGCATGTGAATCTTAACTTGCAATAACTTCTCTTGTGGTCTAATAATTCAGCCAGTTCGTTGAAGCATTCTCGACAATTGCCGCAAATTAATGTGTCCGGATTGCCTAGAAAGAGAAAAATCAAAATAGAGAATGAGAGATGAAAAGTGAGAGAAAGATTTTATGTATGTATAAGGCCGTGGTTGCATAGAAAATTATGTTCGGGGAAGACACACACTTTGTGCTCGTTTTTCGTCGAGTAAAATGTGCAATGTAACCATGGCGCCTGAACGTATAACAAAAAAAAAAAGTAACGTTATGTGTGTAAGAACAAAGAGAGTGAAAGAAAGTGTGTGAGATACTGATAGAAAAATATAACAATGTGAAAACTTTATTGAATTTTCTGAATTTTTTCGGTGCTAAACTATGTTAAACTTTTGGTTGGAGTTGAAATTTATAAATGTTGTGTGTGGAAAATAGAATCAAGATGGAAAATGTGAGCCTAAACAGATGGCAACAGGCAGACTGGCAGACAAGCACTCTTGTAGTCTCTCCTGTTTCCTGTTTCTGCAGTACATTTGCATTTATCGTAATATGTAAGTACGTAATATTACTTACTTTAAATAAGCACAATATCATTAAACTTATTGATATTAAACAGAATATACATACATAATTAACTTAATTGATTTTTGGAGGAAAATATTATGGAGGTACACTTACGTTAATTATTGAGTTCATACAATTAAGGATGGTTCCGCTCGCAGTATGGTATAGCTCGATACGGCTAAAACCTACCTACGTGCTCAATAGATTGTAGTTTCTATTGTGCCGTGGTATGTAATGCCGATACCAGTGGCATAGTTAGGGGGAAAGACATAGGGGGATAAACCCCACCCCCCTTGGGAATTTTGTTTAGATATTGATCAAAGTAGAAGAGAATAATTTATACTATCCATTGCACAGTGATTCCTCCCATAGTCTGGATATTCATGGAACCAAAAACTACCCAGATTGATATTAATTCCCAGGTAATACTTCAATAAAAAGAAGAAGAAGAAAAGCTTGATGACTAAAGAATAACTATGGGTATTACAGCTGCTCTTCTTTCTTCTTTTAATGGCACAGCAGCCCATGGAGGGCCTAAGCCGAGCTCTTTGCATCCACTCATGTTATGCGTGTTATAATTGTACATGAATGGAAGGGACATACAGTTTTATGCTGAATCCGAACGGCGAAGTGAAACCCTTTTCTCCGGCAATTTTTACTCGTACGTTTGCCATTGCCTGCCCAGAATTGGTGCCATGTAGAAAAATTTTTTTTTCTACTTTTTGATTGTGCGAGAGATTTGATACCCGGGCACTATGCGTACCAGTCCTACGCACTACCACTACGCCAAAGCGACCATCCAGTTGCTCAAAGCTCAATAAATTTATGAAAATTTTTTTGATATTCAAATTCAGCTTTTTAAGTGTGAATGTAAAAGTAACATTTAAAAATATGTGCATTTGTTATGGAAACTTTTCACAGTTCCATTTATTCAATTATTTTTCAAAATATGGCAAAATACCCGTTTTGTATATTTCAAAATAAAAAATTTGGAATTTCCTGAATTTTTGATAACCAAACAGTCAGAAGCCCCTGAAATTGTACTTTTGCCCGTAAAGATATAAAGGGTGTTTTTTTTAGAAATGTGTTTTTCAATTTGGCAATACTTTTTTCGGAGTTAGTCTTTTTGACAGCTGTCACTTGATTTATGCTCAGTTTGGTTTGCCATTTCATAATGAATAGACTTACTCCTGAACAACGTTTGCAAATCGTGCAAATGTATTACCAAAATAATGGTTCAGTTCGCGCGACGCATTTTGTTCAGCCATGAAGCTCACTTTTGGTTGAATGGGTACGTTAATAATCAAAATTGCCGCATTTGGAGTGATCATAATCCACAAGCCAAAGCCATTGTTGAGACGCCGTTACATCCTCAAAAAGTCACTGTTTGGTGTGCTCTATGAGCAGAGCTCCCATATTTCTTCAAAGATGAAGCCGGTCATAATGTTACAGTCAATGGGAAACGCTATAGAGCCATGATTAATGACTTTTTCGCTTCAAATTCCTGAATTGGAGGATGTTGATGTGGACGACCTCGGATTCCAACAAGACGGCGCTACATGCCATACAGCCAACGAAACAATCAATTTATTGAAGGAAACTTTTGGTGAGCGCATTATATTGCGTCGTGGGCCTGTGGCGTGGTCTCCAAAATCGTGCGATTTAACACCGCTGGACTTTTTTTTGTGGGGTTATGTGAAGTCGCTTGTCTACGCAGATAAGCCCGAGGTGATTGACGCCTTAAAAGAGAATATTCGGCGCGTTATTACTGACATACGGCCCCAATTGCTGCAAAAAGTGGTCGAAAGTTGGGCCTCTCGGCTGAAATTTATTCGAACCAGACGTGGCGGCCACTTGCCAGAAATCGTTTTTAAAACATAATGTCAAATCCTTATCTTTATAATAAAGATAATTCTTGGCCATAACATTAAATTATATGCGTTTTATTTCTACTTAAAAACCACGCTTCTAAAACCTGTATTAAAAATCTTTCTACTTTCTACGAATTTAAATAAATCATTTTTAAAATTTATTTATTTAATGATCCTAAGCTTTTTGTAAAAATCAAAAATATTAAAAAGCTTCGACGTTGAAGTTAAAACAACAGTTTCCATCGAAACTTTTGAACTTATAAAGGAAATGATCAACTTTTTAAAATAAAGAATGTCAGCTCCATTAAACAAACCAAATTTGGCCAAAAATTATTAAAAATGTAAATCAAAACCTATTTTACGGCGAAAGCATAAGGGTTGTAATAAATTTTTGAGGTGTTCGTCCAACTCGGTTGTATGAGACCGAATCTCTGTACATTGTATGGAGTGGAAAAAATATGCCCCCAATCCAAAATCCTATATGTATACGCCACTGGCTGATACTAATGTGAATTACCACATAAATATTTATATTGCTCCATGACTTAACGGCACAACTACAACGAAGCTTTGTCAATGGTTTGTTGATTATAGCTCTTTAAATTGTTGTATGTTTCTGTTTAGTGAAAGCTTCCTTGTTACTTGGCGAATATGGGCTTATTATGGCATACAGGCTCTGTTATGCTGGACACACCCAACCCCAATCCGAGGAGTTGATTGCAGTCAGGAACTCGCGGAACGAATAGAGAACGAGTTACATACGAGTAGGTGATGAGGATTTATGAGCTTCAAGTAGTACGAGTAGTAGTCTCCAAGCGAGAGGTAAGTCAAGAAATGCACTGAAAGTAAGTAATGGTAAACCATATTGTATGTTAGATGGTAGTGCTACCAAATAACTGTCCTGAGTAAGACTGTGCACTGATAATCTTAGAGCTCTTGATTACGCCTTGTTGGAAAAAGGAGTTAAAGGATAGGCCTTAATTTTGAAATTTGGTTATACCAATTCCAGACCGGGGTATCCACTAATTTTTCCTCAAACGCCAATACTTTGAAGCTTCTTTGGATAATTCCGTCCGAAAATACTTCTCACACTACGATTCAGAAGCCCGGTTATTGTAATTACGTTGCCTTTACATACAGTTGAATTCGGCTACTTTATTCGCTAGACAATGGATGTTGGTTGAGATCAAGAATAAAATTGAGCAAGTGAAAAAACTTTTCAAATTGCTTGCCAGCAAGTAGATTAAGAAAAATTTAAAGCTTCCAACTGAAATCAGCGAGAAGAAGAAACAAGAGGCAAGATTTTCGCAGTGACCTCAAAATCGAAACTATGCATTTACCATGAAGATTAATTGCAATATTTTGTTGCTCTTTTTACTTAACAATTTTTTTTTAATAAACATATAGGTATATAAAATATATAAATAGTTATGTAAGTAAATTAACTTATATCACTAGGTTCTCGTCGAAAAACAGGGTAATCGTAATCATCAGTATTCCTACTCAATTTTTCTTTGTTTCTTGTCGATTTTTTGCTCGAATATGTACGCATTCGCTTACGCAGCCCTTTCTTATGCATTTCTTTTCGTCCTTTAGGTCTTCGACGTCTACCTTTTCTACGTCTGCTTTTCGCTTTCGAGCGCTTTCTCTGAACTTTGCTCGTAGCCGTTAATCTAGGCTTATTGCATGTTGGCTGCGTCGTTGTAAATTCCATCATTACACCAAAATTCCGTTCTTCTTTAAATTTTGTGAAATCTTTCAAAAGAGGCTTTTTCGGATTCTTTTTGTGTGGACAAGGTGTTTCACAGGAGATGTCCTCCGCCTTGGGAGGCATACAAAATTCAGTTGTAAATTCACAAATAATCTCCGGAGTGGTACAAGCTTCTGTAGCAGTACAAACTTCGGTGGTATTACACGCTTCTGTAGTGGTACAAGCTTCCACGGTAGCTTTACAAGCCGATTTTCCAACGGACAAGTTGTCGTCATCAATTTTATACTTTTTATCGATATCATCTTCATTTGTAGGCGAAATCTTTTTGAACATGTTAAAAGTAAATGGGTCACCAGCAACAGGTTTGGGCGGGCCGTCGCATGAAACTGCCGCTATCATACTATGATCATTTCTCATCTTGGTATCTAGCAAATTACCGTCATCGTGTGCAGTCGCCATTTGATTTCTATTACGAGCATTTCTTAATTTAGTGTTCTTAGTTTGGGTGATATCATTATCATAATTTTTTAGAGCTGCCAGCTCAGCCTCTTGCCTTAATTTACTCTCCATCATTTTTCCATTCAGCATTAGTATGTTGTGGTAATTTCTCAGCTTGGTTAACTTGTCAAGCGCTGCAAAGATTTTCCCGTTGTTTCTAAATTTGGTATTTAAATCATTATAGTGGCTATGATTAATTGCAACTGCGCCATTGCCGAAGCTCTTCAATCTACTTTTACTAGTTTTTAAAGCTATGGGATTTTCCTCGAGACTATTCTTCATGTTATTGTAATGACTACTTATATTGAGTTCTTTGGCTTTTGAGAGATCTTCTTCTTCTATTTCACTGTTTATGGTGAATTTAACTTCATTTGCAGCTACTTGGTTATTCTCTGAGGCACCAGTTGGATTAGAATCAATATTTTTATAATTTTTACTCGCCGCATTATTGAAACTCTTTACATTGTTGTAGCTACTTTCAAAAGCTGTGGGACTATAATCGATATTATTCTTCGTGTTATTTTCTTCAAACTCCTTTTCTTTTGATAGATCTTCCCCATGACTGTTCTTTAAATTGGCATCTTTATTTGTGATATATTCTTCTTCGTTTACAGCGCCTTGGTTACACTCCTCGGATGCTTTAGAATCGGCTAAGCGTCTTCCCTGCTTGACATCTCCGCACTAATGGTATTTTCAACGATTTTGATCTCTGTTTATTTACCGCTATATTCATCGTTTCTACTTACCACACTATCGTCGTAGTTGCCCAATACAAGATCTTTAACTTTTACGGGTTCCTCTTTGTATGTAGCATCCGCTGCGGTATTTTCATCACATAACTTGATATTATTAAAATTGAAGGCATCATCTAGCTTCCTTAATGATTTAATCTTATTTTCATTTCGCACACTGTCTTCAAGTCCATTGGCCAATGAGACAGCATCGTGATAGTTCCGCAACCTGGCATCAAGAATTCTACTCTTGCTGCATTCTATTGGACTGAATATGCTGTCATCACTTTTTAATTTCATATTTTCAACGCTCAGCAAATCATCTTCAGCGTTTTCTGTAAGCGCGTCATCACCGTCACCATCGCCATCACAATCGTTGTCTTCATTTGCTGCCACCATAGCATCGATAAAATTTGTATCCATTTCACCACCGAAATCATTGTCACTCTCCAAACTGCTAAGCCTATCGGCGACATCGGCGGTCAGGGAACTTGTTAATGATTTCAGGAAAAATGGCTGCCATGGCTGATCGCGGTAATGCACCAGCGTTAAAAGTTTTGTCCGAGGATCTTCGTCGGGACTCAAGCTTCGTTTTTGTATGCCGTGCAGCATTTTCGACTTAAAATCTAATGGTAATTTCAGCACCATAAGTGTGGTCTCAGTAGTGAGTCCGATTTCTCCCGATGGTTTAACGACAGGTGCGGTGTTATTAGACGTAGCTGGTTGGTAAGTGGTGGTGGGAGTGCCACTGCTGCTTGGTGATGCTGCGGTAGTGGCGCATGGATTTACTGTTGTTGCTTTGTTAATGTGCGACTCTGTGGTGGAAATATCAATTGGTGCTGCAGTTGGTGCTGCAACTGGTTTCGTAGCTGGCGCTTCGGTCGTTGCAGTTTCTGGGGGTGCAGTGTTGGGTAAAGTTCCAGCAGTAGGCTGAGGACAATTGCACGTCGGCGGTGGAATCATTTGAAATTTGAATGGTGGTGAAAATGTGGGTAATGGAATTGGAGGCAACCCGGGCAATGATGACATATGAAAAGGTGGTGGCGCAGCAGTTGTCGGAGGTAAAGGTGATGGTTCGGCAGGCAGCGGTGACGGCGGAAATGGTGCAGCTGGCGGGCAACTGCAAATTGGCGGTGCTGGTGTGGCAGATTGTGGCGGGCAATTACAATTTCGGATTGGTATTTGTGGCAGTGATGATAGTGGTGATAATGGTGACAGCAGTGACAATGGTGAAAGCTGAGATAATAATGTATGTTCTGACTGTGAAGGCTGTTGTGACTCTGACTGTGAAGGCTGTTGTGACTCTGACTGCTGTGACTGTTGTTGTGACACTTGAAATGGTAATGGTGAAAAAAGTGATTGCTGTGTTTGTTCAGTTTGCTGTGATTTGGGTGATTGCTGCGCTTGTTGTGATTGTTGTGATGAGCGCGACTGTTGAGATTGATCCTGATCCTCTTGCTCTCCTGCTGCCGACGACGATGGTGTTTTCGCATATAAGGTCGGCGTATATTGAGTTCTCATTTTCTCCAGATATGCATTTGCCAGCAATTTACCTTTAATTTTTAGTAAACCCTCCATATAGTCGCGAGAGAGACTCCTACTTCCTGTCAGTAGATCATTGTCGCCGCTCAAAGTTTCAGCAGACGCTGCTGTTCCTTGTTGTTTCACTGCTGACTTTGCTGGCCTCACTGTTCCGATTGCTGACTTGGTTGCTGTCTGCGTGGGCACAACTGCTACCCTTGCCCGTCTCCTTGCTGCCGCCACTGATTCGTTTACTGTATACCACAGAAGCAGAAGCAGTATCAATTTTATGCTTTTCAATACTTCCATTCTTCTTATTTTTAAAATCAATGAACAAAACAAAATAAATAATAATAGTTTGAATTTGACAAAAACTGGAAACTTCAACTTCAGTTTTTGAAAGATTTCGAAGAACAAAAAGTCTGATTCTATCTGGGGTATAAAGCATGAAACTTGTGGAATATTATCACGGATCGCATAATGTTTTGCAAACTGACATCAGAACTTCTGATGCCCGAATTCTTAAATAGATTTTTATTTTTCTTAGCAAAATGCCCAGCAATTTCACAGAGACACACACTTTTCAATTTACTTCTGTTGGAAATTTCTGTTTCACTTTAAAACTCACAGTTATGCCCAACGTCAGCACACCAGGAATATACAAAAAAGTCAATCAATAATTAAGCAACAATAAAAATTGCTCAAATACCCAAACCCAAGTCACCACCGAACAAGTCAACTGAAATCAATACTTACTGTAAACTTTGAATGGCCCCCATTGTTGATTCGAAGTTAATTGCTCCTGTTGTAGTTGTGTCTGGTGCTGTTGTTGGTGCTGCTGCTGGTGGTGCAGCTGCTGTTGTTGAAGATGATGATGCTGCTGATGTGGATGCTGTTGTTGTGATGGCAATACCAAAGTTAATGGCGCCATTTGATGATGCTGCTGCTGCTGTTGTTGTTGTTGTAAATGTGTCTGATGACTTGAATTGGCAACCCCTCCACCAACGCCACAACCGTACATGCTCGTGGCTGCTGTTGACATTTGATCGCTACCAACAGCCGCACCACCAGCTCCGTTACCTATACCACCACCACCAGCAACGCCGCCATTCGACAGTGTTGTTTGATTAGCGGCCGCAATTATTGCTGATGCTGCATTATTCTGCACCGGCGATGTTTTCAACTGTAAACTAGCAGCAGCTGCCGCAGCAGCATATTGATGACCAGCAGCAGCTTGTTGCTGGTGCTGTTGTTTGATTTGCTGTTGTTGTTGCTGCTGCAGAAACATATTCAGGCTATGTTGATGCGGTGACGTTGTTGCATTGTTGCCATTACATGTCGCTGCAGCGGCTGCAGCGGCCACTGCTGCTGCAGCAGCTGCGGCACCGTTTGTATTGGTGAGTAAATTTTGCTGATGCAACAGCAATTGCTGTTGTGGCAATAAATTGGCAGCCATTGCTGCCATAGCAACGGCGGCTACTTGCTGCTGCTGTTGTTGTTGATGTTGTTGCTGTGCGTTGTGATGCTGGTGATGATGATGCTGCTGCTGCTGTTGTTGCTGCTGATGATGTAGCTGCTGCTGTTGTTGCTGATGCTGTTGTTGTGCAGCGGCGGCTGCTGCCACAGCCACACTTAAATTGTTGCTATTCACCGCATCTGAGAGTAAGCGGGAAGTGTTGTTGGTCATGAGGCGCTTACGCTTCTTGGAGCGTACGCCCGACGTGCGTAGCAAAGCAGAAGAGCAGTAGCTGTCGTAAAAGTAATCCCTGTAGAAGAAGAGAAGACAAAAGTGTGAGTGGGTGAATCCATAACAATGCGAAAGTGATTGAAAATTAAGGCAAATCACTAAGCGGCAACACTGCCACCACCACCACCACACCCAAGTTCAAATTACATAATTGCAAAACAAGTGAAATCCCATAAATCGAAAAAATGCAATGCTGCCAAAATCAACAGCAAACAAATTGTTGCTCTTATTGCTGCTCCATTTAACAAGACATTGTTTACAAATTACCCCCGGTAACAGTTCGAATCTGTAAAAACAAAAATTGCTGTTTGTGTTGCATGCAGTATGTGCATAGGTTGTGTATCCCCATCAATAAACCGTCTGCCACATTATGCTGACGTACACTGCCCTCTAAATATACACACTCGCCCCGGAGGTCACTTCACAAGCAACGTGCAACAAACTTATTGATGAAAAAGTAACTGTATCAGCAGGAAAAAAGTGCTTCAAACTATTGTACGATTGTAAAGTAAAGTGTCAATATTTGATTTGTTCGGCACTCAGGCACACATACACACACACACACACACACACACACACACAGAGAGAAAATAACCCTTTGTCATCATCCTTTCCTATCCACACTTTTATTGTCATTTACCATTTATGCTTTTCTGATTTTTCATTACTTTTTTCCTTTCGCTCAGTATTATGTAGAACCCTTTTCTACCTTTTGCTGCTGATTGATATATATATATATCACTACGACAAGCACACAAAACAAGCTCATAATATAACACAAACTCAAACCAAAAATGCGGCTTTCGGATTGAGCATGACAGAAAATGTGTGTTTGGCTGTGAAAGGGTGGTTGGGCAAAGTGAGGTGGGGGAGAAATGAAGTGAGGTGAGGTGGGTGGCTCTATGCAAAAACCTAGTGGTCGAATATTGAGGCCGTTTTGTGTTTGACCTCTGCGGGGTATCGGGCGAGCGTGTGGAGTGAGGACAGTGTTGTATGTGCTTGTGTGTGTGCGGTAAAATTCAATCTGTATGCGGCAACAATTGTCGGTTACGTTTATGATATTTGGTCATTTTGTGGTTAGATTATTTGTTTACGTTTAATAATATTTATTCAAGGTAAATGACATGTTTGCACTTCATTAGAAAGGCACGCCGCCAGAGCACTTCAGTTCTCTATTTGTACATATATGCTATTCATAGATACTCGTACATTAAGTGTTAGGAAAATGTAACTGCATTTTCTTACATACATATAGAAACAATGGAAAATAATGGAAATATATTTACATATTCATGGTTCATTCTCATTTTGGGAAGAGTCTTGCATATTTTAGAGCACTCAACAGAAAAGCAAAGGAATTATGATTCCTAATTCTTAATCAAAAACTCTAACGAAAGCTCTTGGTTTTCCGGCCTGATCTGTGTTTTTTAACATAGTTTTCTATGAAAGAATTAAGTTAGTTTGCTCGATAGAGTATAGAGTTTCACCAAACACCTTTGCTACCTGAATTACATATGCTGATGCCATGCAACGCTCGAACTCTCACCGATTTATTGGGAACGCTGGATGCAGCAGGCATTTGACACATTGGCCTATAGCTATAATTTTAAGGTTCATTATGTTTAAGGTAATTTTTTGTAATCCTGGCAACCCTTACCAGCTCGATTTTCCTTTCGTTAAGTTTGGCGAGAATAGCGTGTATATTTCGGCAATATTTAGACATTTTAACGAAATGTTTAAAGAATTTTTTACTACTAATCGAGAAGCCGAGAAAAGAAGACGTCCACCGCAGCAACAAACCCAGCATTTAGAAGACCCGTTACCCGACGCCCTAAGCCCTAAGAAAAATCGAGGTGGAAAAGGTACGCCAATTACATTTGTACATATATAAATAAATATTGTAAGAACGCTTACTGCTGTCTTTCTTTTTTTATATACACGATAATTTCAACTTCCCTCGAGACCTCCCCCCTCGTCCGGAGACGCAAAGCCCTCACCCCTTTACACTAAAGTTTATAAAATTTTTAGAAAACTTATTGTATTTTATGAAACTGGGTAACACTTAGGCTATACAATTATTCGATAAAACCGCCTCTACAGTCAATAACAGCTTCAATTCTCTGCCGGAATCGTTGCCTTGCCCGAATCAAATGCTCTTCATCCATATCCGACATTACTCTGGTAAAAGCTCCTCCTAGGGAATCAAGTGTGTTATGGGGATGTTAATTGGTCTCGCGTTCAACAGCGCCCCATACGTAGAAGGCCAAAGTATTAAGATCCGGGGAGCTAGGTGATCACGTTTGAGGTTATTTGATCAAGCAAATTCTTGGACATCCAACCTTGCGCCGTCATGACTTGGTGAGAAGGAATAGAGGCCATGGAATATGCATGTCCTCTTATCACACACGATATCTATCCAGGGTTTCACAACTGTTTGCAAGACCTCACAGTAGGCAACAGCATTCACTCGAAGCCCTTGATGAAAGAAGTGGGTTCGCATGGCGTGTCCTTCATTACCGGAAACTTTGTATGTATAACATGATAAACATCTGAACGATCCGAGCATAACCACCTATCATTTCTTCGGGTTATTTTTTGGCCCTGGTCAAAATTTCGGGATTTCCGGGATTTCGTGATGTTTTAACTCTTTACAAGTCTTTGTTCTCCGATGAATCGTTGTTCTCGAGTTTGTGCCGACATAAACTACCCTCCGCGCATCACGTGTATTCCTGGACAATACAATACTGACTGATTGTGCGTTCAGAAACGGTAAGGTCTCCCGATATGGCCCATATAGACTTTGAAGGGTCTGCGTCAACAATGTCCTGGAGTTGTGATGTTGACGTGTCTTATGTGTTTTGCAGTTGGCAACACTTTCCATAGTGCCATCAGATGCTTCCAACTCTCGACGAACTTTGTGTACAAACGATCGGGCGACATTCCCAGACATTCGGAGATTTCAAGATCGCGAGGATAACATTATGTCTTTTCATTCGCTGAATCAGATTTTTGCCCTCCACACGTGCGGCACCCGGTTTATCTGTTTTACATTTTTAGTAAATGAAATAGTGAGTAACTAACAAAAATTGCCATATCAGAAAATGTAAGATTGTTGACACAAAAGAAAGTAGAAAGTTATCAAATAAATATCATATTCAAAATTGAATTTAGAAGAAATATTTTTTATTTTTTAGTAAAATTAGCTACACTTAAACAAATATAGAAAATCTGTCTTTTTCCGCCGAAGGTTATTTTTTTCAATGTAACTCCGTGTACGTGTAGATTTTCCCACACAGAGATATAGAAAATTTCGAATCTATTTCAATTTAATAGACTTTAAAGACCATTTTACATAAATTACTTGAATTCTTGAATTACTGAATTCAAGATTTTCCACAACTAAAAAATATTGGTCTTTTTCTATTATCACACCCCCCAAATAAACAAGAAGCTCGGTGAGAACTTTAAAAATTCGTAGTAAATTTCGGTGAATGTAAATTTTTTTCACATTGTTACACACACACATGCAACGTATGTATGTAAGTATGTATGGGTGAAGTATTTTATAAAATTTTGTAAGCTTATTTTAACAGAGTGCGAGCCGAGGTATGATTTTTCGGCTGTAAATGTAAAATTTTTTTATGCCGCTGACTTATTTGACACTCATGAACTGAACACGAAGTGCGCATACTTAAAAAAAACAGGAGGTGCAAAAAGAAATGGAAAAATGAAAAAGGAATGAATGGGGCATAAGAGCCAAAGAGTGACTGGCATGAATACAAATACAAATATACATACATACATACATACATATATGTATACATGTATGGTGCATGTATGTATATATTTGCGCACTGTTTGTAGTTTGCTGTCATCATTATCCTGACCATCAACTGCAAATGTCAACGTCATGTGAAATGCCGTTGTCGTCGTCGCAGTTGTCGCTTTGTATCCGCCACAAAAACACCGCTATGCCAGACTTATGTACGTACGTTGTATGTGTAGTGTTGACAGAACACTTCAACCCACACACACACACAGACACATTCCGCATTACACACAACGAACTTAACTCAACTCTGCACTACACTCGTGCTGAGCTTTGAAGCTGAACTGAATTTAAACCAAGTCCAACCAAGTAGGTTGCAAAAAAATTATATATATGTATGTATGTACATATGTATGAATTTTTCCTCACACTCGCATTGAAACAAAGACCGACAGCCAACAACGACTACAACAACAAAAACAAAAACAAAAGGACATTCAAGTGATGAATTGTTTGTTGTTATTTACAGAAGAAAACCTCAAAATTCACTTTTTTCATAGTCCACCCTCCAACCTCCAACTTCGCCTCCCCCTTGGAGTGCCCAAGTAGTCTTTCTCAATCCCTCCCATTTTATCACCAGCATGTTGAGAAATTTAATTTGTACGTATGTAGTATGTATGTATATTTTTGTAATCGTAAAGCGAAAAAATATGTTTAATGATATGTAAATAAAAATAAATGAGAGGGCCGGCCTTCTTTCGGAAGGATATGTCTATGTATCTTAAGTAAGTATCTACAAATTCCGTTAGGATTAAGTAATAAAATTGTTAAATTGCATAAAAAAGTTGTCAATTTATTTCAAAAGCCAACAAAATCGTCAATCAATCTAGAACAGCTCATTCTAACTCTACAGGGTGGATCATATTTATATTTTATAATTTGAAATTTGATTTTGGTTCAATGTTGGTTTTATTACTCGTTATCATTGTGCGGCAGCGTACAACATTCACTGTAAGACATCTTCCTTCCCAATGACACCGGCGCGCCGGTTTAAAAACCACACCAACCAGTTACTCGTTGAGGGTGTGTTGGCTTCTCAAAAATCGTGCATGGATTATCTGAGCCCCAGATGCGTACCTTTGACCGAGGTCAAAGTGTGGCTCGTCAGAAAAGATAATGCTTCGATAAAAGGGCTCATCTTCTTCCAAGCCTTCCAGAGCCCAATTAGCGAACCGAAAACATTGCGGTTGGTCGTCTGGCTTCAGCTGTTGTACCAATTTAACTTTGTACGGCTTCATACCGAGGTTTTAATGAAAAATTCGTAACAAAGAAGTGCGTGAAATATTCAGTTCCTGAGAACGATGGCGAGTTGATGGGGTTGATTCATCTTACACATTCTGAGCAACAGTAGCAATATTTTCGGTTGCGTGCACTGTAGAAGTACGAGAATGTGTTGTCCTATCCAGTAAAGATCCATTTTCACGCACACGTTTCACAAATTGATACACAAATGGAAGTGGAAGCCACTTCTCTTCTACCGAATGTTAAACGTAATATTCTTACACTTTCGATAGAAGATTCTCCAATTTGCAAGGACATTTTTAGTATTTCCCACCATTGTTCCAGCGTATATCGACCCACTACGTTAGCCGCAAATATAAAACTAATTTTCCATCATAATACGAATGACATTAGAGTTGCCACACTAAAAAACAGCCAGTAGTTCAAATTCCAAATGTTGGATGGACCACCCTTTACATCTTCCTGTTGATGTTTGGTATTAGAAAAACCCTACTTCTCAACCGTATTCTCTTGTTGGTATTAAAAGCATTATTTTCTACCACATGCATGCATACTGAATCTTTCAAAGAAGTTACAAAGCAAATAGAATTTTATAAATTTTTATTACAGAGAAAGAGGCCCATAACAAATACAAATTCGGACCTATACCTAGAATCGTGAATTTCAAGTCATCAACCACTGCTTATGCTTTCTCTGATAGGGCATACTAAAATTTATTTTCGCATGAGCCCGTATTTTGAATTCTTCCATTTAGCCAGAAAATCAATCGCTCTGCTTAGGATTAATATGTAGATTGAAAAATGTCAGGGTCCACACACTTTCGAATCTATTCAGGATCACTGAAGCCACGCTGATTATGTAAGATGAGATATTAGTGATCCATACAATCTTACTTCTTTCCCGTCCAACATCAGTCAGCCTCTTTAAGAATAACACACAGGTCCAAGGAAGAATCGTGCCACCTAAATTTAGGGTCCGTCCATACACCGGCGAATCTAGTAGAGAGCATTTATACCAATCTTCAAGACTATCTTCTAAACTGACATATTGATTCACTAAGTGTAATAGTAAATTACCATTTTATAACCACTGTATCCACAGATAACAAACCATCATTCATAATCCAAAACTCCAAGAGCTACCAAAAATATCATCGAAAAGAACAAAAGAGCAAACAATATTTCTGAAAAAGTTTCTATCCGATAAATGTAGTCTCAGCACATGCAGATTAATGAGTAATAGAAGAACTATTAGTACTGGTAAAACTAGACCAGGACAGAGTTTCATCCCATCTTTCGCCCACTGTATTCCGTTATGGTATATAAAAATTTAATTTAATTAAAATGTTCGTACGAGTGAGTACACATGACGCATGAAATTGTAAATTGAATTTTAAATTCAAAATTGTTTATGAATGTATGCCGTATATAAAATGTAGTAGTTTTCGTTGTGCTATTTTGCAGCGCACACTGTCAGATGAAAACTTCAATGTCCATTAATATATTTCACTGCCAATAAAGTGGCGATAATCAATCATTCTTCAAAAGGCAGACAGGGCTGGCACAGGCTAGCTAGCTAGCAATCTAGAAGAAAATATTATTTCAGAAGCATTTGTAAATAAACTTCACCCATGTGTATAAAATAAATGAATAACATTCTTGTAGCATAGCCTTAGTTAGCTCTGAAGAAGTGGGTGGTGGCGGGGGTGGGCGTAGAGAAATACTATTATTTCTAAAATACATAGTACAAACACATGCATGAAGTACATATGTATGTATGTTCGACATGGTAACTGATTCTCATTTTAGTTAGTTGATTAAATTAATGATCGCTTCAATATTTGATTTAATTGCCAAGCCTATTTTTATTTATAGATGTAAAGAAAAATACTTTAATACAATGTATTTAAAATTTTTCATAATCTATATATATAAAAATGAATATATGTTATGTGGGTGATGAATGATCTCGTTAGATTTTTTTAAAAATTCAACTTTCATGTAAAAGTACAAGCTTTTCTGACGGACATAGGCTATTATCCGCCCACTGCCACGCCCGCAAAAAGAGTAAAATCCCTATAACTTTTAAACCCTTCAACGCATTCACATAAGGAATGTATTTTTATTTAAAATTTTTATTGTCATATTTTTTAGCAAAATCATTTGTTTTGATACAATTTGCTTATCTTTCCACAAGTGAGACAGTTTTTTTCTGAAACAAAGCGATCGTTCCGTGTAAATTGGCGTGCCGCGCATAATTTGGAATTGAATTTCTATTGTTTTTTTTTTTTTTGTAATTGTCGACGGCATTATTACACATTGGAGAAACATTGTATGTTGCCTTTGTGCCATTTGCATTGCGTTCGGTTGATTTTGATCATTTAGTGCTATCGTTACTAAAATTAGAATCGATAACGGTAAGATGGTTTTTTCTATTTTTGTTTTTAAAAATATCTATTTTAATTTCATTTTGGAATTCTATTTATTACATAAGTAGTTGTGCAATATGGTCCGGCCACGATCTAGTCTTAGTAGGCGCTCACGTCAAACAAGAGCTGCTGCAGAGACTGAACAGCAGCACAATGAAAGTAATATGCAGAGTAGAGAACAAACTGAAAGGAGACGTGCAGCACATAGACGTACAGCACAAGACGGTGTTCGGAATATTCAAAAGAGCAAGGAATTTAAATGTTAAGCGAGCTGCGTTCAATTATGATTCGACGATTGATTACACTATACATCAAACTGTTGATATTGGTGCTGTGGATGACGTATATAATCATTGTAAAGGGTACAAATTCAAAAATGAGCCACCAGGTTTGTTGTGCTAATGGAAAAGTCAAATTACCGGCATTGGAGCCACCACCAGAACCATTACGCTCATTGGTTTTAGGTGGTGCACCTGAATCAAAGCTCAACACTCAATATTACAATTCATGTTTCCAAATTTGACCACATTCAAAGTAATTTTCATGAACAACATGCTATTAATCTCGAAATGGAAATTAATTTGACAATTATGAAAATGATTTTCACAACAACGTTTTTCCCGCTTCTGATCGTTTTTTTTTTCTAGATCCAAGGAAAAATATATCACAGCTTGGGTTCTTTATTGCCCTTTCCTGATTCAGAGTATCAGTTTTTACAAATTTATTTCCTTGGTAATACTGATCATCAAGTTGATCGTCGATGTTCAATAAGTTCAAATTTGAAACGAGATGTTATTGAACGAATCCAAACTTTCCTTCAAGAGAATAATGAATTGGTTCGTCTTTTCCGTACTGCTCCGCATAACCTTCAATTGAAAGTCAGTGCGACTATTGTTATGCAATGGTACAAGGCCTGCTGTGAAAAAATTTATGGTCAATGTTATTAGAGCAACTATTTTGATTGGAAAATTCAAAGGCGAAGACGTGTTAATACCACGAATTCCGATGATTCCAACCGATTTGCCTTACGAATTCAAACGTGTACAATTTCCAATGCGAGTTGCATTCACAATTACCATTAATAAAGCGCAAGGTCAATCTTTGGAAATTTATCCAATATTTTCTCATGGACAATTATACGTAGCCTGTTCACGTGTAGGCAAACCATCAATATTATTCATTTATTGCCAAGATAATAAGAAAACTAAAAAATGTTACAATAAATATAAACTTTAAATTTAAACTGCTTTGAATTACTTTTTTAATTATGCACAGTGTAACATGCATGGGCCCACTAGTTATTTAAAAAAAAATGACCTTAAGTTAAGAAAATAGCTACCTATTAGGTGTAATCAGGTGCATCTACAAGGTGGGGCAAAAGAATTTCCATAATATGAATTGACTGCCATTTTGTTAGGAATGAAAATTAGGGGACCTATTTTCACTGAGAGATTATTTGAAGTGTAAAATTGATGACAATAAGTTGAAAAAATGATATAAGTTAAATAACCATAACCTGAGTTGATGCACATTTATGCTCATTTTACGGCACTTTGAATAGTTGCCTCCAAAACATCCGATTTCTTTTTCAATATTGTTGGCTTTCAAGACTTGCAAGGTTTGTGGTTTGTTGTGTGGTAAACGCGAGCTTTCAAAAAGCACCAAAGGAAGAAGTCGGATGCCGTCAGATCTGGCGCTCTAGCCTGCTAGTTCAAATCGTCAGAACGGGAGGTCTCACAGCCGGGAAATTGGTGTTTAACAATAATTCCGCGTTTATGTATGTATATAAGTAGCTCCAGTCAACTAATTCTCTATATTTCTAGAACATAAATGCCAAAGCACAATGACATTTGATGCCATAATGCACAAATTAAGACATTACTTTTGTCCCACCTTGTACCTATGTAGTATGTAAGTACATTAGGTTGTTCATTAGGAAATGCGAAATGCTAAATAACTAAGAAAACATTTTGAAGTAACGAAATTATCAAAATATCACCCTTACTAAAACCACACATGAACTTTTATTTTCAAAATCTCAGTTCTTTTCAAATGTTAGATGAGTAATTTCTATTAAATACAGTAATACTTGTTTCGCTGTGGCGTAGTGGTAGTGCGTTGTACTGCTACGCAGAATGTCCCGGATTCAAATCTCGGCACAGGCAAAATCAAATAGTAAAAAAAAATAATTTTCTACACGGCACCACCTCTTGGCAGGCAATAGGCAATGGCAAACCTACAAGAGTAAAAATTGCCACTTCGCCATTCGGATTCGGCATTAAACTGTAGGTCTTTTCCATTCATCATTCATATACAAAATATAACACGCACAACATCACTCATGTGCGAAAAGCTCGGCCTAGGCCCTCCATGGGCTCTTGTAAAGTAATAATTGTTTCTTGGGAAAATTTTTAAGATATGTGAAAAAGTTGCTACCTTTTTATATAGTATTTGAATATTATCTTCTGGCAGCAGTGGTTGATAAATATTTCAAACATTTACTAACAAAATTTCTGATTAAGTACTTACCAGTCATTACCCGTTTTTGAAACATTTTGACGTTTGCGACCAATTTGGTGTGCTTTTGGTTCAGCAACCATATTAACATCTGCAAGTAAGAAAATGAATGAATTAATTCAAGGTATTAAATAAAAATTATTTGAAGACATTTTCCAATTTCAAAATCTACATAGTAGAAAAGTTCACCAAAAGTCTAAGAAAGTCCTACTTAGGGTAAAAAATGCGTAAGAAAATATTTTTTACATCACCATTTAAACTCGATATGAAACTTTAGGCCCTTTCCAATCATGTACAAATGTAACACGCCCAAAAAAAAACAGCTCGGCTTTTTCCCTTAGGTCGTGATTATGCTGATGTTCGTTGTTAAGCGAACCCATTACATTTTTCTCTCGTGGTCGGTCGGAGCGTAACAGAGTTGCCTTTGGTCGAAATTCAGGTTATTTTTAATACTATTTTATGATCAACAGCAGCTCTAAAATGGCATACCAAAAAACTTTAAACGATTGCATCAATATGGGGAGTGAATGTATAATAAATTATGCAAATAATGTAATTTTTTGCACCGGCTGGTTATGTAAAAGCGATAGAAGTAGTGGAGAATATGTGTCAACTTCAAGGCAGCAAGAGTCGTATCAACACCATTTGCATCACATCGTGAATACAGCTAATATTTTGTATAAATACTTTTCATACTCACTTCTTCAATAATTCTATAAATAATATGTATAGGTATATTTAATATTTTGTTTTCGTACTATTTTACATACATTTTAGTTCCTTTTTTTGCATGTAGAATAACTCATTATTACCCTGAATGCTCGGCGTGCTCGGCGCGCTCGGTGTACATTTCATCCAGAAAAGCGTGTTCGTTGTGAGAGTCAACAACAATTTCATGGTGTTAGGTAAGCAGGTAAGCAAAATCTGAACATAACCACGGCCTTAGTACTACAATTCCTGTGTAGTACTCAGAGTTTCAAAACTTCTTACTGAATTTCCAAAAAATTAAAGATTTCCACAAAGATTTGGATTGGAACTGAGTTTTTTTGATTAAAGCGCTTAATTTTTCTCAGTGAAACTTCTTATGGGTCGATCTTGAATTTTTAGCGTTCGAAGTAAAACTGAAATGTTACACTGTAATTTCATTCAATCATAAAAGTATGAACTATATTTTTCGATCAGGGTTACAGTTTGCTATTTTTATCCAAGTATTACAAAAACAAATGAAGTGTCAATGTATGTGTGAAGTACATTTTAATAAACCAGTTGGCCATGAAATATTTACTTTACCCGCAAGTTCTATTTCTATGTAAATTTAAAATCTGGCCACGACAGATTTTTGAGAAAAAAGGTTCTAAAAAGTCTTGATGCAAAGAAAAATATGGTATTCGCCGCCCGATTCGTGTTTAACGATGAGATATCTACCATATAAAAGTATCGATTTCCTGTTCTTGAATCATTTTATGAGCTATCTCTCGATTTCATGAGATCATATCGTAAAGTTTTGACCAAACTCCAAAGCTTTAGATCTTTTCATATTCTGCAGGTTACATTCATATTCTGTGGTTTTCACGAAGAAATAAAACGCATATAATTTAATGTTATGGCCAAGAATTTAACTTTATTCTAAAGATAAGGATTTGCCATTATGTTTTAAAAACGATTTCGGGCAAATGGCCGCCGCGGCTGGTTCGAATAAATTCCAGCCGAGAAGCCCAATTTTCGACCACTTTTTGCAGCAATTGGGGCGTTTATGTCAGTAATAACGCGCCGAATATTCTCTTCCAAGGCGTCAATCGTCTCAGGCTTATCTGCGTTGACAAGCGACTTCACATAACCCCACAAAAAACAAAAAATTGTTCAGCGGTGTTAAATCGCACGATCTTGGAGGCCACGCCACAGGCCCACGACGCAAGATAATGCGCTCACCAAAAGTTTCCTTCAATAAATTGATTGTTTCGTTGGCTGTATGGCATGTAGCGCCGTCTTGTTGGAATCCGAGGTCGTCCACATCAACATCCTCCAATTCAGGCATTTGAAGCGAAAAAGTCATTAATCATGGCTCTATAGCGTTCCCCATTGACTGTAACATTATGACCGGCTTCATCTTTGAAGAAACATGGACCAATGATTCCCTCTGCCCATAGAGTACACCAAACAGTGACTTTTTGAGGAGGCAACGGCGTCTCAACAATGGCTTGTGGATTATAATCACTCCAAATGCCACAATTTTGCTTATTAACGTACCTATTCAACCAAAAGTGAGCTTCATGGCTGAACAAAATGCGTCGCGCGAACCGAACCATTATTTTGGTAATAAATTTGCACAATTTGCAAACGTTGTTCAGGAGTAAGTCTATTCATTATGAAATGGCAAACCAAACTGAGCATAAATCAAGTGACAGCTGTCAAAAAGACCAACTCCGAAAAAAATATTACCAGATTGAAAACCACACTTCTAAAAAAACACCCTTTGTAAATCGTTTGTGGCATCCTATATTCAATGTCATTCGATTTAGAAAGTCGCTAAACACTTGCTGTTATCTAGTATGATGAGACTAGGAGCAGAGGGCATTAATGCGTTAACGAATCAATCTTCAATCTGCAATTCTGGAAGTGTCTTCGCCGATTTAGTTCCAACTCATCGCGTCAATTAATCCCCCCATCAAAATACCGAAAAAATAAAAGCTTTCAGAAATTTTCCGTATGAAATAGGTTAAACAGTGGGCAACACAAAGGATGAAAATATATCTTTCTTTTTTATAGCTTTTAATATAGCTCTCGAATTCACCAGATGCAAATCCGATGGACCATTCCATCTGGGCCTAAAAAACATGCCAGTATGGATGCGCTGAAGAAAGCCATTGTAAGGGAATGGGTTAAAATACCGAAAGATCATATTCGTGCAGCATGCAACTCATTTTTTAACCGTTTGAAGGTCATAGTCAAGGCAAAAAGTGGCCACATCGAGCTGAAATGAATGGATTATAAAATGTTTATTATTTCCACACATTTTTGTAATTTTAATCAATAAAAAATAATATCACACAAAAAAAATATAGTCGCTTGAATCGCCTAACTCTGTATATTTTATTTTTCAGTATCTTGTGATTGACTTATCGAAATCGAATGAAAATTTTGCGCAACTTCCAGATTAAATCTGACTTCGATTTGTTATATTGTAATAATTTTATGTATGTGTCAGTTAAATAAAATAATTTATCATAGGTTATAAACAAATTCATATTTAAATGTTTTCTCAATGACCGTAGCTATCGGTCGTTAAATGCATTAGAAATACTATAATCAAATCTGACCAAATGAGAATTTTACTTACTTACTTAGCTGGCTCTACAACCGATGATCGGTCTTGGCCGCCTCTACAAAGCTTCGCTAGTCGCCTCTGCTATGCGAGCGCTGTCGCCAGGTGATAAGATTGCCCTGCACCTGGTCTTTCCAACGGAGATTAGGACGTTCTCTTTTACGTGTTCTTCCACCGTGGCTTGAAAAAAACACCCTTCTAGCCGGAGTGCTTTCTTCCATTCCCTCAACATGACCCAGCCAGCGAAGTCGCTAAATTTTGATATGCTTGACTATGTTAGTGTCGGCGTAAAGCTCATACAGCTCATCGTTCCATCTTATTCGATACACGTCGTCCACGCATACTGGACCGTAGATCTTACGGAGTATCTTCCTCTCGAACGCTCCTAACAGCCTCTCATCATTGATGGTCGATGTCCACGTCTCTGCGCCATACTTTAGGAGGGGAAGGATGAGGGACTTATATAGTGTTATTTTCGTCGGTCGAGGGCTCTACTTCTCAATTGCCTACTGAGCCCGTAGTAACACCTATTGGCAAGAGTTAGTCTCCGCTTGATTTCAAGGAGGGCATTATGGTTGGTGTTTATGCTGGATCCTAGGTAAACGAAATACTTGACGACTTGAAAAGTATAATTGTCAACACTAACATTTTGCCCAATACTCTTTGGTATGGTTCCTCGGTCACCACTAGACCCACTCGATGAGACCCCCTTTCCCGATTGGAGTATGCTGCACTGACTGATCGCGCGTTGGTGCCAATGATGTAATATCACCAGCGTATGACACTCTTGTAGAAATTATTGCCAGAGATGTCGATGTTAGCAGCTCTAATTTTGCAAACGTGTAACGGCGTCTCTGGGAGCGTATAACACAAGGTAAAGTTCGTGATACTCGCACAATAAGAGTGCGCCGATGTTCGATCCTTGCGCTTCTACGCCTCAAGTCGACACAAAGTCCCCTCGTGACGTCCCCTCGATAACGATTTGACACCCGTCAGTGAGCTAACTACTGTGTGCGGTAGGCTGTTCCGTGACCGTTCGTCGGGCTTGGAACCTACCACATTAGGTAAAATATTCCCCAATGAATCCTAAAAAGAAGCCTCAGATAAGAAACGACTTCCGCAAAAGCCGTAAGGCTTTTACGGATACGATTACGGATATGCACCTGGAATTTCCGAACCATCTACAGGGAAGGTTACTCATTCCAGCTGGTAGGTATACTCGAACGTTATAGAGCTGAAATCACCGCCATATAGGACAATTCCTTAATTTTTTACATTAAATTTAAAAAACCCTCAGTGGAGACTTTGTAGGGTACTAGGATAATCATCAAAAATAACTTCCCCACACTGTTATATTTCGATACATCGAACTACTCTAACTGAAAATATAATTTGAGTAAAAAATTTCAGTTCCCATCCAATATTCAAAATCAGAATTATCTTTTCACAACATTTTCATTGTCTGTGGAAGTCCTCGTTTTCATTTATTATTTGTTATTTTTTCCTACCAAAAATACAAACAATAAACAAAAACTCAGTTAAGTAAATACAAATGAAAGCATTGCATTATTTACACAATGCAATTTCTTGTTTAGTTTTAGTTTTAGAATTAAAATGTTCTATTGTTGTTTAAATTTGCAAACGTATAGATGAAAAATCATTTCTTGCTTTGTGTTGCATAACTTCATCCGTCGCCGCCTCTACTCTACACCCCCCTACTCTATCCTACACTCTCACAGAGTGCACATAACCCAAAAGTTTGCTTTAAAATCATTTGTCTTAATAAAAGTCATTAGGAATTTTCCGGTACCAGTAAAGCAAGAAACAATAAACAAAAAAAAAGGCGAAAAAAATAAAATTATGTCAAAAATATTTAAAACATTTATTCACTCATTCATTTTGCTGGGAAAAGGGTGTGACAGCTACACACAACATTTGAAAGCGCGCAATCCTCCAACCACCCACCCAACCAACCAACCACCGACCCACTAAACCTACTCATCATAATTCATGAAGTTTTCTCAGCCCCCTCCCCCCACTGAGCATATTCTCCAATGCTTCACTCTTCAACAGGCAAATAAGTAAGAAACATAATTTTCAGCACACCCTTCCAAACACCTCCCGCTGTAGCCGCTGAAAGTGAAGCGAAAGAAGCGAATGAATGAATCGCTAAAAGTATTCCATAGCAAGTATATCTCACTACAAATTGCCAGTGTAGCTGACAACTTGAGGGAGGGGGCGAAATATCTTTCGCCCCTTTCGTATGCTTATGTGCCTTCATGTCCTCGTGCATCTGCTGCGAGGAGGCAAATTCCGTCTGTCTGTCTGTCTGCTCGCTATAATTAAGATTAAGGATAAGGCGTAAGAAGGATTTCCGAGAGTTTTTAAGGCATAAGCACAGAGACCAAAAAAAATAGAAAAGAAATCGGTTTAAATGTGGTGGAATAAAAAAAAAAATAAGAAATGAAATGAAAAGAAAAACACTTTTGACTGAGCGCTTTACGTCTTCGTTTTTTCTTCTTGCTCTGGCCGATTTAGTTAGCAAATAGAGCATCACTTTGAAATCACTTTGAATCACTTCCACTTCTCTCTCTTAAGCAAATGAATTTAATGCGTACACAGAGACAAGTAAATTCATTTTAAATTACGATAAACTCGAGTTAGCAAAGATTATTTCCTAGGCAATTAATTCAACAGTTGCCATTTCAGTTTAAATATTTCTCACATTCGATGTTGTGCCTTAAGCAAGCATTTACTTTCATATTCTGCTGCATTGATACACAAATGTGTCAGTTATAATTTTCTTTTAACTGCATAAATATCTGAGTATACTTTAATATTTTTCCCTTCAAGAATAAAAAAAACAAAAAACAATAATTCTCGTATCAAATTTTCCATGAACAACATCTCGCTAAGTGCATTAAGATGTTCGCTGTAAATTTCTCTGTAAAAATTGCACATATTTTCTGCTTTGTTGCAATATACTCGTATTTTCGTACATCTTCCACTTGTTCTTCTTCTTCTTCTTCCTCTTCCTCTTCTTCCTCTTCCTCTTCTTCTGCTTTCAACACTTTCACCTATGCAAGTCCACATAATAAAATATTCACATGAGGACAATTCCACATGAAACGCCTTTGTCAGTCCTTGCGAGTGTGAGTGTGTGTGTGTTTGTCACACTACAAAAGCTGCTAGTAGGAATTGTTTTCGAATTGTCATTAACGTTACAAAGTACACACCATACCTAGGCACCGAACCTGTTTAAGTTGGTCACCTATTTTCAAGTAGGTTCAAGTTAAGCAGTTGACCAAGTAGTAATGTAATTTAGTTTTACATTAGAACTTCAAGTTTTCCAGTTAATGGAAAATTATAAAACTTTCGCAGGTGGCTGAGCTAAGTTCTGTGTAGATACACCAGTGGTGCTGCAGTATATTGATAAACAAAATACGCTTGGTTTATGTGATCGAGGTTAGATCGATAGTGTAGTGGTAGTGAGTTGGACTGCTACGCAGAGTGTCCGGGGTTCGAATCTCGGCACAGGCAAAATCGAAAAGTAGAAAAGATAATTTTTCTACACGGCACCACCTCTTGGCAGGCAATGGCAAACCTACAAGAGTAAAAATTGCTATGAAAAGCTTTTCACTTCGCCGTTCGGATTCGGCATTAAACTGTAGGTCCCTTCCATTCATGTACAAATATAACACACACAACATGAGTGGATGCGTAAAGCTCGGCCTAGGCCCTCCATGGGCTGTTGTGCCATTAAAAGTAAGTAAGTAAGTTTAGATCCTTTAGGTTCCGGAGCATATTGGGATTGAAGAGAAAGAAGCTTGCGATTACAATAAAAAAAAAAACAAAAAAAAAAAAGAAGCATCATCTTCATTTCGTAGGTCCGGAGCCATTCAGCGGAATCAGAAAATGAATTTTCTCTCTAATATTTAGATTAAAAAAAGATTAAGAAAATCAAAGACTGGGAATTATACTGGGAATACAGACCAGTATAAGAACATTGAAAAGCACTATTACCAACTTATAATCATAATTTTCGCAAATGGCATCAAATGGCATTGTGCGTTGGCATTTACTTATGTTCTAGACATATAGAGAATTTGTTGACAACAAGCAATGGAGTGATACACAGCCAGGGCAACCAACGATGGAGGGTTTGAAACAGCAACTTCCAGGCTGTGAGATCTTCCGTTTTGGCGATTTAACGACGGCACCAGACTTCTTCCTTATAATCTTAGAATCAATGCAGGAACACTAACAGGGCATTGAAGGTTGAACTAACTATCACCTAATAAAACTAGGAATTACATCTAATGAATCATGTAGATTTTGCAGAGAAGATAAGGCATCTGCGAAGCACATCTTAGGACAGTGCCAAGCACTTATGTTTATTCGTAAAAGGAATCTGGGTGACCCTTGAGATCAAGCGGAGACTAACTCTTGCCAACAGGTGTTACTACGGGCTAAGTAGGCAATTAAGAAGTAGATCCCTCTCTCGACAGACGAAAATAACGCTCTATAAGTCCCTCATCCTTCCCATCCTAATGTATGGCGCAGAGACGTGGACATTGACCATCAATGATGAGAGGCTGTTAGGAGCGTTCGAGAGGAAGATACTCCCTAAGATCTACGGTTCAGTATGCATGGACGACGTGTATCGAATAAGATGGAACGATGAGCTGTATGAGCTGTACGCCGACACTGACATAGTCAAGCGTATAAAACTCCAGCGGCTTCGCTGCTTGGGTCAATGGAAGAAAGCACTCCGGCTAGAAGGGTGTTTTATTCGAACCACGGTGGAGGAACACGCAGAAGGATACATCCTAACCTCCTTTGGAAAGACCAGGTGCAGGGCAACCTGACTGCACTTGGCCTTATCAACTGGCGCCAGCGCGCGCATAGCAGAGGTGACTGGCGAAGCTTTGTAGAGGCGGCCAAGACCGATCATCGGTTGTAGTTTCAGTTAAGTAAGTAATCTCGGTGACCATTAAATACCCGATGCTTAATTTCAACTCCATAGACGTAGGATCAATTGTAAAATTTCTATCAGAGACTGGGCTTACGCTATAAGTCCATGAAGGTCGCAGTGAACTAACCTAACCCAACAATAATATCATATAAGAGTGCCCAACCACCCATTGCTACATCTGCAATAGCTGACAATATAATGAAGCCTGCCCTCAGTTTAAGTGCTCTGAAGTAGCTATATCTAGTACAGCAAGACTTCTTTTTCTTCTTTCAATGACACAACAGCTCATGGAGAGCCTAGGCCACGCTTTTCACATCCACGCATGTTGTGCGTATTCTATTTGAACACGAGTGGAAGGTACCTACAAGTTTATGCCGAATCCGAACGGTAAAGTTTGAAGTTGAAAGCTTTTCATAGGCAATTTTTACTCTTGTAGGTTTGCCATTGTCTGCCAGGAGGTGGTACCGTGTAGAAAAATAGTTTTTTCTTATTTTTGATTTTACCTGTACCGAGATTTGAAACCCGGATACTCTGCATAGCAGGCCAACGCACAACCAACTACGCCGCCACAAGACTTTACTGCGTTTTTGAATGAGGATGCGATTTCAAAGGTCAATTATGATCGTTGATCGAATGCCTAATTAAAAAATCTTTCTTCTTCAATTATTGGATCTAAAATTGTTGGATATTTTGAGAAAAAAAAAATTCACGTTTCCTAATAACTCTTTTGATTTCTTTATTGTTATTGGAAATAGCTATTTTATCTATCTAGCTGCTGCATCGTCAATGCCTTCATAAAGAAAAACAAGTTTCTGAGTGAATTTGCCCTGGGTGAAATCACCTTAATTCTTATTTGGCGATTTTCTCGTGCCTAAGATTGAATCATGAACATTTTTAGCACAATGAATTAATAGTTTTCGTGAACATACTCGTACTGGCATTTGCCATACCTAAACATTCCCTTTTACTTAATCTAATTTCAAGTCACGAGGACTTGGGCAGCATTGTCTAGTATTACTGTTTCTGCAACAAATTTGGTGTTTAAAATTTTAAACTCATGGAAGGATCAATTTGATATGTTATATACTGGATGTACAAGTAGGATTTTATCTACATCTTCTACAGCAATTTTTCTAAACAATTTTGGATATTTCTTTTATTCATTACCAACGGGTTTTACAGGCTCGAGAATAGTTTTCTAAACTAAGAAGAAAATCGCCAGAAATTGAGAAGGTTCCCAACGATTTTTACTTACAATGCTTGGTAAAGTTATACGGAATATACCGCTGGTCTAGTCAATGGAGGGATAATTATTGATAGTCAAAAAAGTATAAGGTGGGGCAAAAGTAATGTCATAATGTGAATTGTTTATTGCTCATAAAATAAAATTGTTGATGATTGTTTCTTCGATGTTGACTTTCAAGATGTGAAAGGTTTGTGTTTTGTTGCCAGATTTCAAAGAACCACCCCAAAGAAAGAAGTCTGGCGTCCAGTTTAAGTCACCAAAACGGGAGATCTCACAGCCCAGAAATTTTAATTTTATTTCTTTTATTTTTTTATTATTAATATTATATAAAGCAAGCTGTCTTTCAGACATTTTACAATAGATTTGTAAATAAATAGAATTTAAAAAAAGGATAAAAAAAATAATAACAAACATGCATGGTGAGTGTCGAGTGACACACCCATATTTTACATTATTATATTTACATATTTATGTTTCGCAATTTTCACCTTAAATTATGAGATCTTGAAGGGTTTTTCGTTTTAGTCTGCAGAAAGTCGACTGCGAATTCATCAACTTAAGTAGATGCTAGTTGATTTGGATGGTTCAACATTCGTATTTTGTACGAATTAGATTTGGCATTAATTTCATATTTGACGAAAGGAACTTGTAAATCACGATGTAGTTGTAAGTTGGTAACATACCAAGGTGCGTTCACAATTATTGCAATATTTCGACATTTGAATTGGCGGCTGTACCCTTAGTTGTATGCCGCAGGTCCATATGGGTTTAAGGATCAATTTGTAAAGGAGCAGTTTGATTTCGCAACATAGTTGCGAATTACTATTAAGTAGACAGGAGATATTTCTCAGTTGAAGACCTAGAGCTTTGCGCTTCGTAAATATGTACGTTTTCCATGTGAGACGTCTATCCAGATGCATTCCTAGGTACTTCGCATTGTTGGCTTGAGGGATTTGTATTGCGTTTAATTGCACAGGTGGGCAATTATTGCGCCGTGTTGTGAATGACTTGGTTTCGTTCGCCCTAATTTTCCAGTTTTTAAGCCACAAGGATATTTTATTTAAACATTTTTGGAGTGTGAGTGAGGCAGTGACAGGATCATCATCAATTGACAATTGACAAGGCAGCAGTATCGTCTGCGAAGGTTCCAATAACAATTTCGTCAGTTGTCGGCAAATCAGCAGTGAAAAGTAGATATAACATTGGACCCATAACACTGCCCTGGGGAACACCGGCTTTTATATCATATAGAGATGTGATGTCTTTGCCTTGCTTCACGAAGAAATGGCAAAAATGGCAACATATCATTTCAAGAACGTGTAAAAGTTTATTGGAAGCGTTTTTCTAACTTTATATAAAAGCCTCTCGTGCCACACACGATCAAAAGCTTGTGATATGTCTAGAAAAGCGGTGGTGCAGTATTTTTTGGATTCGAAGCCTGCGTTTATTTGTTCAACAAGTCTATTAATTTGTTCAATTGTACCGTGACCTTGACGATAATCGAACTGATGATCAGGAATGAAATGTTTTGACACAATAATACGCATTAGCCTTTTCATAAACAACGACTCCGGGACTTTGGAAGGGATTGTTAGCAGAGTTATGCGGTATGACTTTGCATCTCCAGCATTTTACCGGGTTTCGGGATCATTTTTATTTGTGCAACCTTCCACTGTAGTGGGACGAAGCTAGTTCTCAACACAGCATTGTAGAGTTGGGTTAGGAAGGTTATTGCTTGCTCTGGTAATTCCTTCAGAATTTTTCCTGTAATCAGATCATATCCTGGAGCCTTTGCAGGTTCCAATTTGTTTATAATTGACCGCACTTCGTTCTTTGTGAATCGAGATATTGGTAAATCTAATTGATATGGCTAAGAGCTAAGAGCTGAGATACTTCATCAAGTTCGTCAGGATTAGGAATAAATACATCTTTAAGATGTTGCGCGAAAATTTGTGCCTTTTCGTGGTCCCACGTTCCATCAGGTTTTCGTATTGGGGGTTGTAATTCTGTTGGTCTTTTCAATTTATTTTGCTGCCTTTCAAAGAGCATAATCAGTTGCAAAAGTTGCTTCGGGTTTTTCAATATAATTTTAGTATATAATGTTTTTGTCCTAACAGTAGTTTAAACTCTTTGGTTTTAGCATTGAAGTGCTTTTTATCGCCTGGAAACCGTGTTTTTTGCCAAATTTTTCTTGCTAATCTTTTTTTCTTTTATCTTTTCCATGATTGAAATGGAATACTTGTTTGTGTAGGAACTTGTAAGTACTGGAGTAGAAGCCCAAGCGGATTGTTGAATACAGTCATTAAAGTGTTCTGCTGCTTCTGTAATGTCGTTGGGTGTTTTAAGTAGCAGTTTCAGATTAATCGTCGTTGTGGCCCGGAAATTGGTGTTTCAAAACCAGCATCGTTGCCCTGCCTGTGTATCGCTCCATTGCTTGTTGTCAACTAATTCTCTATCTGTATAGAACATAAATGCCAAAACACAATGACATTTGATGCCATTTGCAAAAATTATGGCACATTTACATTATAACATTACCTTCGCATCACCTTGTATTAAACTAAATTGAGATCTGATGGAATTGCTACTGACTGAAACGCCTGATGCATAAGGATCATAGTTAACATAATCAAAACAAATACCAAAATTAGGTAATACGACTCAAAATGTATAGACCTTTTCAATTTTTCCGATGGTAGCCTTAAAAACTAATAAGGCTACCATTTAAAATGAACCATCATCTTCATAGTTCAGCTTTCAAAATCCTTTATTTACTGCAGATTAAAGATTACTTATATACTACTGTGGGCAAAAAGTAGTAAGACTTTGTTCATAGTTTCAAATTTTTTTATTCATTCGTCCAAATCTATTTCGGCCCCTTCAAAATAATCACCCCCGGCCTCAATACACTTGTGCCAACGATTTTCCAATTCTCGAAACAGTTGTTAAAGTCAATTTCCGGAATAGCCTTCAATGCGCCTAGCGATTCATGTTTAATGTCTTCAATTGACTCAAAACGGTGTCCACGAAGCGGTTTTTTGAGTTTAGAAAATAGCCAAAAGTCACACGGTGCTAAGTCAGGCGAATAGGGTGGTTGCGGAACGATATCAGTCGAATTTTTGGCAAAATGGTCTCGTAAAACCAATGCAGTGATTTTGGAACCAATCGTGCATTCACTCTTCTTAGGCCCAAATGATGTCTTAAAATGGTTTTCACTGATCCTTCCGATATTCCAACGATGCCAGTAAGGTCTCTGACTCTGACTGTTAATCGTCGATTCTCGAGCACCAATTCCTTGATTTTATTGACGTGTTGGTCATCAGTTGATGTTGATGGCCGTCCTGGACGTTGTTCGTCGTCAACGCGTTCTCGACCATCTTTGAACAATTTGTACCAATCAAAAACACTTGCTCTTATCACCGAAGGCCTTTTGCAACATTCTGAACGTTTCGGCACCAGAAATTTGATTTCGCACACTAAATTTACTGGAACTTCTTTGTTGGATAATTTCACTCATTGTGAAAATCGCCGAATGCACTTTTTGTACTTCAGAAAGACAAGCGTATACTAAACACTAATGATTATTTTGATGTGACATTTGGCACAGATGACAGTCACCGACAGTCATACCAACCTTAAAAAAATAATATTTTGATGAATGGGTTTCCGCGCGAAATTTAAATTAAAAAGTCTTACTACTTTTTGCCCACAGTAGTATGTATGGTATTTACGTAAAAGCGAGAATTCGTTAGTAAAATGCTGATTAACATTAAAATTTCCTACTGGGTATGCATGAAGTAATATTACCAAATATATTTTGTGTATGAATATCTTGCATATGTTAATAAATTTGCATGTGTGTGTTTATTTGTGTGTACGATATTTAAAATTTTATTATAAACGTTAATGAAATCATGATGCATTCACACTTGCTTGCAGCGTTTCCATCGAAATTTTATTAAGAATGCAATTTATGCAACTGAGAAGGCATAGGATAGGATTGCAAACATTTTAAAAGTATATCCATACTTATGAATATTCAGGCACATTCACACACACACATACAGATGAAATAGTGAATGTGTGCTGTATACATATTTATGAATTCATACACTTTATGTAGAGTTTTTAACGCATTTTCCTTTTTGGAATAAATAACACAGTGTTACAATGATTTCTCAATGAGTTTGACTACACACATAAATACGAGTATGTATGTGTGGGTGGGTATATTTTCATATATATGATGATATACTGATAGTATCTGGAATTAATTCAACGCTTGTATATTGTAAAGGGTTTTTCAATAGAACGATAGTAAAAATTTTGGAATTTACATAAATAAAACACAGTATAATTGAGATATAGAGCTGAAATCTATTCCAGCTGTAGTACACATGTCGATATGACTCATATGACTACCACGAGCACATTTGCAGTGATCGATTCTTTGCAGCCAATTTTCCACCACTCTTCTACATAAGTATCTTCCATATATCGGCCGGAACGTTTGCAGTTTTGCGTTCGATGTTGCTCCTGAGTTCCTTTAATGTTTTTAGCATTAACCAACGACTTATGGTAACCCCATAAAAAGAAATCCAACGACTTTAAATTGCCAAAAATTAGCTACATCGATGAAGATGATTTTTCGATGAAATTCAGGATTTTCTTCAGATATTTGTAGAACCCAATCGGAGAAATTTCGACACTTCAAATGATCACGAGGTTGAAAGGATGTACGCCAAAATCTTAACGAAAAATTCTCCACAATATGAGCGGAGAGTTTCGAAATTCTTGTGAACGGCGTGGAATCGACTGAGCTAAATTATTTGGAACTGAAACACTTATGGTTGTGATATTTTCGGCACCTCGACCGGTGTGTTGTCTTCTTACTGGCACATGCACATTAAACAATAGTGAATATGTTGATTCGAATCTATCCACTACAGCACGCATAGCCTGTTTGGCGGGACAATTATTAACAGGTGTACAGGTAAGAAACCGGTATTTTTTTTAGGGAAATACACGTTTATTTAAGAAAAATGGTTATACATTCAATCTTTAAAGTAATGGACATTGCTAGCTACACATTTTCCCCATCTCTCATCTCTCTGGTAATTTGTGAATGCCTCACCGTTTTTTGAGTCAAACCAGTCATCGAGCCATTTTTTCACATTTTCGTACGAATCAAAGTGCTGCTCAACAAGTGCGTGCCCGCGTTCCCCATTTATGAAAATAAGTGGTAGTCAGATGGAGCCAAGTCTGCTGAATAAGCCGCATGGGGAAGGAATTCCCAGCCTGTACGAATCTACCAATTCCCGAGTCTGTTTTGTTCGATGTGATGGTGCATTGTCATCAAGAAAAATCCCTTTGTCACTTTGTGTTGCCTAGCTTGATATTCAGGAAGTTTTCGGTTGGTAGCGTTGACCAGTAACTGTTTCATGCGGTTTCAGAAGGTCAACCCAGATAATACCTCGCTGATCCCAGAAAACACACTGATTTGTCTTCTTTCCGAAGCGATTTGGCTTTGCTGTCGATTCGGCCGGTGTACCGGGCGTAACATGTGATTGTTTACATTTAGGATTATCAAAATAGATCCACTTTTCATCGCCAGTAAGAATTCGATGAAGATATGACTTTCTTTTGTACCTGGCGAGCAACATTTCACAGGTGGTTTTTCGATTTTCTTGTATCTTTCAGTCAATTCATGCCATCTTCCCTCTGCGGAACCTTCAAAATCTGTCCCATGGCTTTTAAACGTTGAGAAATGCATTGTTGGGTCATATTTAATTGTTCTGCAAGTTTTTCTTCCGTTTTTGACCAACATCCTCATCGAATAAAACTTGGAATTCGGCCATCTTCGTTTCTCACATCAAAATCGCCACTTTTAAACTTATTGAACCACTCGTTGCACTGTGTTTTGCCTAGAGCGTGCTGACCGTAAGTTTCCACAAGCATTCGATGAGATTCAATTGGAAACAGAAAATCAATGATGTCCGCAAATCGTACTTTTTAGGCACAAAATTCAACATTTTTACAAGCGAAAAAAAAAATGTTGTTGTATGAAACTCGTTTGTTTATGAACTGAATATTGTTGACAGAATTAAATGCGAAGAAATGGCGCCAATGATTTGGTTTGACAGAGCGTATAGTTTAACCTAGCGACACAGAGATGTCATTACCGGTTTCATACTTATACTTGGTACGACCGAAAATTGGAGAAAGCGATATTAAAGTTTCAATCTTCTCCTTTTGTTCTTTCTTTTAATGGCACAACAGCCCATGGAAGGCCTACGCCGAGCTTTTCGAGATTCGAACACGACTCGACACGCTGCATAACAGTCCAACGCACTACCACTAGGCCACAGCGACCACCGACTCAGAATTTTGGTAGTAATTTTTAATCTTTTTCAAAAGCTGCTCATTTGTTTAAAAATGTAAACCTTGAAAGACGTTTTGACATTGTCAGCAACAAAAATTGTAATGTCTCTATTGAAAAGCCCTGTACATAGCTGCGTCTACATACATAGCATGTATGAATTATGTATTGATTTTAGAATAGATACCAGTCATGCAAATAGATATCACACCAATTTTTTAAGAATTCTTCACAAATATGGAACACATTTTAATGAAGTGAATTGAATTTCTTGTGGCACCTTTATTATACAGAATATTTCCATATGAACATACACAAGTGAAATCACTTAAGGACTTCTTGCTTTGCATATACCATAGATGAATAAGAGGCTTAACATCACGCCTAAGTTCTCAAAATTTAAAGAAATTTGTGAAAAGACACTGGACATTGTAACTAAAGCTAAGTGATGATAGTTGTTTGTAATCGTAAGTGGTTTAAAACAGGATTAAAAAATAATATTTTAAACTTGAGACATGTGGATTTAAAGAATTATGTTTGATCAAATTTTCTTTAAAAAAAACTACACTACTACATTTCCCATGTAATAGAAATTTATGCAAATTCTAACAAAACTATCACTTCTACATGCCTGCTAGTCTAAAGTATTAATCTAACGCAAGAATAAAGAAACCTAAAAAGAAGCTACGAGTATTGTAACTTCTTTATCGCATTTAATAGAAACATAAATTCAGTTTAAAGAAAATCACTTTCCAACAGAGAACGCCAACAACGAATGAAGAAATGCATACATGAATGAGGCAGGCAGCAGCAAGAAACTTGGGCTACTTGGACTGCAGTAAAACATACACTTCCGGTGCATGCATATGCACACATATAAGTAAATACATACATACAAATGAAAGGAGCTGAAAAAGTAACTATTTAGCAGCTAAATGCCAAATACGAGTAGCTCTGCCTTACAACTTCCTGCGGCTCCCAGTACCTACTCCATTCTTACATTATTATCACTCTTTTCATGGAGGAGAATTCGCGAACTCTACTTTAACATTTATACGATTTGGTATGTGTGTGCGTTAGTGCATATTCTGGTGTGGTTAAAAGCAATTTTCAATTTTCGCTTCTGTTCTCTGGAATCATAAGAAATGTTCGCTATCTTTTTGTACTTGTTCGAAAAATTTGTATGCATCCGTTTTGCGGTCAATACTACGGAAATGAAACAGAAAATTATCGTTGTCTAAAAATATGTAAGTATGTAAGTAGTGGGTGCTAAGAACAGACAAAGGAACAATAGCAGAGCAGACGACAGTAAAGTAACAGGGTAACTTTAACAGGTTTTTTTTCGGGTTTAGTGTACTTAAATAATATGGAGTAAAAGTGGATGACTTCAATATTCTTTGTACTTACCTAAAGTTTGACTCAGCACAGTTCTGCCATCTTCGCCATGGCATGCATTGCGCGCATCGAAAGGATTTGTAAATTGTACAAATGCATATCCTTTATGCATTGATATTCCTGAAATTTAGATAAAATAAAATATTAAGTATTACGTTTTTTCTTTCCAGAAATATTTGTATAATAAATTATTGGCAATACGAGGTTATAACCATATAAAACAAAAATATCTACGGTAGCCCTGCACAGGTATTGTTTCTAAAGGGTGATTTTTTTGCTACTTGGTTTTTGACGTTTATATTTCCGACAGTTCACGCGTGATTCTTGGCATATGTCAAGGTAAAAAATGCTCAGTTTGGTTTGCCATTTCATCATGAATCGACTTACGCCTGAACAACGTTTGCAAATAATTGAAATTTATTATCAAAATTCGTGCTCTGTGAAAAATGCGTGTTTCACAAGCTACGCCCATTTTATGGTCGTCACAATCGACCCACTTAGCAGGTAATTCAGCTCATTGTGACCAAATTTCGCACCAGTTTCACTTTATTGGACATTAATCCACCAAATCGTATCCATAGAGTGCATATCGAAAAGAATATTGCTGCTGTATCCGCCAGTGTTGAAAAAGATCGCGATATGTCCAACTGGAAGATTTTACGCAAAGAGCTCGGATTAATGCTACACAAAATACAGCTGGTGCAAGAACTGAAGAAAGGCGACCTACCACAACGTCGAATTTTCGGTGAATGGGCCTTAGAAAAGCTGGATGAGAATCCGTTTTTTATCGCAAAATTGTCTTCAACGACAAGGCTCATTTTTGGCTCAATGGATACGTGAATAAGTAGAAGTGCTGTATTAGGAGTGAAGACCAGCCAGAGGCAATTCAGCAACTACCAATGCATTCCGAAAAATGCACTTTTTGGTGCGGTTTATGGGCAGGCGGCATCATTGGGCCGTACTTCTTCAAAGGCGATGAAGGCCGCAACGTTTCGGTCAATGGAGAAATGGAGAAAGGTACAGTTCGATGATAACAGACTTTTTTTTGCCGAAAATGCAAGAATTGGACTCGGCCGACATGTGGTTCTAACAGGACGATGCCACATGCCACATGTCATACTGCACGCGAAACCATGCAACAATTGAGATGCGAATTTGATGAGCAGTTAATCTCACGTTTTCGTGCAGTCAATTGGCCACCAAGATCGTTTGATTTGACCCCGTTAGACTATTTTTTGCGGGGCTATGTTAAGTCTCTTATCTATAGGGATCAGCCGAACACAATTGCTGCTTTGAAAACCAACATTGAACGCGTCATTGCGTCCAAAATTAGACCTTCACAAAAGTGAGCTATCTTTTAGAAACCGTTCTGAATTTACACATACTGACACATTCACTGGTAGCTGTGATTTCTCTGAAGTATACCTCAATATATTATCGCTTGTGCTCCTAGGTTGAGTACAAGTTCTTTGAGATATCAGATATTTCTTCATTAACATTTCTAAGGAAAGGCTTTTAGCTTCTGTAATTATGATATGGAAGAACAACAGAAATTTTGTTTAATTTTGTTTTATAGAAACTGTTTTCCTTTTAAGCAAAGACAATAATATCCTGGTTTATAAACATACTGATGCCTCTTTTATGATAAATAAAGTTTTGATAGAGAAAATGTCTATAATCATATCGATTCAAAAAGTATTGCACCTGTTTTGAGATTTCCGTCAACTAGTCGCTGAGCCTTTAACACGCATAACATGCGTGGATGCGAAAAGCTCGGCCCTGTCCCTCCATAATATAAGTAAAATGTTCTTGGGTATCCTACAAAAACTTCAACCTAGTTAAACACAGTTGTGATAAGAGCTTAAAAACAAGAATGGGTAACTTAAGAATTTTAGCAGTGCAAGGAAACTGTAGTGTGAGTAACTATCTCCAAAAAAAATATATAATTAAATGGTACTCAGGTGAATCGAATTAAAAATACCATTCAAAGATTCAATCACAATAGTCTTTGATTGAAAACTTTGCTGGTAGAAATGTACGCACTGACAAATTAATTTAATCTGAACGTATGTATATAAAAACCCTAAACTAATTAACACTAAACTATGTAGTTACGGAACATCTGGCTACCCTCTGCGAGGGAATCGATCCTGAAGCCACCGGAAGTCCAGTCCAGCACTTTTCCACTAGACCATCGAGGTGGCCGCATGATCGATTCCCTCACAGTGAAAACATGCTTGTGATCGCTGTGGCGTAGTGGTAGTGCGTTGGACTGCTACGCAGAGTGTCCAGGGTTCGAATCTCGGAACAGGCAAAATCAAAAAGTAGAAAAAATAATTTTTCTACATGGCACCACCTCTTGGCAGGCAATAGGCAATGGCAAACCTACAAGAGTAAAAATTGCTATGAAAATTTGTTCACTTCGCCGTTCGGATTCGGCATTAAACTGTAGGTCCCTTCCATTCATGAACAAATATAACACGCACAACATGAGTGGTTGCGAAAAGCTCGGCCTAGGCCCTCCATGGGCTGTTGTGCCATTAAAAGTAAAGTGAGAAAACATGCTAAAATTGATAAAAGTTTATCGAGCCTAAAGACAAAACTCAATATTATTTATATTGGACAAAAATACTTAATAATGTAATTCGGTGATAAGTATAGGTTAAGCTAGTTGATATGGATATAGTCCAATGTCCGATTTGGCTTAGATTTTTCGGCTATTCGGTTGAAAAATGTTCAAGTAGCTTTTGGCCGATGCTTCGATGATTGTAAGGACTACAATATTTGATAATTTGTACAACAGATTATCTAGATATTCAGTAAAAAACATTTTAAAGGTATAGAATAAATCAAACTATTAGGTTATCAAATTGTAAGCTTCGGCCAAAAAGTTAATGAAAAAGCTTAATCTGCAAAAAAAAATCCTCAAATTATCATGAAAATTTTGTGAAAGTATAAAATTTCTAATCCATTGGCCAATTCGAAATTTCTTAGTCTATCTGCACCCATAAAAATGGCTACTCCATCATCAGTAGTGCAACCGTAAATAAATGAGGTTACTAACCTGCCAGGCGTCCATAAATCTGAAACATTCGTTCCACATCCGTTTTGGAACACTGAAACGTATTTAAATTTCCAACGAAAATGCGTGAATTAACAGCCTGCGGATCTTGTGAGTTTGTTTGATTGCTCAGCTTTGACATCTTCATGGTGGTGTCAAGTGTGTGGCTTGAATTGGCGGTGGTAGAAGAAGCGGCGGCGGCGGCGGCGGCGGCGGCAGCTGTAGCGGCAGCGACTATTTCAGCAGTATAATGCGGTTCTAATAAATGATTTTTGTAGACAGCAGCAAAATGACGTTGTCCTCCTGCTCCTCCTCCTACTCCAGCTACTCCTATGCCTCCACCAGCAATTGGTGCCGGTGTTAATAGTGGAACGGGTCGTTTCAGTTGATGGAGGTGCTCGGGGCACGTTGGTGTAAAATATAAAAACGCAATGATGGAGAATTTTAATGTCAACGTCACAGCGAATAGAAGAAGAAAAACGAGAAGAATTCTAAAGATGCGTGCAACAAAAATGTGTCAGCGGTGTACTGGAGAGTAAGCGAGTGAGCGAGTGTGTGTATGGCTGATGCGAGCTGATGGGGAAATGCCACTGATCTGTGTCTGTCGGTGTGTCCTGTCTGGCTGATGATGAAATTCCAGCGTTAACGAAGGATTTAATTTTGGAATTTTACTATTATTTTTTTTCTATTCTTTTTTTGTTGCTGCTTCTACAGGATTATTTCAATAAAGCGCTTTATCTTTGAATGCTTGCTGCGTATTTTGTGGTGAAAGTGAATGAATGATGTTTGATGATGGCGATGGTGGTGTTTTGCTTTGTTGGCATATACGAAGAATATTTGTGTTTATTTTGTTGTTGGCATTGTTCTTCTTTTCTTTTTTTTTGCTAAGCGCTTATATCCTTTAGCTGTTGCTTGCAGAGTTTGATTTTAGCCCGCTGTCTATTTTTAATACTACTTTGTATGAATATTGAGTTTTAGGCTATGCCGCTTAGCATTCAGATTTTTCTGCTTTGCTTTTTTGTTTGGTTTCTTTCGCCTTTTACTTTTGCTTTTATTGAAATCACAATTCAATGCTCGTTTCGGCTGACGTTTCTGCCGCTGCTGCTGCTGCTCTCTCTCTCTCACTCTTCTCTCTCTCGATGATGACGTAACCACTTATGTACAATATATTGATAACGATTGCAGCGCATCACAATAGCAGCAACAACAACCAAAGGCCGGACACAATGGATTAAATCTGTGGAGCAAAGAAATATACACATAGAAGATGAAGGGAGAGAATATAAAGCGAAATGTAAATAAATGCAGAAAAAATATTGAACAGGCATTAAAAAATCGATTGAATATTTTTGTGGATTATGTAAAAAACAAAAAAAAAAAACAAAAAAATCGTTGAAAATATGGCAATATTGTTGGTTGTGTAAAAATATGTACCGACTTGTTTGTGTGCGTAGGCCTGTGCCTGTGTTTTAAAACTGTGCGTTTAAAAGAATGCATCAAATTTTAAATTCATAGCTTTAATGAAAGTGAAAATGCATTTAATGTGGAAACCCATTCATCAAAATATTATTTTTTTAAGGTTTGTATGACTGTCGGTGACTTTACTTACTTACTTTTGATGGCACAACAGCCCATGGAGGGCCTAGGCCGAGCTTTTCGCATCCACTCATGTTGTGCGTGTTATATTTGTACATGAATTGAAGGGACCTACAGTTTAATGCTGAATCCGAACGGCGAAGGAAAAGCTTTTCATAGCAATTTTTACTCTTGTAGGTTTGCCATTGCCTGACAAGAGGTGGTGCCGTGTAGAAAAATTATTTTTTCTACTTTTTTTTATTTTGCCTTTATTTTGCACCATCACATTGAACGAAACAGACTCGGGAATCGGTAGATTCGTACAGCTGGGATGCCCTCCCCCATGCGGGGAGGGCATCATCTGGCGTATTCACCAGACTTGGCTCCATCAATGGGGCACGAGGGCACGCACTTGCTGAGCACCACTTCGATTCGTACGAATATGTGAAAAAATGGCTCGATGACTGGTCTGACTCAAAAAACGGTGAGGCATTCACAGATGGGAAAAATGTATAGCTAGCAATGGCCATTACTTTGAAGATTTAATGTATAACCATTTTTCTTAAATAAACGTGTATTTTCTTAAAAAAAAAACCGGTTTCATACGTGTACACCTGGTATTCATAAATAATTATAAGTATATTATTTGTTAGGTTGTTTGTCTGAAGAAGCTTTACAAAAATGTAAATGGTACACAAAAACCGATAACATTTTTGGAATCAGCGCATCATAATCCATTTAGAAAATTTGTTTCATATTATGCTGACAACTCTTTCTATTTTTGTCCAACGCTAGTATGGGAACGCTGCACTGTGGGGCTTTATCAATTTATTTAGACACGCAACAAGGGCAGAATAATTCTTTACCAAATTCAAATCAACCGAGCCGAATAAATAGAGTAAAATTTTTTGTTTTAAAAAAAATGCTTTAAACATTAAAGTTTCGAAATGATTTTTGCTAAATTAAGGAAGCGTTATTAAACAGTGGAAACTTCTAGGAATTTTGGGTGTGGGGCAGGGTGGGAAGATGTGACAGCAATTCTTTGTCATGCTTTATTCGGCAAAGTTGTTCAGAATTCGGCAAAGTTTGTATTTCCTCCACAACGAAAAATCGATTCGCCCAAATGTACTGTAGCCTAAAAGTGTGCTCAACATTTTCTGTTCCTCTAAAAAAGTTGCAAAATGTGCCCATTCCCTATCTATGAAAAATTATTTAAAACCAAAAACTAAATGCGAAATTTTTTTCATAAAAGTAACGATTTGAAATTTGTTCAAGCTAACAAACCAAACTAAAATTGTATCCACTAAAAGTGGTGGCATAAAATTTAAAAATAATACTTTGGCGCATATATGGTTACAAATTAAATATAATTTTCATTGACATATTTATATGGTATGTATATTTACTACCAACACCACAACAAGTAGTACATAGTTATATTTATTTAAACTTGCAAACAAATTGTCATTTGAAGCGAGAAGATTATGGCATACTTTTCAACGCTAAAATGCCCTTAAAAGTACTATGCAATTTACACTTCATTCGCTTATGCAAACATATACATAGTTACATACATGCATGCATATATACAAGGTGGAACAAAATTAATTTTATAAGGTCAATTTGCTGTCATTATGTTGGAAATGAGAAAAATTAGGCTCTGATTTCACGTAAAATTTATAAAATTAAGAAAAAATTACATCATTCAAATGACAACCTCCTGAGTTGATGGAAATTTGTGTTCATTTTACGGCATTTTTGCCCCAAATTAGTAATTAGGGTGTGTATCTCTCCATTGCTTGTAGTCAACTAATTCGTTAACTGTCTAAAACATAAATGTTAAAACACAACATTTGACGACGTTTACAAAAATTATGGCACATTCACATATTATACCATTACTTTTGTCCCACCCTGTACATGCATATCTCATTTTTCCATATAGGACATAAGCGAGTTTTATTGGCAATTAAAAACAGTAACATGCCCTAATTTTGCATAATTTTTTTATTTATTTTTTGTTTTTGTTTTTGTATGTTTTTTCTTTTCCCTCCCTTTTACACACATTCACACGCAGACACATACACACCACACACATTTCACACTTGAGCGTAAAAAGGCACTCAGAAAAATATGTTAAAAATCGGAAGTCATTTCAATGTGACTACGAGTAACAAGAGTACCAAAACGGTACGAAGTCTACATAGGGCGCCATGTATATGTACTTCAGTATTCATGCCACATCATGTTGCATGTTGCACAAAGAAGCATACATATACTACATTTTACAAGCATTTAAGTATTTTCTTAATATTAAATTGAATAAGTTTTAAATGCTATAAAAGAGCCGTAAAGCGATGGAAACGGTGAAAGAGAAAGGACAGCAAAGATGCAGGGAGCATCAGGAGCGGGCGCATTTAAAACCCATTGAATTTAATAAGTGTTTATGTGAGTATGAAGCATGAAACATGAAGCTGGAAGTTTTATGAGTGTTGTTGGCAACATATGGTATGCTTCTCCTATTGCTAATGGTGTTGTTGTTGTTGCAAAGTGATGCAAAAAATATGTGTAGCAACAACAACGACGTTTTGCATAACACTACAGCCCGTCGCCTAACACGAGAAATAATCATAAAATGGCAATTATTAATGTCATATTTTTAATATATGAAAATGGCTCAAATACGCGCAAAGCAAAATTGCCAAATGAAAGTTAAGTAGAAAAAGAAAAGGTGTGTGTATGTGTGTATGTGTGTGTATGTGTGTGTGTGTGTGCGAATGTATTGAAATGAAGGTTAAGAGTTAAATTAAATTATAGTAAAAGTTTATTTATTAAATAACCCATTTAGAAGGTGTACACGTAACAGCATAAACGGCAAATATGTTGCCACAAAGCGCTACACTTTAACAAATTCCGATACCTTTTATTGTAATAAAAATTACTTAACCATGAAAATAAAACGTGGCGCATGATGAAGCATTTGTTGGCAATAAAAATTCGCTCATGTATCAAGTATATGCGTGCTGAAATCTATAGCATATTTGTGGGCGCTTTATATTGTGTACAACACAAAACAGTGGCACAGAAGAGTCTACATATGCCGTTGTCAAAGCGGGTACTGGGCATTGTACACTTTTAAAAACCCTTAGCAAACAAACAAAATCAATTTTAAGGCACAGAAAAGACTGAAAAGACCGCCTTCACTTTTCAGAACACTTCGAACCATATTTGGATGAGCTGAGGCAATAGAATTCAATTCCAGGATTTTAGCTGGCAGTGTTTGTTTCTTGGATTTTGTTGTATTTCCACTAGAAATTGGAGTAAATGATTTCCGATCAATGACCGTTTCCTGCTTTGCTTTGTCGCCACTTTGTTTGGCTATGTTGTCTAATGACTGTTTACACACTGGCCTTTGAATGAATAAAACCAGACGTCTTCCAAAAAAAAAAATATATATATTATGCCAATTTAAGCACTTTTTTTTTTCTTTTTTCCAGATAAGCGTACATTTTCAGGAACCCTCAACAACACTGATAACACAGTTTAAAACTGATGGTTGCATTTTCAAACATTTTGAAATTGGCCATATGCCGACTTTTCTGTTCCTTAAAAGCGGGTTCTCTTTACTTTTACATACAAATAACAAATGCTGTGTAAAACAGAATTATTACCCAATATTTTTTGTTCCTGTAGCATGCATATATTTCCCAGAACTCACTTTGATAATGGGGTATGCAGACTTTTCTGTTCCACAGTGCGTGCGGTTCAAATGTGTAGGTTGTTGAAATTTTATACGACCTTTTCACACAAAAAAAAATAATTTAGAATTTTTTTTTTTTTATACTATAACGCTATCGAATAATAGCAGACTACATTGAAACATGGTATGAACATAAGTATATGCTATAAAATTTTCTAAAAAGCATTGCATATCTTTAGGTGTTACACATGTGTATGCAACAGTTGCTTTTAATGTTGTATGTCAATTTATATGTGCTCAATTTGTTATCTCTATTTTTTAGTTGAAATACAAAAAGACTTTATCTTCTAAAAGTACATAGTTGCGACCAGAAAGCGGAGGAAACAATCAACAGATCCTGACAAATCAGTGACGATTGCAAGATAGTCCAAAGCTTATGGTCTACTCTTGATAAGAAAAGAACTGAGAACGTTTTTTGTTTTTTGTCTGGAAACGAAAACAAGCTCCAATTCTTACTGGAGTACACACAGCCACAATGGTTTTGTGAATTGGAGTAACAGCAACTAACTACTGTAGAAACTACTAACATGAAGAAGAAATTGAGACCATTCAACACTTCCTTTTCGGTCGACTCTGTTTATTAGGGGCAGCGCTATTTGGAGAATTGTAGGGAGGGCCTGGCGGAAATACTGCCAACAGACCTTGTAAGGTTCGGAGTGGTTTCAGGATGGATATATATTTGAGGAGATCTAATTCGTAGGGGATATCATAATGTATAGGGACATCATGGTGGACCAATTTTCGGCAACAATGGAACATTAGTTTAATTAACTGTAACTTAAAGTAAGAATTGAAAGCTATAAGTAGAAATTACCAATATTTTCTTCTTCCTTTTGATAGAATAACAGCCCGTGAAGGGCTGAGTTTTTCGCATCCCAGTCATGTTGCGCATGTTATATTTTGGTACCTACAGTTTTTTGCCGAATCCGAACGGGGAAGTGGTACAGTTCTCAGGCAATTTTTTCTTGTAACTTTGCCACTGCCTGCCAAGAGATGGTGCTGTGTAGAAAAATTGTTTTTTCTGCTTTTTGATTTTGCCTATGCCGGGGTTTGAGACCCAGACACTTTGCGTAGCAGAGCAACGCACTACCAACTACGCCATGATGACCACCACTCAATCTATCATTGGAAATACTTATATATTCGAAATTATTAAATACTAAAATTATATTGGAATTGTTTATCTTAGCCTTCATATATCCTTGCCATTACTTTTTGTTTCCTTTTGTTCTATTATTTCTACTTCATTTTCAAATGACAATACTCGTAAATATCATGCCGTATTGTTGGTGGGATGGTTATGAAAAGTGTCATTAAACAAATGATATCTAAAGCATTATTATTATTATTACGTATTATAGATCCATAAAATTGTTTGCATGTTGCATTGTCAGTATTTCACTAGCAGGCAGCAACTGCCGAGGAATTCAAAGGAAATGAGAAATATTCACGACAATGGCGTGTGTGAATGGTGTGGAAAATGCAACAGTAATAAATGACAGTGATGCTTCATTGTCCTTGTAATGAATGCTTTGTTGCACTGCCACACACTCATCACACTTCCAGTAGTAGTATGGTAGATACTTGTACTCATTCATAATACATACATATGTATGAATGTATGTAGGCATTGGTGTGTGTGTATGTGTATGTGTGTGTATATAACAGAAAATGAGTACAATGAATGTTGGTTTGGTAGCAAACAATGGAATTTAAGAAGGAAAATTTTTAACGCAAATTAAACACAAAATAAGTATGAGTGTGAGTGCAAAGGATGAATGCTAAATATATGTAAGACAGGAAGAAAAGAAAGTGTTGCATACTTTCAGGCGAAATTCAAATAATAAATACTTAAAATATTGCACACATTATTGCTTAAGTTACGGGGGAAATATATCAAGTGCTTTATGTACCCTACTACATATTTACTTTTGTAATTATTTTGCAGCCTCTACGTGAGCTAGTTTCCACCAAGAAAGTTCCTTTGTAACAAATAAAATAATTCTGGGTCTATAAAATAATATTATTCTGACATTCTAAGGGCCTGCTTTCAATGTCCGGTTAAGCACTAATCCGAACTTTAGCCAACAGTGAACAGAAAACAGTACCTTAGTATGTAAAATCAAAATTCTTTTGAACTGGTTTGAAATCGGATCAGAACAAGTGAGTGCCAAGCCAGCCTCTCGTATTTGCCAGAAGATTCACAGTCTCTCAGTTCAGTGCATTTACGTTTTTCCCCTTAAAATTTGAGTGCCTTTTCAAAAACAAGTAAACTTTGAATACTCCTAAAGATAACTTTACAAATAGTTAGCATCTCTTTTGTAATAAATTAATAGCCTGGGCAATCTCTTTTCAATGATCGTGTACTCGTTTCTACTCGTAAGCGTATGCTAGTATGTATTTATGTCCATACTCCTTATACCTTTGAGTGTTTTGTGTGTGTTTGTATGTAAGCGAGCGCGTGTCTCCGCTTATCAATGAAAACTTTTCATCATTTTTTTTTTACTAACTATGCAGCATTTCTATACATTTCAATTCATGCATAGAAAACTGAAACATAAAAAAGTTGTTCCTTCACTTTATGCGCCAATTTCGATTTTTTTTCTCTCTCTCTCTCTCTCGTTCTCTACCATCTCAATTTTTTCTACATTATATTTAAGGAGCAGAAGAACTTTTTGCCAATGGGCGTATGTAAATCGCAATATCTCATCTTTTTTCATACGCTACGCTTTCATTACTGTTTTCCATACATAGTTAGCTTACAATGATATTCATTTACTTACTTTGCAAATAGCCTCGTTTTCCTTTGCATACATATGCACATACATACACACATATACATATGTATTCAAACAAATACCATATCGCATATCCTTTCAGTTAAATTCTTTCTATTTTGATTATTTTTTCCTTTTATTTTTCTTTTTTAACAAGCGTTTAAAGTTCTTTTTAATATATGAGAAGCTGACTTATTTTCACTATGAATGTGAAATAAAAAAATATTAAAAAAAAATTATAAAAGGAACGACGAAAAAAGTTTTGAATGTTGTTCTCCAGTTGAAGTCAATTTGTTTGAAATGTTCGCATACATACAAATACATACACACAGATAAGTGTAACTGTTTGTGCGACAGATTAAAATCTACGAGTATTCGAATATTTGAGAGAAACAGCAGCAAATTGTGTAAAAAGCGGGACCGATTCTATTACATTCTATAGAACAACTTGGCGTTTAACAGCACACACATACTGGATTAGAAGATGATAGGTATTCTAAAAAAATTTCGCTGTGGCGTAGTGGTAGTGCGTTGGACTGCTACGCAGAGTGTCCGGGGTTCGAATATCGGCACAGGCAAAATCAAAAAGTAGAAAAAATAATTTTTCTAGACGGCACCACCTCTTGGCAGGCAATGGCAAACCTACAAGAGTAAAAATTGCTATGAAAAGCTTTTCACTTCGCCGTTCAGATTCGGCATTAAACTGTAGGTCCCTTCCATTCATGTACAAATTTAACACGCACAACATGTATGGATGCGAAAAGCTCGGCCTAGGCCCTCCATGGGCTGTTGTGCCATTAAAAGTAAAGTAAAGTAAAGTAAGTATTCCAAAATAACACTTGATATTGGTTACTTTAAAAAATTTGAGAATTTAAGAGGTATGGTGAAACTTATCACGACCTTCTATACACTTCTATACATCAACCTGTTTTTATCGTTTTTTATGTTTCCTCACGTAACATATCACGTTGTTGTACGTAGAGGGATCGGGCCCATACAGTTAAAGCAGAGAAGTCGACTCTCTCAATATCATCTCATTTGTACATATACACGCACTCGACTGCGAACAATCGAGTAACTTTCAGTGGTCGCTGTGGCGTAGTGGTAATGCGTTTGACTGTTACGCAGAGTGTCCGGGGTTCGAATCTCTACACAGGCAAACAAAAAAGGAAAAAAAAATATTTTTCTACACGGCACCACCTCTTGGAAGGCAATGGCAAATCTACAGGAGTAAAAATTGCTATGAAAAGCTTTTCACTTCGCCGTTCGGATTCGGCATTAAACTGTAGGTCCCTTCCATTCATGTACAAATTTAACACGCACAACATGTATGGATGCGAAAAGCTCGGCCTAGGCCCTCCATGGGCTGTTGTGCCATTAAAAGTAAAGTAAAGTAAGTATTCCAAAATAACACTTGATATTTGTTACTTTAAAAAATTTGAGAATTTAAGAGGTATGGTGAAACTTACGACCTTCTATACACTTCTATACATCAACCTGTTTTTATCGTTTTTATGTTTCCTCACGTAACATATCACGTTGTTGTACGTAGAGGGATCGGGCCCATACAGTTAAAGCAGGGAGGTCGACTCTCTCAATATCATCTCATTTGTACATATACACGCACTCGACTGCGAACAATCGAGTAACTTTCAGTGGTCGCTGTGGCGTAGTGGTAATGCGTTTGACTGTTACGCAGAGTGTCCGGGGTTCGAATCTCTACACAGGCAAACAAAAAAGGAAAAAAAAATATTTTTCTACACGGCACCACCTCTTGGAAGGCAATGGCAAATCTACAGGAGTAAAAATTGCTATGAAAAGCTTTTCACTTCGCCGTTCGGATTCGGCATTAAACTGTAGGTCCCTTCCATTCATGTACAAATATAACACGCACAACATGAGAGAATGCGAAAAGCTCGGCCTAGGCCCTCCATGGGCTATTGTGCCGTTAAAAGTAAAGTAAAGTAAGTGTGATCAAGAATGATAGAATACAAGATTACGCCATTTTACTTTCTTTACTTTTAATGGCACAATAGCCAGATTATGCCATTAAGTTGACCAAATTTGCCTCTCTCATTCTCTGCGTATGACGTCACGAACAGAATTTTATATGTCAGTGAAGGTATGCAAGTAAAATAACTCTGTTTCTTTCGCCACAGCCTCTTTCCAATACGAGAGAGCGTATATTCTATCATTCTTGGTGAGTGATTGACATCAGACGGATTTACTGTTATTGTTAGTCGTGTTGTTATTATGAGAAATTCCTTTAGTGAAAATACATACATAAGAGAGCTTGGTAGAGAGAGAATTGCGTTTCGTTTTGTTCTTGCTGCATAAAACTGATACTTTCCGAAAATTTTTGTAGGAAAACAAAGCACATACTTAGTACGAAAATATCGTTCTTGTTAATTTGGAAAATTATTTTCCGACTTCATACATATTGCTAGAGTACATATTTATGTTTATCTAATTTACTTATTTAATTTCATAATGAACTTACCTTTTGCCAAAGAGAAAAAATAACTACAATGTATATACATTGAACAGTCAGACCAGACATCCGATCATTTCGGAATGCGCCACGGCTCTTCATAAGTAATCTTAGTGGTAGTACTTCGTTTCTCAATAATCCATAAAAGTTACTCATAATTTGAAATTGAATTCGAAAATTACAATTGCAAGCAGAACTGACGATTGAAGGATAGAGGCGGGAGGATTCCTCCAGGACCAGGATTTTTTAAAGAGGCCTTTGAAAGCTAAATTTCTAAATTTTCCAAAAATACCTATGTGTGTAACTTTTGTATAAATATGACTATATGTTTTACGAAAGATTTGTCACCTGTAGTCTATGAAAAATATATCGGCATCAGTAGGTTAATGATTTCTATATCAAGTTTGTTAATTTATTTTTTATTAATTTTCCATTTCAAATGAAATATAATTATTCCTATTATTTCTTGTTGATTACCCAAAAAACTACCTTCCGCCTGATGAACAGCGCCCTCAATAAGCCGAATATGATCACACTTAGCGCCCTCTATCAATCAAGTATGATACATATGTTTGAATTTGAAAGGTAAACATTTTGTTTGAAATATCAAATTTTACTAGAAACTAGTGCCTTCTATCAATTGAGTATGATTCACACTCAGCGCCCTCTATCAATCGAGTTTGACTCACACTAGTGGATAAAGTGGATGAAGATGTGCTGCCCATCATTTATGTGTATGTATATACATAATCGTATATATGCATCCTCATTTTTTTCATACTTCATTGATAGAGGGCGCTGCCCTTCATTACCGTTTTGCTATGATCATCTTTTACCCCCTCGTAAATATAAAAACTATTCTAAAGTAGTAAACTTCAATAAATAACAAACATTTGAGTGACGAGGAGCCATTGGCATCAAGTCAAAGAAGCTGAAAAAGAGCTTTCTTGAAATCGATTTAGCTAAAAAAAAATCTAATGACAAGATCGTTCTGACGCATACGTATATACTTTTGGGTACTGTTAAAACTCATCGACTAGTCTGAGGCTAAAGCGTAACATTGCTGATGGCAACCTGAAAGTAACTGAAAAATGCAAAAGACTTTCTTCAGATTATAGAAAGCAACGGCTCAATAGGCATAGGCAATAAAGCTTAGCAGAAATGAGATAAGTTTTCAAACCTAACCTGAACGAATAACTTTAAATGAAAATCATTAAAATGTAAGTAGTTTTAATTTAATTGCATGCCTAAGCCCTCAAATTACCCTGAAACGCTCCTGCTCAAGCAGAATAAAGAACTTTGCATATCAAAAGCGATGAGAAAATATTTATTTTAAACTTTAAATACAAATTGGAAGGCGACTCCACTCCACACAACTGCTGCATGTATTAACTCGAGCGCTATGCAGTCGCTGCGACTTTTGCTTGCGTACATTTTGCTGCCAAATTTGAAATTGAAAACTTTTACGCTTTAGCGCTTTAGTTGTAATTTCTTAATTTACTTTGCCATTCATACATTTACGACAACAACAATAAAGCAAGACGATGAATGAGGAAAAAAGATGTGCTCATTTGGAAAAATGCCGCAATTTTCCAACACAAACGCTTTTCAGTTTTCTTCTTCTTACTTACTTAACCGTTTTTCGTTGCAATTTTCTTCTTTTGCGACGGCTTCATTTTCTTGTTCACGCCTCTTTTATTTTGTTTTTCCTTTTTTAAGTTCGCTCGAGTGCAGTTAATTATAATTAAGCCAAGTTAACTCAGTGAGTGTGTGTTGTTGTCGTCTTTGGTAGTACATAGACGTAATACATTGTACGTAAACTCACATGGTTGGCATTTGCAATCATCAACTCATCTCAGCCTCATTTCTTCTCTCTCTACTCTCTACTCTCTTCTCTACTCTTCTTTTACATTTCTCACTGTTATAAAACTTTTGAGCTTAGGTCTATATAAACTTATACGTATGTATACCTAAGTTCCTATGAGTGGTATACAGGGTGCGCCATCTTTTATGTCGGTATGTGAATATTGAATAACTTAAAAAAACAAACAACCGATTTCCACATATGAGGTATTTCTATTTATTTTGGTCCTTTACAATTTATTTTTTGTTTACAACATCAGTTTTTGAATACGACATCAATCAAGTGGCCGACGTTATTGACCAAAGCAAAATGTGCCCTTTTTGCTGCGTTTTCCATCACTTTTTCGAGCATTTCGGGCGGTATAGCTATGATTTCGGCACGAATGTTTGCCTTGAGCTCATCAATGGTCTGGGGCTTCCTGGCGTATACTTTTCTTTCCAAATAACCCCATAAAAATAAGTTCGGAGGGGTCAAATGTAGAGATCTGACTGGCCAGTCAATGTCGCCATTTTTTGACACCACACGTCCAGGGAATTTTCGTTGCAGAAACTGCATTGTTTGATTTGCAATGTGGCATGGCGCACCGTCTTGTTGAAACCAGTAACCGTCCAGACCTTTTTCACTCATTTGTGAGCAACCATAATGAGTCAACATCCACCGATAACGATTCCCATCGACTGTTCTGATCGACTTATCTGAAGAAAACTGACCCTATGATGGTTTTGGAGCAAACGCCGGCCCAAGCAGTCACTTTATGGTCATGCAATGATGTTTCATGGATCTCGTGTAGATTCTCCGTTCCGTTCCACAAATGCGGCGAGGTGGTTCGACTGATACCAAAATACTGAGCGCGGTGATGATACAACACATGTGGGTTCTTAGCAACACTCTCTCTTACCGCTTCAACCAGTTCTTTGGAACTGGCACGTCTTAAGCGTTGATGAACAATGAGCTCCCACTGTCCCATGCTCAACGAAATTCGACACCAAACGACGAAAAGTGTTGATGAACAATGAGCTCCCACTGTCCCATGCTCAACGAAATTCGACACCAAACGACGAATAGTGTTGTGAGACAGTGCTTGTTGGCCACAATATTTTCGACGATATGCATGTGGAGTTAACACAACTGAACGACTAGTTTCAATATACAGCGTCACTTTTTCGGGGTGAAACGATTCATGGTTAAAATTGTACTGAGGGTTGACATTTCAAAAACATATTTACTCAAATCAATCGCTTGATAAATGTTAAAATTATTCAATGTTTATATACCGACGTAAATGGCGCACCCTGTATGTGCTCGCTTATGTGCTTCTGTTTGTCAGTGTCTACCCGAAGTTGATTTAAAGTTGTTGACTTTTCCCGCTTAGTTTGCGTAACGTTTAAATAATTTACTCCCGTTCTGTGAAATGCGGTGTGAATGAATGCCCAAGAAAAAAGCAAACACAAAAACGAGATCTATTATGTCTGCAAAGTGTGATAGAAAATAGAAAATTAAACCAACAACAACAACAACAACAACTGCATGAACAAAAACTGCATTTAGCAACACGAAACCTAAGGTCATTTGCCTCAGATTCTACTCGCATATCGTTGCATACAACGAGCTTTAAAGATTCTCTTCGATGTAGTCGCACTTTGAGTAGCACGCAATAAAAAGTAATTATTTCAATTATTTTTTGAGTCGTTTTACTTTTTTCTACTTTTGCTGCTAATTTATCGTAATTACGACTGGTATTTTTAAAACTTATATGTTTACCTGCATTGAGATATTCATCGACAATTTGAGATATTCATTGATTGTAGGCAAGTGTCTTAATGGTCGTAAGATCTTTCAGGAGCGGAGGCACTTCCTTATACCGTTGGATAGCTGGATAGTTGGATTTGCTAACTGTTTCATGTAACCAAGTCTTTTCTGCTTTCAAGTAAAAAATAAAATGTAACCGAAATGGTTGTTTTGACCTTAAAAAATTTTGAACTGTTGTACTACTATTTTAAATATATCCAAAATTCAAACAAACCCCGCACAATTTCAATGTTTTACCATATTTATGTATTGCAAGCAACTGAACTGAACTGTGAAAATGTATACCATAAAACCCTGAATACTAAAATTGTTGGGCCTTTAAAAGTTTCTTCTTCTTTTAATGTCAACACGGGCCAAGGAGGGCCTAGGCTGACATTTTTGCTTTTCGCATTCATTCATGTTCTGCTTGTTATATTTGTACATGAATGGAAGGGACCTATAGTTATATGCCGTGTCCGAACGACAAACTCAAAAGCTTTTCTTAGATAATTTTTACTCTTTTAGGTTTGCCATTGCCTGCCAAGAGGTGGGGCTGTGTAGAAAAAATATTCTCTCTACTTTTTGACTTCACTTGTGCCGGGATTTGTACTACCTGCGGCCTACCAACTAGGCCACGATGGTCACTATGGCGCCGTGGTATGCAATAAAAAATCGAAAAAGTGATTTTAATAATATATCCACTTATACTATAAGTACCATCTGGATTGAAAGATTTTGCTTGCGGGTTCCGTAAAACCACAAGCATTGAAGAATCACTGTTGGGGTACACGGGGTTGCACACTCGTTTTGAAATCTTACTTTACTTTACTTTTAATGGCACAACAGCCCATGGAGGGCCTAGGCCGAGCATTTCTCATCCACTCATGTTGTGCGTGTTATATTTGTACATGAATGGAAGGGGAATCCTACAGTTTATTGCCGAATCCGAACGGCGAAGTGAAAAGCTTTTCATAGCAATTTATATAGGTTTGCCATTGCCTGCCAAGAGGTGGTGTCGTGTAGAAAAATTATTTTTTCTACTTTTTGATTTTGCCTATGACGAGATTCGAACCCCGGACACTCTGCGTAGCAGTCCAACGCATTAGCACTACGCCACAGCGACCGCCAGATTACTTAAATACATACATACATACAGGGCAGGCATTTGAGGCCATACATATGTGCCAGCCACTTCACAGCGATGCGTTTTTGTCTTTTTGAAGGTTACTTCTTTAGAACCGATTTTTTATATTTTTATGCCGGGCGTAAAAGATAATTGTCACTGCGAAAGTTCGCACGGAAATGATAGGCAGCGCCCTCTATCAATAGAGTATGAAAAATTATGTGTATTTTACTCAATTGGTAGAGGGCGCTGTCCATCAGTTTCCCGTTGATATTTCCAACAAAAGTAGTTAGAAATTGAAACGAAAACTTTCTGAAGAAGTAAACTTCTGCGGAGCGTCCTAGTAAAGCACAACACTTTTTTTCGGATCATAAATGGAGGGAATAAATCTGATACAAGAAATAAAAAGACATACTGTTATCGTCGCTATACATGCGATTCACAGCGATCTTGAAACCTCACAATTTTTTTTTGTAATAATTAATAAGTACATCTAGAGTTGGCAATGTGCAAAGTGTTGCCAAACGCAAAAAACATCAGACACATTCAGACAGTCTTAGAACATCACAGTTTCTGCAGCAAGTCCAGGACATTATGGACGAAGACCCTTTAAAGACCATAAGGACCATATCGAGAGACGTTCAAGTTTCTGAACGCATAATTGTCCACGAAGACATGCGTTACGAATCCCACGTGATGTGCAGATGTCGAGAACAACAATTCATCCGGGCACAACGATTTTTGAACAAGTTAAAACATCCTGAAATCGGAGGGTATATGCTTTGGTTTTATTCTGACGAAAAATATTTGTACCAGGACCAGAGAATAAACCGACGAAATGATAGGTGGCTATGTTCAGATCATTCAGATGTTTCCCATGTTATGCTCATGCAGTTTCCGGCAACTGTTATGGTTTTGGGAGTGGTGAACAATGAAGGATACGTCATGCTACCCTAATACTTTCCTCAAGGACTCTAGCCTACATTGAGGTTTTCAAAACAGTTGTTAAACCTTGGATGGATATCATGGTTGGTGAAAGGTCATACGTATTCCAACAGGACTCTGCTCCTTCTCCCAAAGCCAGGACCATACAAGATTGGATGTTCGAGAATCTGCATGATCACATCACACCAAACGTGTGGTCACCCGGTTCCCCGGATCTTAATCCTTTAGACTACTATATATGGGGTATTGTTGAACGAAAGCCCAATAAACAATCCCATAACATACATACTTGAGCAGCTATTACCAGATTAATGACGGATATGGATGTAGAATATTTGATTCGGGCATGCAAACGTTTCCGGCAGAGAAATGAAGCTGTAATTGCCGCCAAATTTTAAAATAATTGTATAGCCTAAGTGTCACTCAGTTTGCTGAAAAAGTTTAATTAAAATACAATAACTTTTCGAAAAACGATACAAATTTTAGTTTTAAAGTCAAATACTCAATAGCCTGCCGAACACAGTACATTGAAATGTAACTAGCAATCAACTTGGCAATCAAATACTATGCCTTTAAAATTTTTGAAATACCACCAAAAGTATGAATGTTGCTAGCTAAAAATTTCAATATTCTAATGCAGTGGTAGCTTTTATTAAGCTTATTTCAAGTAAGTAGCAACGAGTAAATAACCGGCAGCCAGCAATATCATCATAACCATCAGAGCAACAACATCAACCGAAACATCAACAACATTATTATTATCACATGTGTGCGATCAAATGTCAAAGGACACATTTTTTATGCTAGAAAACATTTTTATTTGCAGCTATTTGCAAAGTTGAAAATGTTGAAAAAGGACGCAGCACAACAAAATTCTTAATAGACAAATGTGACACATAAAAGAAAAACATACATGGAATATAAATGGGGGGAAAAAAAACAGAACAAAACAAAAACCGAATAAAATGAGTGAACGTAAAGGCTATTGAAAGGCAAACAAGCCAAACAAGCAGCTACAACAACAACAACAACAACAACAACTGATAAAGCCCACAAAAACGAAAATATAAATAAACAAATGCAGCTCAAATACTTTTCTCTCATTCCCTCACAATTCATTCACTTCTTGCCCCTTTACATGAGCAAATAATGCTCCTTTCCTTCTTCTTCTTCTTCCTCCACACTCTCTCTCTCTCTCTCTCTTTCTCCTTGCTCAACAAATTGAATGTCTCACATTCATAAAATATTGTGAAATGACAACGCGACGACAATGATGATGATGCTGCTGATGTAGGCTGCGGCGGCGGCGGTGGCGGCGGTGGCGGCGGTGATGTTGTCGATGTCGAGACGACGGCCATTGCTAAACTTTATATAAAAGTAGTATAAAGAATAGAGACGAGTTAGAGGGGCGAGTGGGAGGGAGTTGGGGACGAAAAAAACCTTCTCCGTATTTTTTGTGGCCTCACAAAACCGACACGTGACATATTCATAAAATAACATAAGCACACGATGACTGCACGTCAAAATGCGATAATTCAGTAGCTTCTTATATGGTCGAATGCCGCTGTGTTGCTTTTAGAGACAAGCAAGCACCCAAACACACACACCTACACACACACCTACACACACATACCTACACACACACACACACACACACATGTGCATGCACTTGAAAATTCAACAGTTTTCATTCAAATCGTTCTAGTGTGTGCTGTTGTTTGTTTGTGTGTATGTGTGTGTGTGTGTGTGTTTGTGGCATCCACCTGCTGTATGTCAACAAACATTTCAGCTCAAGATATTTGGAAAAACTTTAACGGGCGGGTAGTTTGCAACGCACCATTCAATGCGGTGCATACATTTCAAGGACTAACAAATTTTGAGTTAATATTCACAAATAAAAATACAAATTTAAGAAATTAAATTGATTGAATGTAGCGTGTTTGATGTGAAGATTTTCACTTACCATAAAAATTTGTTCAGCATTTTATGTTGGAAAATGTGTGGTGAAGCATTGCAATGTTCAATTATCCCTTATGAATATTTCAATTCCATAGCGGTATTCACTCTTTGGTGCTCTAATGGGCTAGCATCATGGCTAATGCACAATTTTAAGGGCATATTTCATACTCGTATATTTGGTGTTGTGATAGCAGAAATATCTGACATTTGATGATGCCAGATCATTTGGCACCGAAGAGTGAATACCGTTCATGTATAATTTGAAATTGCTTTAACATGATGAATTGTTAAAAGCAATTGCCAATCAATAGACCATGAATTTTGAGTACCAGAGATAAGACATATCTCAGTCCGAACAAGTTCTATCTGTCTTAAAATTTGTAACAGGGGGGCAATTTGTCACATTTCAAACCATGCCAAAATTATACAGGTAGCCGCATCCGCGAGACAATCCAAGCTTAACTGTCAAATTATGAAGAGTGAGCGATGAGCGTGTGAAATCGATCAGCTGACAATTGCCAAACTTGACAAATTATTTTTATTTATTTTCAATATTGTTGGAAGTAATTATCAAACTTAAGTACTGCAAGAAGTTGATAAAAGACGATTAAGAAACGTCGTCGTAATGGAGGACGCAACAAGCATAATTGCGGCCACTTGAATCCTTTGCGTTGTACCAACTATGATGGCTGTGTTGCAAAAGACAAGCCACATACGAAAATTTAGCAGTAAATCGTCAAAGCTGCAGCCATCAGATATGTTTCTGATGCATCAATCTGGGAATTGTCTCAATTGTATCCAAAATTGCACAATTGCGTCTGCTGCGCTATTCACTGATGGAGAGCATCCACCAGATGTTACTTTACCATATTGTGTGCTATTATTGAAGGGAAATAAATCCTGAATTGTTGGAAATGGGGTGAATGAATGTTGATTTTGAGGATCACAAACAGGAAGACAGTAAAACTAACACTACAATCAAAAGTTCTGAGCACACATTGAGAATTACTAAATACACTTATTTTATATTTTACAATTTGCAAAATAGGATCCAGCATTAGCACCAACAATACTGTCAGCATTGAGATCAAGCGGAGATTACCTCTTGCCGACAGGTGTTACGTTAGTATCTCGACCGACGAAATTAACGCTCTATAAGTCCCTCATCCTTCCCGTCCTAATGAATGGCGCAGTGACGTGGACATTGAACACCAATGATGTTAGGCTGTGGTCGCTGTACCGTAGTGGTAGTGCGTTGGACTGTGCGTAGTCCAACTGTGCGGCCTAGGCAAAATCAAAAAGTAAAAAAGAAATTTTTTCTACACGGCACCACCTCTTGGCGGGCAATGACAAACCTACGAGCAAAAATTGCCTATGAAAAGCTTTTCACTTCGCCGTTCGGATTAGGCAATAAACTGTAGGTCCCTTCCATTCATGTACAAATATAACAAGCACAACATGAGTGGATGCGAAAAAGCTCGGCCTAGGCCCTCCATGGGCTGTTGTGCCATTAAAAGAAGAAAAGGAGATGCTAGGCTGTAAGGAGCGTTCGAGAGGAAGATACTCCGGTCCAATATGCGTGGACGACATGTATCGAACAAGATGAAACGATGAGCTGTATAAGCTGTACGCCGACACTGACATAATCAAACGTATAAAAGAAAATGCTCCGCCTTGAATGGTGTTTTATTCGAGCCACGGTGGATGAACACGCAGAAAAGGGCGTCCGAATCTCCGTTGGAAAGACTACGTACAGAGCGCCTGACCGCACTTGGCCTTATCAACTGGCGCAAGCGCACGAAAGTCAGAGGCGACTCACTATGCTTAATCGGAGCAGCCAAAACCAATCATCGGTTGTAGTAAGTAAGTAAGTAAGTACCATCTTCGAATTCGAAATCCATTAAACGGAGCCTGAATTTGTTCTGTACTAATGCAGATTGAGTCCCAATCTAATGAGTATTTAACAAGAGATGAATAGACATGCCTCTGTCGATCACTTTAGATGGCATAATGGCAAATGCCAAGGCAAATTGCTTGGTCTTCAGTCTTTATATGAGAGGAGAATTTATTTATATTTGCTTTCAATATTATTAACTTTTATATTCGGCCTAGAGAGTTAAGGCAAAATCGCTTGTTGAAAGCATAGGACGAAAATACGCATTCAAAGAGAGCCAATCACAATCAGATGTGTTCGATTATGCAATAATTATATTAGCATTATTGATTTTAGTGTTAGCTATTCGATACTTTTGAAATTTACTTCTTTAGAATCGTTTTTATATTTATGAAAATGTTGTCATTTCCGTGACAACAAATGAGCATATTAATATACATATAAATGATAGGCAGAACATATTCATCCACATGTATCCAAGAGTGTGAATCAAACTTGATAGATAGAGGGCGCTGATTCGCGTATGGTTCAAACTTGATTGATAGAGGGCGCTGAGTATGAATCACACTTGATTGATAGAGGGCGCTGTCCATCAGTTTCTAGTAAAATTTGGCATGTTTGTTACATTGTTAGAAATTTCGAGACCTAAAAGAATGAGCGAGTTTAGACTGAAAAATACAAACGCGAGGTACAAACAAATGGCGACTGTGCTACGATACAATTTTCAGCAAAACCTACGGCTGAGAGACAGCGAAAATGTAGACTTTGTCGAAAAATGGACGCCCAACAAAATTCAGATTATGCTATCGTAAAAAAAACCAAAAACCAGCAGCGATCTCGAGAGTGTAGACTTCGCAAGCAACTTGAGGCACAACAGTCACAAAGACTAATGCGGAGAGACAATAATTGCATCAACACCCATCTCATTGAGTCCTGACGAACGTTCTCAGGTTATACAGCATCTGGCAGGCAATGAGGTGGCCGAATTCCCAACTTCTCAACGAAAGAGAAGGGCAGAAGATTTACTTGAAAATTTGCCAAAAAATCTTTCGTCCGTGGAAAGAAAACAACTCGCATCAGCGTAACAAAACAAAAACGAGATTTGCCCAGTTTCTAGTCAACCTCATAACATACGCGAGTTCTCAGACCGACAAGTGGCAAATTTTTCACCTGTCGAGATCATACAACTTGAATATTTTGATGATGATCATTCTTATAATGATGATGATGGTAAGATTATAATTATAATGATGTAGCGAATAAATTCGTATGCTTTGAGTATGAATATTTGAATGGAAATGATGATTTCGCACAGTGCGTTGCATGCGTTGGAAATGCAAACGTTCAAAATGAAGTTAATCCAGATGTAGCACACCTGGGATCAGAGAATCATCAAACTGAACTACTTATACAAGGCTTATCATTTGCATAAATCAGCAAATCGTTAAAAATTCCTTCTACCACGCCTGTAATGTCTGTGATAGACTCTGGATTTTACAAGTTTACTAAGCCTAACCTGAAAACCCAAAATGTAAACGTTCTGAAGAAGTAAACTTCTGTAGGACGTCCCACTGACGCACCGAGTTTTTTAATTAAATTTTGTATGTAATCAGTAAGAATTTTTCTGTAGACTGAATTGTATTAAAGAAATACTTAAGTAAATAGGAATATCCATCCACAAAATAATGGCAATGGAAAATCTTCACCACCTGGTTGATTTCAAGGAGTAATTGCTAGAGTAAAGATTAGTTTATTCATTGTAATAAGGTAAGCCACCTTGGTAGCTTACAGCATAAGTAGTTGACTCGAATTGCAATTGTTCAAATAATAATAATAATAATATGTAAGTATCTAAATAATAAATATGTGAGAGGTTTTCGAGAAAAAAAATTGGTGAATCTTAGCTCACTTTGCTGAACTTTCTTTTCAGCCTACCTTCATTTGAACTACAATTTCTATGGTTATTATGTCATAAGCGCACCAACACCTGTGCCTAAAGCAAAATATGATTGAATGAATACCTGCTGCGCTGAATACTGATGCATTATGATACTTGATAAACGATGAGTATGTCCTTAAAATTCTCTTTGACATTAATCACTTTAATTAAAGCATTTCAATTAAGACCGGAATGACCCAATTTAAATATAAATTAAGTGAAAATTATTTACGTATAAGTATATACTTAATTTAAAATTAATAATAACCAGATGCAAACACATTTACTGCGAGTATGTATGTAGACACCAATGGATTCAGAGGTTATGGAAGAGGGTAAGGTTTTTCGTTTTGTGAAAAGTGGTCGCTGTGGCGTAGTGGTAATGCGTTGGTTCGAATCTCGGCACAGGCAAAATCAAAAAGTAGAAATAATAATTTTTCTACACAGCACCACCTCTTGGCAGGCAATGGCAAACCTACAAGAGTAAAAATTGCCATGAAAAGCTTTTCACTTCGCCGTTCGGTTTCGGCATTAAACTGTAGGTCCCTTCCATTCATGTACAAATATAACACGCACAACATGAGTGGATGCGAAAAGCGAAAAAGCTCGGCCTGGGCCCTCCATGGGCTGTTGTGCCATTAAAAGTAAAGTAAAGAAAAGTTTTTGATGGCTGAAAGGTTTAACAAAGGAAGGGGGAATTTTGCCCAAACCCCCTCCTCAGATCCGTTAGTGCTATGTATGTGTTTTTGATATGCATATTCGCAGTAGCCGGAAGCGTATAAATAATTACGGCACATAGTGAACGTTCCAACTTCCAACGTCCAATGGCGGAATGGCGGCGTCATCATTGATAATGGCTGAATAAGCGTATGCTTGTGTATGAGTACCACTATGTATTTATACGAGTGTATGTGTATGTGTGTGTTTGTGAGAGGGTTTGTGACGCATATCGCTGTCAAAGGCCAACAAGAGAAGAGCATTTACATATAAAACGAAAGCAAAACGAAATAAAATGAAAATGGCGTTTAACACTTGACAATTAAATGCATTTTATTGCAGTCTCATTAAAAACAAAAACAATTACAACTACAAAAAGAAGAAAAATTAAGTAAAACGCTAAAAATGAAAATGTTGAAACAAGAAAAAACAAAAGACGTATGTAGGTAGTGAAATTGAAATGAAAATAAATAAATAAATAAATAAATACATAAAATATGCAAAGTATTGAAGGAGAGTAGCAATGAATGAATGAAGAACGATCAAGTGCGAATGAGAAGGAGCGAACAAGAGAGAAAGGATGCATTGTGTGGTATCACCTCATTCGACAGACCACACGATTATGGTCATCATTTAACAAACATTAAACAGTTGCAGTGTATAGCAATCACAGCAGCAGCAGCAACAGCAACAGCAGCAGCAACAATTGCAACATGTTTCAGTTGCAGCACGTAGATGAAATTTTTGACTTTAAATGTGGCGTGCTCTCCATGTCCTCGCTTCTCCTCGCTGATGCAACTCAGTGTTGTGTTGAATTTAAAATATATAATCACAAAATTTACGTTCATGTTTATTTGTTAAGTTGGCCGCAGTTGAAATTGAGCGTGTACACAATAATAAAAAAAAAGCAACAAAAACAGCAACATCAACAACAACAACAACAACAACACAAATATATACATACAAATATTTTGCAAACTATGCGTAACTGTTCATATTTACATGCACACATACATATGCAAGTATGTGTGTGTGTGAGTGTGCATGTGTATGTGCAGGCTGTTAAAGTGTGAAATTTATTACAATTGTTGTTTTTGTTGTTGTTATTGTTGCATTTTTGTGGTACTTTAAAGCGTGTTGCTCATTTACAAAATCAAAAAAAGTATTTTCACTGTTTGTTGTTGTTGTTGTTCGAGGTATATTGATTGTAACGAAAATAACCTTTCTGCATTTTGGCAACACTATTAATAACAATAACAACAACACCAGCAACAAACAATAATAACAATAATTGCCGGATTTAATTATTTACACAATTTCCATTCAGATTATTGTTGAATGTTGTTGTTATTGTTGTTGTAGATATTGCAATAAATCATGCACAGATTTCAACATGTGCACAATTTCATACCGTAGACTATAATAGCATAACTGTGGAATGTGAAATGCTTTTCAATATTTTCCACAAGCTGTTTTCAAAAATTTTTTCAATAATTTTTCAAGAAGACAAGAAGAAGATAAGATTTAGGAATTAAATTTGTTACTAAGTATTTGAAATGCAAACCAAGAAAGCAATTAAATACTTCATACTTCCAAGTAGTATTAAGTATAAGTTTACTACTTAGTGTTGCCAGATGAATATAGTCGGCTTCCCCACATTAGATTCACAAATAAGGGATGCCATCAGCCTTTGAACCGAATCATACGCACTTTGAGATACTTGAACCAACCCGTTCTTTTTTTTTTTACTTTTGAACCAAACCAGGTGTTTTAAAAAAAATGGTTTGATTTAATCCAATAAAAAATGGTTTTATCATTATTACTTTACTTTTTCAGCACTATTTTTTATATATTTTATTAGACTATCTTCACAAGGGTCCTGTTTTCAATTCCATACTGTGGCATATTCTTTCTTTTATGCAAAACTACAATCGACAGCAAGTGTTCAAGTGCTTATGCACAAATCTGCCCAACAAGTTTTTATAATATAATAATTTAGAGGGTTTTTGAACTATTGAAACTATTTTTGAACCGAATGAGCGGTTCGAATTAGTGAATTAGTGCCCGAGCCGGTTTTTGAACCAAACCCATGGTTCAAAGAGAACTGTGAACCGCTGAACCGAACTATACTGCAAAATTATGTTGCTTTACATGCCTGACACAAATTCCCCAATTTTGAAACAAATTCCCCAATTTTGAAAAAAATTCCCACAAATAAAAATTATTGTAAAGTATTTTTAAACTACATAATCACATACATATTAAATTATTTTTTGTAAAATATGAGTATTTAATGTAATGTATATGGTATAACAAATAGATAAATTAAAAGTGACCTTATGTCTATTTATGTTTCTACTCTTTTGGTCCTGTGACATTTTTTAAGTCAAGTTTACTTTTTTGGGGACGACTTGTACTTTTATCCTTTTGATGTATAAAATTTAATATTTCCTCAATAGTATGTAAAACATAGGGAATTCTCCCACAACCTGGCATCCCTGATACCATCATTGGCATTCAGAAATCTAAAAATTGTATAATAAAAATCAAATGAACTTCAAACAAAAAATCGAGAATATCTCAAAAATACTTCATAACATCTCATTTGACCGCAGAAAAGTTAAAAGGTTCAAGTATGGGTAAACCTTAAATTTATAATTATTTTCTGAAGTACAAAATGGAATAATTTGAAATATTGGTTTTTCTCCAAAGTACTTACTACTTGAAACTTGGAAAATTTTGATTGAAATCGCCTTCTATGGTTACCATTTAAACAAGAACATCTGTCACCGAAGCTACACCGAAACCTATCAACCATTGGCCTTCATCCGAACAGTTGAAAGTTCTTGCGTTCAAGACATCCTCATATGTACCATTTTATTATTTTTAATTTTCTACTCTACCAGAGAACCTAGGGCTTCCATAAGTAATTCTCTGCATAGTATTAATTATATCGTTGATCACGTTTTTTTCTACAAAAACAATTATAACTTATGACAAGTGCGCAGGGATCAGTTGCCATAAAAAATTCAAACCTTTTTCGAAGCTGAAACTAAATCTGGAAGCAGATTTATACAAATTTTATTAATTCCTTTTCGAATGCAACACAAATTGGGGTATGAAAACTGTCAGTTTGCTAAGTCGATAGTAAATTGCTCTTTCACATCGTTCGATCAAAGAAGGGCTACGGTTACCAGGCTGGCTGGGGAAATCTGTTGCACTGAGTGTTGCCTTTCACTTTGAGATTACTTCAATAAATAAGTATGGTATGTACATTCTCGTATATAAAAATATATTGCTTCACAGTGCAAAAGTAAAAATTTTAATTTTCATATATAAATTTTAACGAGCGGAAAATGCAATTATTTCATTTCGTTAATTCTATATATAAATGCAATATACCATATACTACCTACATATGTGAGTGTGTGTGTATGCATATGTACATATATATGAAAATTAACCATTTTTAAACATGTGCACAAAAGTTTAACAAATCAAAATGTGAATTTAAACTATTTAAGCAAATTTTGGAAAATTGAAAAAATAATGTATTCGCACATTAAGAAATAATCACAATTTATGTATTTATTTAATTAAACAAAATATGGTACATACATTTAAATGAAATAAACTGCAGCGAGTAAAATATGCATATGGTATATATTTGTTTATAGAAAGGCATATGATTGTAATAATTATAGCTTTAATCATTGTCATTATAATTCAAAAATGTATTTCCTGTTGTAGGTACACACTTAAAGAAAAAAATTACAATATATAAATGCCTTTTTTTTAGAAATTAAAAATAAATTACATCAACTATTAAAATAACTATTAGAAAATCGAAACTGAAGAGCCGAGGCAAGAAATTGTATTTATTCAATTAATTAAACAAATTTTGACTGCTTTCAGAGAGGATGCAATTAAATGTTCACAAAAAGCATTGCATACTATTAGGCTGTTGTGATCATTTCAACTGGGTAGATGCTTACGAGAGTATGTGTGTGTGTGTGTGTGTGTGTTTGTAAATCGACAGTCAATTAGTTTTCTCTGCAATTTCCAATTTTATGTTGCATGCATATGGAATGGAATTTATGTGGTTAAGTTATGATGGTAGGTCATAAAACTCCATAGATTTTTAATTGATTATTGTTGCTATGAAATACATTTTTGTCACGTATCGTGTCATTTTTATTTTAAGGCTATAAAAGTGAACATAATTAACTGATGCACACAATTAGTGAACGATGATGCCAAAAATTTGTTTACAAATATTCATTATAATAAAAACCCGCATACAAATTATGCATGGAAAATATTATATATAGCTAAATATTTGTACATAACGTTTTTACATCAAAGAAAGCAATTAACGTATCCAATTAATGTAGTTGTCTAGTTTTCATAAAACTATTAAAATTCTCATGTGGACAATATATTTACAATCATATATTTACGTAGGGCATAGAAAATTTCTATAGTAGTGCAACTACAGGCTTTAAGTTGAGTCTTTCATGTAAATTCAGTTGATATCAACCCAATAAGCATTTGGGAAGGATTTCACGCGTGAGAAACACTTGAGTGCCAGTGCTGTTCTGTTTCTCCAGTCTGGATAGCACGTGATCTTTAAGTGGGGTAACACCACATTCTCAAGGCAAACGGACATAGGGATCTAATCGAAATGTGATATCCAGCGTGTAACTCAAACTACTTCAATATGACTCAGCATATGTCGACTTGAGTTTTTTTAGTTAACTCCACACTAAATCTCCAGCACATATTGCATGCATATAAATTCAGATTGCTTCTAATGTTGGATTTAAACTAATAAGATTAATAAACTAATAAGTTTAGATCAAGCAATTTTCTATGGCTGATATTAGAAAACAAAAAATATTTACGTTTTATATTAATAATTTACACATTTATTTTATATTTGTGTCATATGATATTTTTCCAAACGTGACAGCTCGAGATTAGGCTGGGGAATAGGTTGGATTAAAATCTCAAAATTTCTATAGAGGAATAAAAATTCCGATTGCGTATGTTTCAAATTGGGAAATATTGAACTCAAATCAGAATATTATTAGATTATCTACTGTGACTTACTTTACTTACTTTTAATGGCACAACAGCCCATGGAGGGCCTAGGCCGAGCTTTTCGCATCCACTCATGTGGTGCGTGTTATATTTGAACATGAATGGAAGGGACTTACAGTTTAAAGCCGAATCCGAACGGCGAAGGAAAAGCTTTTCATAGCAATTTTTACTCTTCTAGGTTTGCCATTGCCTGACAAGAGGTGGTGCCGTGTAGAAAAATTATTTTTTCTACTTTTTTTGATTTTGCCTGTGCCGAGATTCGAACCCCGGACATCTCTGCGTAGCAGTCCAACGCACTACCACTACGCCACAGCGACAATAAATTTAATTTGCAAGGGTCATAATAAACGGGATAAATGTTTGCAGGGAGCTTATTCAAATAAGCTAAGTAAGTAAGTAAGTTATTCCAAATAAGAATAAATGGGATTCTTCGTTAATGACAGAAGGACAATAATGAAGATAAGGAAAAGTTTAGGGGAGAGCACCGAACCCTGCGGCACTTCCAGCACTAATGTTACGATTTTCCGAAATAATGCCGTCTATCACCAAACGCTTAAAAAGTTCGTGATCCATCGTGTGAAGTTGCTCCCGACCCCATGCGCAATCAGTTTTGAAACCAGTGCTTTATGCCGCACTCTGTCAAAAGCGTTTGAAATATTTAGAGCAACCGCCTTGCTCTCACCAAAGCCTTGGACACTTTGGTACCAGTGCTCGGTAAGGACCGCCATGAGATCGCCCGTAGAGCGATTTCGACGGAAACCGTATTGGCCATCATTAGGCAATTCGTTTTGCTTAAGATTTTTCACCAAGGTAGAAGTTAACTATGGTAAACTTTCCATGACTTTGGATAGCGTAGAATAAATTTCGATGGAGCGATAGTTCGCAGGGTCTGTAGTCTCATGACTCAGTGTTCTTTAATTAACTCTTAACTCGATTTCTAGATCTAGACCTCCTAGACCTGTGTTTTCTTCAACGATCTCCAAATTAAATTTTAAATTCTCATAAAGTAAAACAAGTTTCAGTACCAAATTTAGATTGTTTATACTATCTGAATCTATAGAAAAACCGTTAGTTTAGATTATGAACGATTGCAAACAAAATCAGAAATAAAAATATTAAAAATATCAGAATTTATTACAAACCATAAAAGTCATTCATCATTGTGCGCTTAAACAAAATTAGTATATGAGAATGCGTGGGTCCGACGAACGCCACCAATAAAATCTGAATACTCTTAAACAAAAATATCGCATGTAATAAATTTTGTACCACCACCAACAATAAGTAGTAACAACGCGAACAACGCATACACAGAAACGAATGAGAATATGCTCGGGAAAAATGTGCAAATATACAAAAAAAAAAAAAAACAAAAAAAAAAAAGGAAAAAAATAATAATAATGAAAATAAAATGAGAAAGAAAACTAAACTACTTAAACAACACAAGGCCAAATGGAAATACAGACAGACAGACACACGGCCTTATTAACGTCATCAACACGCCGTGTGTACCTTCATATTTGTATCTACATTTACGATGAGTCATCAGCACTGAGAGGCGATCATAAATATGAGCGCGCAGCGAATGTATTTAATGAAGAGTGCTATGAAAAATGAATGAAAAGTAGATGTGCAAGTATATGGAAGGTGTCTGCGTGAAAGTGTGTGCGTGTGAGAGAAGAGGCAGTAAGCAGCAAGTGTACAAGTAATTATAAATTGAGCGTATCAATTTATTGAACGCCACTGTGATCATGAAACTGTATATGTTACGCGTGGCACACACGAAAGAGATGCAGCGACACTGCAACTCTGTAAATAACATTCAAAATTGTATCGGTGAAAGGAAGATAGCTTGCTACCTGCGAGTATTGAGCGAAAGAGTAAGGTATATACACTCAGCGATTTACGTACAGTATCTAAGAGTTTTCAGTTTAGATATTTTAGTTATTCATTAGTTGCTGCAGTGATTTCAAAGTGCTTGGGTGTGTTTTTTTCTTCTGGCTGTTGCAAGATACACGGAAAGCGAAATACATACAACTTATGAGATATTAATTAATACAAAATTAGAAAAACAAAAAGCAAAGCACAGAAACACACGCCTATATTCATACATACATACATACATTCATATACATGCATATGCATGTATTGAAAATTAAGTAAAAATTTCGAAAACTACAAAAACAAATTAAAATCGCAATAATTTTTGTGTGTTAAATTTTGACATTGAAATCGTAGAGCAGCAAGTTTAGAGTCGGTTGTGTAATCGTTGTCGTCGCTTAAGTGGTGGCAGCTGTTGTTATCGTCTACAACAAAACCCAATATATTGCATATAATTCAATAACAGAAAAAAGTAACAAAGTCAACGTAACGTTTGAACATTCACTGCCGTATCTGCAATTCGTCTCTCCTCTGTCGACTGCATAGCTACAAATTTGCAAGAATTTCTTGGAATTTACAGAGCAACAAACCAAACTACATAAGTGCATAACTCTGTAACTCTTGCTTCACCATTTACAAACACACACATACTCATACACACACACACACACGCACGCGTATACAAAATGCAAGCCATCAAATGCGTCGTTGTCGGCGATGGTGCCGTTGGTAAAACCTGCCTTCTCATCAGCTACACAACAAATGCTTTCCCCGGCGAATACATACCCACCGTATTTGATAATTACTCCGCCAATGTTATGGTCGATGCCAAGCCCATTAATTTGGGTCTCTGGGATACAGCTGGCCAAGAGGACTACGACCGCTTGCGCCCTCTATCATATCCACAAACAGATGTCTTCCTCATTTGCTTCTCGCTGGTGAACCCGGCATCATTTGAGAATGTACGCGCCAAATGGTATCCCGAGGTACGTCATCATTGCCCAAATGTCCCCATTATTCTAGTGGGCACCAAGCTGGATTTACGCGATGATAAGGCCACAATTGAAAAGCTCAAGGATAAGAAACTGACACCCATCACCTATCCACAGGGCTTGGCAATGGCCAAAGAGATTGGCGCTGTTAAATATTTGGAATGTTCAGCATTGACGCAAAAGGGCCTGAAGACGGTATTCGATGAGGCCATACGTTCGGTATTGTGCCCGGTGATGCGAGTGAAAAGATCACGTAAATGCGAATTGTTGTAATTTACGTAATTTATAAATTACGTACGTACGTATGTATGTGTATTTACTAAGTAATAGTTACAGATATACGAGTATATTAACTATAACTAAATATTATTATTATATATTTGTAAATTACGAGAAGAAGTGCTGTAGGAGAAGCAAAAGCAACAGAAGAAGAAGAAGAAGTTGTAGGGGAGGAAGCATAAGAATAATCATCGTGCAGTTTATTTTTTAATGTACAGTGCCGATCATCACGATCACTAATCTTCAGTTAGGCTATACTACATAGAATAAAAATAATGTTTGCAAATTTTTGTTTTTTGGATTTGTGTGAATTGTTTTTCTCTCTTGTTGAGGGAGCGGATGACAGACGCTGGTGTATGCAGCAACAACAACCACGTCAAACAATGCCAATAATAATAAAAATTAATATACATACTCGTACTCGTACATACATACATATATATATGTATGATATGTATATAGTATATATGTATATGTGAAGAAATATATGTATGTGTCTGTGCGTTTAAAGAAGTTATACTCGTTTATATTTATTAAGGGTATTCACGGTACTTTAGTAAATAAACATTATTCAGTATTTTAGATATTTGAATATACATACATTGCTGCGTTTTATGTGCAAATAAAACGATCAATTAGTTCAAAATTCTTCTTCGTATATTGTCATGCACAATGAAACAGTTCAATAGCACTGGCAGCTGAAGGTGATCTTCCAGCACATAACACACAAAAGCATAATATTGATTATATTGGTGAAATCCATTTTGGCGGCCCACCCTAACATTATACATAATTTAATTTTTAGCTTTTTACTTTATTTCGGTTGATATTTTCACGCATTTCCTTCTTGTTTTACCGTACTAGTCTTCATCTTTCAAGTGCTAGCTATACATAACAGCTATAAGTGCAGAGTTATCTTTGTAGTTTGCTTCTGTTGTTGTTCCCCCACACAATTATCGCTGCTAGTTACTCATAACTAGGAGCGAATGGCGAATAAAACGTCGCTAATATCTATTATAATATTTCTTCAAGTGTTAATGATAATGATGGTCTAGTGTGATGGAGTGCTGTGCTGAGTACTCGGCTTTATTTTCAAAACTCACTCTTTGCCTATTTATTAGATCTGATATGTTTTTAATCTAGCCTGATACGAAGTTGAAATTCAAGATAATGTATATTTTCATACTTTTCTTGAACCAATAAAGCCAGTTTGAGTAGATTAATAGTATGTATGATTTGATAAATGATTCTAGTTAAAGTATACGTTTTCTCTATGTATTGTTTCTACCACTTTTGGTAATGTAACAGTAATCCACTTGAGTAAATGGAAAAATTGAACGACTGTCATGAGTTCTCCTCATTTAAAAAAAAAAAAACAATTTGAAATCTCTGGATTACTTCCTTCTCTCAAGAGACAATCTGTCTCATGGGTCATACTTATGAGATCTGCTACATACATACTCATAAGTACATGTTTGTATGAATTATTGTAAACCAGTTATTTACGATCTAGGGAATCATCGCCAAAAACCATTTGCTTCTTTGGACAATCCGAATATCTTGAAATTCTAACCAGTTAATATCATTCCAAAACTTTGTTTTTAATAATTATTACCATATTTAGATGAAGTGAAAAGTTAGTAAGTCTAACTGGCACGGACCCCTGTAAAAACTGTGAGCCCGGGAAAATCTCTCCGCCCTCCCCCTCCCCTCAGGCCGGGTTATATCACTTGCATGAGGTTAAAAATATGCATATGTTCTAGATTTACATTGCCTAATATGATTGTTGTTGTTATTAATGAGGGCTGTTTTATTACTATTAATCCATTCATGCCTTTTACAATAGATTCATATCTAGTCACTCGTCTGAGATTCTTTTTGTATTTAATGATTGATGGTTCAGCATGTTCACAATGAACTTTACAAGGTCTTACTTTGCATGCAACTCCATAAGTTGGATAATCATATTTTTCATCATTTATGCCTATTTGTAGATCACCAATTGTATTTATGACACCTTGATTGATTTCAGATGCATCAGTACCATAATATCCATCACTTATTCTAACAATATTTTTGTCAATGTGGACTGATTCTTTTATGATTGATACAACTGTCATAGGCATTGTCATTTTATAAAAATAGTTATTGTTAATAATGGTGGTCGCTGTGGCGTAGTGGTAGTGCGTTGGACTGCTACGCAGAGTGGCCGGGGTTCGAATCTCGGCACAGGCAAAATCAAAAAGTAGAAAAAATAATTTTTCTACACGGCACCACCTCTTGGCAGGCAATGGCTAACCTACAAGAGTAAAAATTGCTATGAAAAGCTTTTCACTTCGCCGTTCGGATTCGGCATTAAACTGTACGTCCCTTCCATTCATGTATAAATATAACACGCACAACATGAGTGGATGCGAAAAACTCGGCCTAGGCCCTCCATGGGCTGTTGTGCCAATAAAAGTAAAGTAAGTAAAGAGGTTAAAAATAGAAAATCGGTGCTTTATCAATATGATTTTTGATGTGTCTCAACATCTTCGTAACGACTTTGGGACGAAAATTATAACTTTGATTAATATTTATCGAATATTTCTTGTTTTTTTGTTTTTCAAATCATGATTATTACTTAATTCATATTGTACACATACTCGTACTATAACGCAAATACCATAGTTGGATCAGCAATAAAAACAACAAGAAAAACTGAAGTCTATGAAGCTAAAGAGCTCTACTTTCTTTCTTTTTCTTTTAATGATACAACAGCTCATGGCGAGGCCTTAGACCGAGCTTTATGCTGTTGTGCGTGATATATTTTTGGCCATGAAAGGAAGGAAAATACAGATTTATGCCGAATCCGAATGGCATAAAACCTGTGAAAAGTTATTCATAGGCAATTTTTACTCTTGTAGGTTTGCCATTGCCTGCCAAGAGGTGGTGCCGAGTAGAAAACTTATTTTTTCTATGTTTCAAGTTTTTGAATTTGCCTGTGCCGGACACTCTGCATAGCAGGCCAACACACTGCCAACAACCACCATTTCGTATTATTGTATAAGAATTAAAAACTCTTTTCATCCGCAACATGACATTCTTTTGTGTTGTTTGTGTGAAAATACGGTTACTTTCTATAGCTGAAGTCATAGCAAATACTGTGAATACCCTTAATTCTATCAATAGTTTGAACATATGCATACACTGTATTGTAGATATGCATACATACATATGTATGTTTTTTTCATCAAACATGTGGGGGCACAAAAATGATATACATACAAACAAGCAAATAATAATAAGAAAAAATGTATCACAGAGAAGATCATGATTTAATTGAACGACAAGAAAATTTCGAGTCAAAAGTTTTCACTTTCAATTAAGAGATTAGAATTTATTGTAAGATTTTATTTACTAAACTAAACTACACTGCACTACACTACACTATATACAGGGTGTATCAGTTAAAGAGATACTTGTCATTATTAAAACAAATAACTTTTTTATATATAGTATATATACTTATATTATACTTAAGTACATATGTGTATATTATGTATATGCTTTCATTGTCTATGTACTATTCACTTGTAAATTCAGTACCTAAGATGACAATATGGAAAACTTTTCACTGGCACTGTTCTCACAATGAAAACTTCAATTGTTTAAGACAAAAATACATGGTAGACTTGCTTTCATTTATTTATTATCATGAACATGAATTTACAGCCAGCAAATATCTAATTCAAATATCTGTGAAATGATTATGGTAAATGTAATGAATGAATACTGTTTGTTTATCTCTTTTTATTGTTATTATTTGGCTTTTTCCCTCTTTTTTTTTTTGTGGCATATTTATAAATAGCTCAAAAAACGCGAACCGGTAATTGTAAAACTCATAAATAATAATAGATTCCAGGGTACCTACATAAGTACAGACAATTCCAGGAATTTGTGTGTCATCGTTAAGATAATATAGTATGATTAGTAATGCTAGTAATTGATAGAGGAAGAATGAAGCGTTATCTAATTATCGTATGTGCTGATAATAAACTTGATTAAATTATAATATCAATTATTGCAATGCTTTCACTAAATGCCACAAGAGTTATGGCAATATTTCAAATATCAATCGTATATAAAATTCACGACATTCGATAAGTATATTGAGATACACACATATACGGGTATAGTATGAAAGAGTACAAAAGGAAAACCAACAACAACAACAACAACATCAACAACAACAACAACTAAAAAGTAGTTCATAAAAGTAGTAAAGTAGTATTTCTTATGTATGAGAAAGAAGTTTTGAAATTGCTGTTTTTTTTTTTTTTTTGAAATTTTTATTATTATGAATTGTATTTAACCTTACAAGGTCACGGTATAATAAATTTATCATTAATTGTTGTTATGCCACAATACAAAAACTACTTAAGTATACAGATATGAGAAATGTTGAATGTAGAGCAACTAAAAATGTTTTGATCAAAAGGAACTTTATGAGAGAGAGAGAGAGAGAGGTTGAATCATTCACTTTCATACAAATTGTATTAATTTTCCTATACAAAATGAAAATAAAAAAAATATTGCCTTTCCGATTTTCCTAACATTGAAGCGGCGATTTCACTCAAAAGATAAGGCGAATGAATACTTCCACTGGAGAAACAAAACCTCTTCACTCTTCATGACAGTTCTCTCCCACTTTACTTCTCCAGACACACACACACACACACACACACATACACACGCGCGCGCACACGTCAGTTCGTGACTTACCAAGAACTGACGCTTGAGCAATAATGCTCTGACGGCCTTCCAACGAAATACTTAACGGTGGTTCCGGGAGGACCTACCATCCGGACATGAGAGGTGGTTTTAGTGGGTAGGGACTGAGGCTTACAATGCTTTCCTCCACCAAAAAAAAAGAAAAAAATCACACACACACACACGCACACACACACTAAAACTTAGTCTTACCAATAACGTAATAATGTCAACATTATTCTTAGTGTCGACTTGACTTGACATTTATACTCTAAAAAAAAAAAACCCTCTCGTTTCATTTATGGATGAATTTGTCATGAGCTCTAGGCCTAGAATCATCATCTATTATATTTGCTAAAAATGTTTTGTTTAAAAGTTTACATGTTTTTAAAATGAAATGGAAAAACTATTCAATGATGGTATGTATGTAAGTATTTAAATCTTAATAGTAGATCTTCTTATTGTAAACTCAGCTCACATTAAATTCTTTTTTTCAAATTGTTTGGTCTTCCATGAGTAAAAGTTATATTTAAAATATTAAAATTAATTATTTCTGTATAGGCACCTGCATATTTGATTTTATTTAATTTAATTTAATTTAATTTTTTCCCCCCAACATGTGCTTTATTGTATTTAAATAATATCTAGTTGTATTAACATAATTTTTTTTTTTTATTAAAAATATACATATATTATATAAAATTTCTTATGCTGGTGTTTTATTTTATCTGTGTTCTCGTATGATGTCATATTGGTCGATTTAAAATTTATTCTATTTCAAAATAAATTTGTTTACTTTGGAAGTGTGGGATGAAAAGAAAAATACTAATTTATACATAGTAAAATATTCTAGTCTAGTCCAGCTGTTTAAAAAATTTACAAAACAAAAAGAAATAATCTAATATGGATTAAATTTTTCTAGATCAGAGCAATTCTTAGGACACTAACTATTGTGCATAGATCTTCCACAGCAAGTACTAGAGTGATAACTTCTAAATATTGTACTTAGTTGAAACTGATTAAACTGATGACAAAGCAACTGAGTCCACTAAGATTCGTATCACCGCCAAATGAATAATAAGATTCAACACATATGGTTGAATACGAAGAAAATCGAAATAGAAGCAAATAAAGTTCCTGTAGAGTTAATTAAAAGTAGTTGTGTGACAAGTAAACTTCTGTAGGGTTATCCGGTTAGGTTTAGTAAGCTTGTAAAAGCCAGAGTATACATATTGCAGATATAACAGGCGTGGCAGAAGAAATTTTTAACGATTTGCTGATTTATGCAAACGATAAGCCTTGTATAGTTCAATTTGATGATTCTCTGATCCCAGGTGTGCTGGATTAACTTCATTTTGAACGTTTGCATTTCCAACGCCCTCTGCAAAATCATCATCTCTATCTAAATAAAATATTCATACTCAAAGCATGCGAATTTATTCGCTACATCATTATAATTATAATCTTAACATCATGTATGATCTAAACAGGTGGGAAATTTGCCACTTGCCGGTCTGAGAACTAGCGATTGTTATGAGCTTGTCTAGAAACTTGGCAAATCTCGTCTTCGTTTTGTTGTGCTGATGCGAGTTGTTTTCTTTCCACGGAGAAAAGATTGCCAGGCGAATTTTCAAGTAAATCTTCTGCCCTTTTCTTCCGTTTAGAAGCTGGGAATTCGGTCACCTCAATGACTGCCAGATGCTGTATAATCTGTGGACCTTCATTGGGACTCAATGCGATGAGTGTTGATGCAATTATTGGTTCTAATGAACTCTTTTGCCATTCTGTCTCTCCGCATTAGTCTTGGCGACTGTTGTGCCTCAAGTTGCTTGCAAAGCCTACACTCTCACAATCTCTCCGTGCTGGTTTTTGTTTTTTTTTCACGACTGCAGAATCTGAATTGTGTTGGGTCTCCATTTTTCGACGAAGTTTACATTCTCGGTATCTCTCAGCCACAGTTTTTACTGGAAATTTTACCGTAACACAGTCGACACTTGTTTGCGCTTTGCTCCCCCTTTCGCTCATTCTTTCAGCTCTAGAAATTTCTAACGATTTTTGTATGAAATGTAAAATTTTACAAGAAACTGATGGGCAGCGCCCAGTTTGAATCATACGCAAATCAGCGCCCTCTATCAGCTAAGTGTTATTCATACTCAACGCCCTCTTTCAATCAAGTTTGAATCATACGCGTATCAGCGCCTCTATCAATCAAGTGTGAAGCTTACGTGAATCAGCGCCCTCTATAAATCAAGTTTGATTTATACTCGTGAATGCATGCGGATGCATACATGCTGCCCATCATTTATGTGTATATTAATATCAATACTCAATTTTTTCATACTTTATTGATAGAGGGCGTTACCGATAATTTCCGTGACAATTTTCGCTGCGACGATCATCTTTTACCTCCTCGTAAATATAAAAAAGATTCTAGAAAAGTAAACTTCAATAAAGTTTCTCTAGAGTTAATTAAAAAATCAAATCATGGAGATCATCATCAAGGATCAAGTTCTCGGGTAAACTTAATGTAGCAATCAATTTTTCATTTTACCGAGCATATCGTGTGGTCTCTTTCGCCGCATTTACATTGAATATTTTGCTCGGTGAACGTTTTGCGCAATACTCCCGTGTTCATGGAGTTCGCCGAGCGAAATTTTCAATATAATCGTTGCGGGGGAAAATATACCATATAAGGTCGCGGACATAAATCACATTTTGCTTGGCGAACTTGTTGTTGCTCACTCTCACAACGAACACGATATGTTCGGTGAAATGAGCGCCGAGCACGCCGAGTATTCAGGGTGGCAATTGTACAACAACAACAAAAAAAACAAATATTTCTGTAAAATGGTACGAAAACCTGCAAATTCTTATTTTCATTTGAAGAAAATGCTGTGAATATTTTTATGTTTCTTATGGTGAATATTATTTGCTTTATAAAAATCATATTAGCTGTATTCACGATGGGATGCCAATGATCTTGCTTCTTGTTTTTTCTTTAATTGGTACGTCAGCTCATGAAGGCCTAGGCCAAGCTTCTCGCATCCATTCATGTTCTACGGTGATATATATGTACAGTTTTGACCTACAGTTTTATGCCGAATCAGAAAGGCGACATGAAAAGGTGCGTATCAGGCCAGCGCACTTCCAACTACGCCACGGCGACCCCATCGATTGCCTTGCATCATTACAAATTATTAACTACACTCTCCATCTTCATACATAAAATTATTTAAAGCACAAAATAGTACTAAAAAAAGCCTGTATTTCGACCAAAAGCGACTCTGCAAACGAGCTCAATGTAACCACCAGACCGAGCACGAGAGAAAAATGTTTTGTGTTCGCCGAATATCGAAGACCAACATAACCACAGCCTAAGCAAATAGTCATTTTGTTTACATATTTTCACATCTGCAGATACAGTATTTATTTAGGTAGTTTTTTTTATTAATGTAAACATGCAAAGTTTCAGCAATTTTAGATAAGGGTTTTCAACAGGCAGAAATGAGACCTGATGCTTCTTAACCGCAAGTGGCAGAACAAAGTGTTCCGTGAGCACGTGCTATGATTTTCAGGAGCTGTTTATTATTGCATATTATTATTTGAAAGCAGGAGAAAGTCTATGTATTCAAAAATATTATATATATATGTGTTATATAAGGTAAAACTGGTTAATTTGATTTATGTAGAAAAACTTTTTTAAATATACATAACCATTGATTCATTAATTCTTCGACACAGACAAAGCCAATCTACACTTATTCTTCTGTCACCGAATTTAAGTACTTAGGATTTCTAACAAATATTTTTTCAGTGATAAAAGTTTTTGATTATTTCTCGAATTTGGTGATTTATTTTCAATTCGTTTTCTTGAACCAAGTATTATAAAGGTTTAATGTACTTACATTTATTGTTTTTGGTATTTACGTTACGGAATTTCAAGACAAATACTGCTCTTTAAAATGTAAGGAAGAAAAAGTAATTTCATATCATGGGTCATATAAAAGGTTCCGCGCTTTTTGGCAAATCTGCCAACACTAGTCTGATTAAGTCAAACGTTTTGAGTGAAGACGATTGTGTAAAAAGTTACATTGATTTGAAAATGATTGAAATATCTGAAGAAATACGCTGTGTGATGAACCGGGGCAAAAATCCGAAAAATGTTTACAGTTTACGGTGAGGATGCTGTGTGTTAACGCCGGACCCATGAGTGGTTTGCTTGATAACGTTCCGAAAATTTCGATATCAAGGATGCACTGAAAGTCACTGAAAAAGTTGATGAAATTATACTGATTGTGTAGCAAAATCGACACGCAAGCTATCAGGAGAGGCACTAAAAATCAACCACATGACAGATTTGAGGGGACACTAACCGCGGATACTTTATATATGACCCAATAAGAGCTGCAAGAATTTTTATACTTTAAGAAATAATAGCCTAGTGTTGTATAATTACAAAGACAACTTGTTGTTGTTGTATTGAGCTCTAAAACTCTACATACAAGCTACAACACAAATACTAAGTACACATTTCAAAGTTATACTATGTTCCCACTGAACCGAAATTGGGCGCAGTTTCAGCAAATGATTTCGACTAAAATTGCAACCGTTCCCATTGGCAACATGGTTTCATTTGACAGTTCATTATTTATTTCTTGTGTGTAACATGTTGCGAAGTACTTCGGTTTTCATTATTTAAATGCGAGGAGAATCAAAATTATATACGAGATATTTAGCGAGATAAGCATATAAAGATAATATAAATCTATATATACCTACTTATGTATAAACATAAAAAGTCGTGAAAAACTTATGTTTGTAATTCCATAACTCGAGAACGGAGCGCCCGATTTGCTTTGGGTTTCTTTTGTTGTGTTCGTAATTGTCAGGATGAAGAAAATCCCATAACGGGCGTGACACCGCCCATACACTACATCTACATATACTCTAAGCTCCTTGATTGGCTGAGTGAATGAGCGATTTTAGCTGCCAAGAACAAGGACATTGACGAGTTCATTTTCATCACTCAGAGCAACAGCGCTGCCAATTTACATTCGTTCAAATCTCTTGATTGCATTACAAATAAAGACGAAGACACAAGCTAGCCGACTGAATTTTTAAATTCATTTGATCTGCCCGGTCTACCACCACACAACTTGTAACTGAAAGTTTTCTCAATCATCATTATGCTGCGCAATATAAATCAACCAAAGCTGTCCAGATTGGCATTGAAGCAGCTGAAGAACAATGACAATCAAGTGACGATACTCAAAGGCGAGGTAGTACTCATTCTGAGAATTCCAATGATACCTACTGACTTGCCTTTCAAGTTGAAGCGCATTCAGTTCCCCGTTCCACTCGCTTTCGCCATGACGATCAGAAAAGCAAGTGAATGGTCTCAATCTCGAATTTCCATGCCTCTCGCACTGACAATTGTACGTGGAATGTTTGTGGGTCGAAAAGCCGGCTGCATTGTTTTTCTACGCACCGGGTAACAAAACCGGACAACTTTGTCTATCATAGAGCGGTTCATTGGCCTGAAATCTGTTAAAACAATTCTCAATGCTTTGAATTGAATGTTAACTTCATTCCTTTGCCATTCTATGTAAATAATTGAATTCATTTATATTGCAAACGAGATTTATTTAATACCGAACGAAACTCAAACTCAAACACAGTGCGGTCAATATTACTACTGATCACAATGAATTTGAGATGGAAGATTGATTGGGAGAAGAGTTACAATCAAATAAATTTTAGGTGGTACGAAGTTCGCCGGGTCCGCGGTCAGGTAGTATAAATATAAAATTAAAAAAATTTATGTATGTGGTTGATTGTGTTGAGAAAACACAAAACAAAATTATTAAATAAAAAATTCGAAATAGAAATTTTGCTCTATGAACTGAAAACCCTTAAAAAAAATGTCCTTTTCCCACAATATCTGAAAATATGTATGACCCTTTTAAAAACAAAAAATCAATGCACCCTAATACACATACACACACACACACACACACATGCACATTTAATTCGAAGATAACAAACGTTGAAATGATAAGCCTCTAGCTATTTAGATAACGTTTAGTTATAACAATTGAGACAAACATAAGTATATACTAACTACATATAGAACCAACTAAAGTACATAAGTATTTATATACATACACACCTGGACAAAATAATAGGTGTGAAAATTTTTTTTTTTCAAAACAATTTGGCTTTCATATATTTTTTATTATCCTTCAAAAAATAAATTAGTTTTCAACATAAACATACTTCAGCGTCATAACAAAACATAAAAGGTTTTAAAAACTCGAAAAAATAACTTAAATGTTGGTTAATTCATAAAATACACAGATTTTCGATTGGACAGAATAATACTTACTTACTTACTTTTAATGGCACAGCAGCCCATGGAGGGCCTAGGCCGAGCTTTTTCGCATCCACTCATGTTGTGCGTGTTATATTTGTACATGAATGGAAGGGACCTACAGTTTAATGCCGAATCCGAACGGCGAAGTGAAAAGCTTTTCATGGCAATTTTTACTAATGTAGGTTTGCCATTGCCTGCCAAGAGGTGGTGCCGTGTAGATAAATTATTTTTTCTACTTTTTGATTTTGCCTGTGCCGAGATTCGAACCCCGGACACTCTGCGTAGCAGCTCAACGCACTACCACTACGCCACAGCGACCGAGGACAGAATAATAGGTGTGCACAAAAAACTTAGCAATAAATATTGAAATTTTGCTAATTTACTGAATTAGTAAGAATGCATTAATACCCAGAATATCCACCATTATTCTTGATGACTTTTTCGATTCTTCTGGGCATTGATGATATCAACTTTCTACCGGAATGTTGTACCAAATTTTTTGAATATTTTCCCATAACCGCGTTTTGTTTGGGCATTTAAGTTCTCCCCAGAGGTTCTCAATAAGATTTAGATCTGGGGATTGACTTGGCCACTCAAGGACGTCTACATTATGCTCTTCGAACCATGCTTTGACAACTCGCGATGAATGTCTAGGATCATTGTCCTGCTGAAATTTCCACAAAAGCAGCATATTATCCTCGGCATATGGTAACATTACCGTTTCCTTATACACGAATCTATCCATAACGCCATTAATTTCATGTATCGGACCAACACCTTGCCAAGAAAAACAGCCTCATAACATTAAGCTGCCACCTCCGTGCTTCACTGTTTTCTTTGTGAACCGGACGTCGAATTCTTTGCCTTTCGGGTGACGAACGTTTCTTTCCGCATCGTTACCAAACAAATTTATTTTTGTTTCATCGTGCCAGCGAATATTGCGCCATTTTTTTTCTCCCTGTGAACCGCACCACATTTTATGAACTAATGAAAGTTTTTTGCTCTTTTTCAAATTTGCAGTTCTAAGCAGAGGAACTTTGCGAGCAATCCTACCGGGTAGATTTGCGCTTACTAATTGTCTTGGAACGGTTCGTGATGCTACAACATTCCCAATTTCGCTTGCAATTGTTCTGGGCGACTTGAACGGGTCGCGTTTAGCTAATGTAACGATACGATTGTCGGTCACTAATGATCCACGCGTTCAATAGCGTTTCAATAGATTTTTCTGGCTTGAGAGCATTTGTAACGAAATTCTGAGACAGTTCCATCGATCTGGCAATTAATTTGTAGGTTTCTCTTTTGTCTCTGAGCTGATGAACAAGTCTTCTCTCCTCTGTGCTGCAGTGAACTCCACGATCCATCTAATATTTAAAAAAAATATAATTAAACCTTTATTTAGTTCACTTTTATCGAAATCTTAACTTCTGGAACTAAATAACGCTTTAAATATATTTACTTTTAATTTAAACCGAAACACACCTATTTTATTGTCCAGATCAATTTAGAGTGAGAACAAATAAACAAGCCGAGAAGAACTTGTTGCGGGGATTCCCCCATTTCAATCCAAAACAGTGCCACCAAACTTCCAAATTTGCCTTTTGATAGTAGGCCATGCAAATTATTTTTTTCGTACATTTTAAAAATTTTTGGATTCACACCTATTATTTTGTCCAGGTGTGTACATACATATATGCAAATAAATATTTCTATTTCACAGTTTCTAAAATCACAAAGAAAGCAGCTTCCTTTATTCAAATTACTTATTACTTACTGCTGTCCTCTCCTCCTTATGGAGCATAATAGGGCCTCTACCACAGATCTATCTATATCCGTACATCACAGAGCCAAAGCGTATTAGGTCACAAATTGTAAATTTTGCAGGAGAGCGTAAAATACATACAATTATTTCGATGTAATTGTCTTGCTCCAGAAGCGAAGTGGACTTGCTACAGTTCGTAAAATGCTATTTCCGTCATTTTAAGTTCAATCGTCTTATATTCATGTACATACATAAACTATAGAGACTTTGATTTAAAATGATTTTAAACTAACAGAAGCACCCTAAAAGACATCACAATTTAACTTAGTTGGAGCATGAGTAGTAAAGTAATTTACTACAGATTTATTAACACTACCATGTAGTAAGTGGCAGTATTCCCCACAAATTGTTGCTGCTGCTGCTGCTGTTGTTGACACATGCAAATTGAAATTCAAATGCAAATGGAAACTGAGAAGATTTATGTTACATTGAAAATGTGATAACACTTGAATATCAACCTAATTTTCATACCCCTTGTGGGTATAAATACTACGACGTATGTACTAGTACTAGATTAAATTTCACTAAACGATTCTATGTGCAGTTGTTGCTCTAATGATTTAGCTGATTTTATAAAATAGTCCCCCAACTAAAGGTAATGCAAATGTAATGCATACTTTTAGGGATAACGTTTCAATGTATGTAGTATGGCTGACGGGAGGGGGAGGGGGGGTGGAGGGACGGGGAGGGCAGGGTGAAAAATTGAATAAATTGTGTGAAATATGAAATTGTTTCCATCATTAACCATTGATAATACAATTTTATCCCAGTCGGAAATGTAACCAATTATGTACATGTGTATATACTCTGATGATATTCCCTGGCTGATGATATTTCTTTATGTACCAAGTAAAAGAGAATGGAATATGGTGCGACATATTTGTATATTAAATGTCTTTATAAATTGTTTTTATCTCTTAAAACTGGCTACAAAACCACAAACACACAAGAGGATGTTAAGCAATTTGTTTTAAAAACTCTCACCAAGTTATCTGGCAAGAATGAACTGAGGACAAAACGAAATACCTTGTGTCAACAAACAAAGAGTCACGGCGTCTTGGAAAAAATGTCACTGTTGACAACTACACTTTTGAAGTCGTCAAGGATTTCGTTTATCTAGGATCCAGCATAAACACCAACAATAATGTCAGCCTTGAGATCAAGCGGAGACTAACTCTTGCCAACAGGTGTTACTACGGGCTCAGTAGGCAATTGAGAAGTAGAGCCCTCTCTCGACCGACGAAAATAACGCTCTATAAGTCCCTCATCCTTCCCGTCCTAATGTATGGCGCAGAGACGTGGACATTGACCATCAATGATGAGAGGCTGTTAGGAGCGTTCGAGAGGAAGATACTCCGTAAGATCTACGGTCCAGTATGCGTGGACGACGTGTATCGAATAAGATGGAACGATGAGCTGTATGAGCTGTACGCCGACACTGACATAGTCAAGCGTATATAAATCCAGCGGCTTCGCTGGCTGGGTCATGTTGAGCGAATGGAAGACAGCGCTCCGGCTAGAAGGGTGTTTTATTCGAACCACGGTGGAGGAACACGCAGAAGGGGACGTCCTAATCTCCGTTGGAAAGACCAGGTGCAGGGCAACCTGACTGCACTTGGCCTTATCAACTGGCGCCAGCGCGCGCATAGCAGAAGTGACTGGCGGAGCTTTGTGGAGGCGGCCAAGACCGATCATCGGTTGTAGCGCCAGCTAAGTAAGTAAGTAAGTATGAACTGAGCGTGAATCCAATTCAGAAAACCAAACTGATACTCCTTACAAGAAAAGAACAAAGATCCACCTTTGCACTGTGATATTTAACTATCGGGTCTTGTATAAAAAAAATGGACATGAATGTGAAGGAAAATAAAATGAAAAATAATGACCTTTTAATTGAAATTTCCACAACAACTTAAACTTATTGTATTGAATTCAAAATTTTTTAATTTAAAAATAATTAGAAAAATTATTTAATATTTTTAAATTTGTCAGTTCATATTTTACAAAATATTTCATTAAATTTGTTCGGCTATACTGAACATTGATGCCAAAGAATATGTTAGTTATAGTCGAAATAAAGTACAACTCAATTTTAGTAAAAGTCTTACAAAATTGTGTAAGAACTATTTTGTCAGGTTTGATGTCAGTGAATTTTTGTAACACCAAATCTACTTCTGACCTGACAACAAAAAGCTTTCTGAGCATTTTCTTAAAGCTTATTTGTTAAGTCAGTTGTGAATGGTTGGCAACGCCTGACAACTTAAAAATGTTTGCGAGTAAAAATAAATGGTAAATTGTTTCTTAAAATATTTTAATAAATTCATATTTTACAGCGAATCGAAATACGAACGCACCACGTAGGAGCAACTGCGTCATTACATGGTCACTAGGCTGAAACTCGTGGACGGCATGTGGGCAAAGCCTTGCTCAAAAAGTAAAAGTAAAAAACTTACAGTAAAGCAAATTTTGAACTATTTACTTAGTAGGGACATAAATACTGTTACAACATTGAACACACTCATTCCAATAGTAGAATTGAACATACCCTGTTATTACTGTTATTATTTATGAAAGCTAACCTCTATAGCGTTAGTCTGTGAAGGGAATTCAAAATTGTATCAGCTTTCACTATGGAGTGGTCAGATAACGAGAACCGTATCGCTGTTATTTTTAAGTGTGAAATGAAAAAAGGTGATCTTTTTAAAACGCTCTGCCCACTCGGGATTAGTCACATGTTCGTCAACCGGTGCATAGAACTATTTGAGGAGACTGGAGATATCAAAGACCGCCACCGGTCGGGCCGTCCATGTACAGTTCGCACACCGCAAGTCATCAAAGCCGTCAAATCAAGAATTCAGCGAATGCCGCTCCGAAAACAGAAAATCATGGCCCGTGAAATGAATATCACGCAAAAGTCCATGAGTCGAATTATTAAAAAAAACTTGGGACTTGGTGCCTTCAAACGTAGCACCGGACATTTGTTGACTGCAGATTTCGAAAAAAATAGGGTAGAAAAATACAAACGTCTTTTGGTGAATCACGCTGATAACTTGCACAGAAAAATCTTGTTTACGGATGAACACATTTTTACCGTGCAAGAAAAATTTAACAAGCAAAATCATAGGGTGTATGCACGGTCATCTAAGGAAGCATCTGAACTGATCCCACGGGTCGAAAAGGGTCATCACCTAGCTTCAGTCATAGTTTGGTAGGGTGTCACGTCACTGACTTGCATTTCTGCTAATAAGGGGTTAAAGTTTACCAAGTAACCGTTTTGGAAGTTGTTGTGAAGCCACTTTACCATTCCCTGTTCCAAAACCAGCCGTGGACTTTCCAGCAGGGTTCTGCGCCGGTCCATAAGACGACCCAGATCTGGCTTCAAAACAATTTGCCAGCTTTCATTTGCTCTGAAGAATTGCCGTCTGGCAGCCCTGAGCTGAACAAACTGGATTACAAATTCTGGGCAATTTTAGACGACATGGTTTGCCGCAAAAGATACCCCAACATTGATTCTCTGAAGAATGCTTTGATTCGTGCTGTCAGCACTTTTCAAATGCACGAGGTTCGTGCAGCTATTGATGATTGGCCAGAGCGACTTAAAGCGTGCGTGAAGGCCAAAGGTTGGCATTTCGAATAAGTAATTGCTTTTGGTATACAATATGATCAATAAATATATTTTAAAAAATTGGTCCAAAAATATTATTTATTTTTAATTTTATAACATCAAATGTGTGTAACACATGTGTGCGCTTAACCATCGTTATTGAGATTACATATTTTTACTGTAATGAATTTACAATGAATTTACTGATTATTTACTTCTGATGCGTACATCCTCTCTGAAGATGTTAGAGGAGACATTGCTGGATCATTCATTATACATTTCACCAAAGTTGTCACTCTCTGCTAAAATTTGTTTTTCATCTGGTTGTGGTGCATCAATATCTACCAGCATGTTGTGCAAAATAATGCAAGCGTACGAAAATAGAGCTAACTTTTCATGGCTACAGTAGTGAATTCTATCTTTGGAGCACGTTCCGTGCTTTCGCATGGAGCCTATTAAATTCCTCCTTGCGTGTAGACACCTCAGCGAATGGAACAAGAAGCCATGCTCTAAGGGATACCCTTGGTCTCCAACAAGCCAACTGTGCGCGTTTGTCTATGTTCTCTAGCTAGCGTTGCTCGAACGGATGACATTGCCGAGATTGTAGATTCGCAAGATCCCGGATATTTGGCATTAACTGATATAAATTTCAATCGGTGGTCACAAATATATTGAGTCGGTAAGATGAATTGCTATACATACTAATAAAATGAATGGGTAGATTTTTGACTGATGCAAACTTACGGCTTCTACATTTATACTATAGTAAACTTTTCAGTGCATATATAAAGAAAGTGGATTGGTTTTATCTTTTGAAGGAAGGGAATATATTGCAATGTGTGTGCTATCGAGGGCACCAATCGTAGCTTTTATATTGTATTTTCTGTAAAATCAGAAATCAAAATAAATATTTAAATTAACAGTATGACCCTTTTTTGCACTATTAGCTCGCATATTTCGCAACTAAGTAGAGCGAGAAATCGATGATTGGCTCATTGATGCTACAAAATCATTGCCTTGGCACTGCTGATACGACCCATTCGCTAGAAAATGCAGAACGCTGAGAAACCGGATTTCAAAGAATAAAGTTGTCTTCTTACTATCGGACATTTCTAATTCATTGATTAGCCTCTTACTTACTTACTTAACTGGCACTACAACCGATAATCGGTCTTGGCCGCCTCTACAAAGCTTCGCCAGTCACCTCCGCTATGCGCGCGCTGGCGCCAGTTGATAAGGCCAAGTGCCGTCAGGTTGCCCTGCACCTGGTCTTTCCGACGGAGAATAGGACGTCCCCTTCTGCGTGTTCGAATAAAACACCCTTCTAAACCCTTATTGATGAGCCTCAGACAAAGATTTTTAGGTAATCGGAAATATTAAATGAATATTGCTTTCGCCACTGAAAAAGGGTTACTGCTATCTCTCAATGTGACTTTAGAATTCTCTTCCGTTCCAAGTTTTCTCTTCTTTTTTTTTTGCCGCCAAAATTGCACCATTTGATTCCATTTTGATTTTTTGCTTATCAGCTGGTACTGAAGTTCTTACAAATTTTGAATTTTGTAAGAAAGCTTTCTCTAGACGATAGTTGACATGACATATGTAAGTTTTCTTACAAAATGGGCCTTGCAAAATTATGTAAGGCAACTAGAATTGTGCTGTTAATCAATAATTACCCTATTTATGAACTGCCAAATTTGGAAAAAAATAGAAATTTTTTTTATTGTAAGTTTTGCGAATTACTCTGTGGGCAAAAAGTAGTAAGACTTTGTTCATAATTTAAAATTTTTTTATTTATTCTTCCAACACTATTTCGTCCCCTTCAAAGTAATCCCCCCCGGCCACAATACACTTGTGCCAACGTTTTTTCCAATTCTCGAAACAGTTGTTAAAGTCAATTTCCGGAATAGCCTTCAATGCTCTTAGCGATTCATGTTTAATGTCTTCAATTGACTCAAAACGGTGTCCACGAAGCGGTTTTTTGAGTTTAAAAAATAGCCAAAAGTCACACGGTGCTAAGTCAGGCGAATAGGGTGATAGGGTGGTTGCGGAACGATATCAGTCGAATTTTTGGCAAAATGGTCTCGTAAAACCAATGCAGTGATTTTGGAACCAATCGTGCATTCGCTCTTCTTAGGCCCAAATGATGTTTTAAAATGGTTTTCACTGATCCTTCCGATATTCGAACGATGCCAGTAAGGTCTCTGACTGTTAATCGTCGATTCTCGAGCACCAATTCCTTGATTTTATTGACGTGTTGATCATCAGTTGATGTTGATGGCCGTCCTGGACGTGGTTCGTCGTCAACGCGTTCTCGACCATCTTTGAACAATTTGTACCAATCAAAAACACTTGCTCGTGACATACAATTATCACCGAAGGCCTTTTGCAACATTCTGAACGTTTCGGCACCAGAAATTTGATTCCGCACACAATATTTAATAGAACTTCTTTGTTGAATAATTTCACTCATTGTGAAAATCGCCGAATGAACTTTTTATACTTCAGAAAGACAAGCGTATACTAAACACTAATGATTATTTTGATGTGACATTTGGCACAGATGACAGTCACCGACAGTCATACCAACCTTAAAAAAATAATATTTTGATGAATGGGTTTCCGCGCGAAATTTAAATTAAAAAGTCTTACTACTTTTTGCCCACAGTAGTATTTCATTTAAACAAGTTTACGATGAATTAGTGCTTCGTCTTGCTTCAAGTATATTTTAAAGACCTTTTTATTATTGAACTTTAGCTATACAAATAAATAGACACTATTCATATTAGTGCACTAAAGTGTTAAAGAGAACAACAACAAGTAATGGAACATTTGTGGTAGCTCCTTTGAAAAATAGTTACCATTCAGTGGAAATACTGCCTAGTAATTCTCATTAGCTTTACAATATTTTTGCTATTAGGTACAATAGTTTTTAATTAATAGATCTATCACAAAAATCACTGATGAGGAACAGTGGCAGGGGTTCCGAAACGATCTTATAGTATGATCTGCTTTGTTCTATGAACTTGGTATGGCATCAATGTGTACCTACTATATATGTTAAATTTCATAGGTAAAAATATGTTTCATAATCACGTTCAGCTTTATGTCCGACCATTCCGTCATAAAGAATACATAAAATTGAATTTACTGAATAGAAAACATGTTCGGACATTCATTTTTGCACATTTGCCCGGAAAAAGTTAGTGGTGAAGAAAATTATTTTCAAACTGTCATAATCGAATGAGCAAATGCTGATTGATTGCTAATAAATTGCTTGTTCTGTTGCTGGCTTAAATTCTAAGTATGGCCGAGATATGAAAACGTGTTGCCTCGTTGTTGTCGTCAGCCGTCATCTGTGGTCAGAATAGGATGTCATTACTACATATTATTCTAAATTTAATTTTCTATGTACGAGTACAATTTCATTGCCAATTCAATGTAACAGAAAATTGCCGAAATTGCGCCGCGAAAGGCAACAAGCAAGACTAATGTGGTCTGCAGCTGAGCGCTCTGCTGGCGTTGCCACAGTGCGTCACGTTGAGACGCGCCGTGCCGCTTTGTGAGAGACAAATCGCATAGTTGACCTAAATATCAAACATGATTATGGTGTGGTGACGGCGTGCTGTATCTGCCTCCCGCTCCTCGCCCAACATGAGATGCCTCCGCATCGAGTCGCCCGTGCATCTTGTGCAATAAAATAGGGCCATATGTCGTACGCCGTATGCGCGTGTAATTTTTGCATTTAATTAGTTGTAAAAATTTATTAAAACTTTTTACAATGTTTTTTGTGTTAGTTCTTATTTTTCAAATTTTCCTTGTTTTTTTTCTTTTTTCTTTTGCGTTTGTCGGTTGAGTTATGAACCCAAACACAAAGAAAAGAATGCCGTTCGAGTAAACATTACGTCATCTTTATTACAACCTTATCTGTAAACATAAAGAAATGTAAACAAACTTATCTAGTATAAATATAAGAACAAATTAAATAAAGAACCAGTCATTATTGAAACTCACAAAACTTAACTCGTCTTATTCTTGAACCCCACCCGTGGTAATTCTCTAATAGGAACTTAAGCTAAAAATAATATTCCAAGTAGAATATCGTGAATAAATAAGATTCAAAAACAAAATATTAACTTCCTTCGAAATCAAGAATATTTTATTCTTTTAAAGGAATTAATATTAAAATTGGCGCAGTCGGTAGGATATCAACATTCGGTTTGATATTCGTAAATAACAACCTACAAAGTGACTAAGTGAAAAATACAGTTTTGAACGCAAATCAAAACAAGTAAAAATACACACAGTGACTTTTGGAAATAGATTCCAAATAAAACCAACATACGTACGAACACCCAGAGTGAACAGCAACGCAGTTGGAAAAAGACTCAACAACGAGTAAAATAAATTCTACTTATCAGAATTAAGATTCCCACAGGAATAAAACTAAATATAAGAAAATGGCACTAAGACCAGGAAACGATGATCTAAGGAACGCAGCAAACAATGCAGGAAGATCACTCGATATAAACCCTTTAAAATATATAGAAAGAATACAAACATTCGATGGAAGGAAGGAAGACCTATCCACATTTTTAACAAACGTAGATGACATCATACCCACATTGTCATCATACAATGAACAAGCACAAAGAATGTGCATAAACGTAATAAAAAGCAAACTAATTGGAAACGCAAGAAGAGCTATAGAAATACACAATCACTTGAGCAACTGGAATGACATAAAACAAATGTTAACAACCAATTTTGGAGGATTTTCTACAGCTGACCAGCTATACGAACAATTAAGAACAGCAAGTTACAGAGGAAACACCATGGATTTTTACAACTTCATATGTCACAAACTAGCCATGCTTAACCAAAAGAGCTTACAAGAAGGAAGCAGCGATGACATACCAAAAAACATCCAAACAGCATTAAAAGTTTTTACAACACGCTTACCCCAAAACATGCGTACTATACTTTGTGCACTTAAAGTATCCACAATGGAAGAAGCAATCCATGAATTAGCATCAAATGGATTTTTGCAAGATGAAAGAAGAGCCAGACCACAAAATCCATTAAAGCAACAAGAAGAAAGGAAACCAACTATACGTCAACAACAACCTTTCCAGAAACAACCTTTCCAAAAACCAAATTACCAACAAAACAACAACTTTAGACAACCAGGACAAGGATATCCAGCAAAGAATAATTGGCAACCAAAGATGTACTTCCCTCAACAACAGCAGCAGCAATATCAGCAACCATATCAACCAAGACAGCAACATAACAACTACCAACCCCCAGTAGAAAGAATGGAAGTAGATACCCAACAGACCAGAAGGCAAAACAACTACCAACAGTACTCTTCAAAAAACTACAATAGTAAGCATAATAATATTAATAGTAATAAGTATCCCCAACCTTTACAATACAAACAAGACAATACAACTGACTATAATCACTATCAGGGCGAAAATTTTCAAATACCAGCCTCGAATTTTATAACAGACTCCCCTATATTCTCATCAGAGGAAAATCAAGAAATTGTAGACTTTTGATCGACACAGGATCAACAGAAAACTTTTTAGACTATGACATAGCACCCCAACACTTAATTAAAGCAATTCCCAACCCCACGAAAATTAAATCAGTATCAGGTTATTTTCAAATAACACACACCTGTACTATACCAATGAAAAACCTTAACATTAAATTAAACTCTGACACTACATTTGGACTTTATAAATTCCACAAATTCTTTAACGGAATATTAGGACACACTACCCTTAAACAAAACAAAAGTAAAATAGATTACGAAACTAATGAAATAAGTATAAATCAAACAAAATACAAATTATATTATGAAGGAGATTCAGAAGAAATAAAAGATAATACACAATACTTACCTCAGATATTTTCAATGGAAGAATTAGTAGGACCAGGTATATTAAGATTAGAACATTTAAATTCAGAAGAAAAACAAGCTATAAAAAACGTAATCGTACAAAATGACGATATATTCTATCACAAAGGTGATGATCTAACTTTTACAAATGAAGTAAAACATAATATAGACACAGGAAATAATGGACCTGTTTATACAAGAAAATATAGATACCCTTCAATATACGAAGAGGAAATAAGTAAACAAATGAAAGAATTATTAGAACAAGGAATCATTCAACACTCCAGTTCACCATACAATGCACCTATTTGGCCAGTACCAAAGAAAGCAGATAAAGAAGGAAAAACCTCACTTAGAATAGTAGTAGACTATAGAAAATTAAATATGAATACAAGAGAAGACAAATACCCAATACCACGAATTGACGACGTACTAGACAAACTAGGAAGAGCAAATTACTTTTCAACCTTAGATTTAACTAAAGGTTTTTACCAAATTGAAGTTGACCCTAAAGACCGAGAAAAGACAGCTTTCACAATAAACGAAGGACATTTCGAATTCGTAAGAATGCCATTCGGACTAAAAAATGCACCAGCAACCTTTCAGCGAATGATGAATAACGTACTCAGAGAATATATCAACAAAACATGCGTAGTTTATATGGACGATATACTAATTTTCTCGACATCACTCCAAGAACACATTGACAGTTTAAATAAAATATTCGCAACCTTAAGAAAATCTAACTTAAAAGTTAGCCTAAATAAAAGCGACTTCTTAAAAAAGGAAACAGAATTTCTAGGACATATTGTAACAAAGGACGGAATTAAACCCAATCCAAACAAAGTTCAAGGATTAAATCAATTCACAATTCCCAAAACAGTTAAAGAAATACAAGCATTTCTAGGACTATCAGGTTACTATAGGAAATTTATACCGGACTATGCGAAAATAGCAAAACCAATGACGCATTATCTTAAAAAAGGAACGGAAATTAATTTAAACGACAGAAAATACGTAGACTCATTCAACAAATTGAAAACAATACTCATGTCAGAAACAGTACTACAATATCCAAATTTTGAAGAAGAATTCACCTTAACTACAGACGCTAGTAATCACGCACTAGGAGCAGTACTTTCACAAACTAAAGGACCAATAGCTTTCGCATCAAGAACTTTAAACAAACACGAAATTAATTACTCGACAATCGAAAAGGAACTATTAGCCATAGTATGGGCAGTAGGACAATACAGACACTATTTGTACGGAAGAAAGTTTAAACTCTTGACAGATCATAAACCACTAATTTGGCTATCCAAATTAAAGGAACCAAATCAGAAATTAATCAGATGGAAGATCAAACTCAACGAATATGAATTTGATATAAACCATGTGGAGGGAAAAGAAAATAAAGTAGCAGATGCTTTATCTAGGATAAAAGAATGCAACATTACGAACGCACTAAAAAATTGCAAATATTGCGGAGAAACATTTACGACAAAAGAAGAAATAACATTACACATAGAAGAGGAACATCCAAATATGGAAACACCTTCAAACTTTAATAGAAAAAAAAAAGAACCTTTACTTTATAGAACCTCGTTAACAGAGGAATGGATAAGCAAAAATATAACAGAAGAATTAATACAACAATTAAACTTAGAAAAAGAAAAATTAGAAAGGCAGGATCAAACTAAAAAAGAATATCAAGAAGAAAGAGAAAAACCCTCAACTAGTAAACAAGCTCTAAAACAATTAGAATTAGATAAAATAACGCAAAGTATTAAAGAATACGAAGAAAACAAGACAGTAGAAACAATTACAGTTACTTCAGACAAACTAAACACAGAAGAAAACTTAGAAATCATACAACAATTATTAGACGACAATCAGACAATACATTCAGCTGAGGAAGATGAACAAAACAGGATACCTATAACGGATAAACCTTTACAATCATTTAAGAATCAAATAGAATTGAAACAAAATGACACCAACGAGACTATTAAGGAAAAGAAATTCGGAAATAATCTAACCATTATAAATTATCAACAATTTGACGATCAAATAGTAGAGCAAGTACTAAATGAAGCAAATCTTAATAATTTAACAGTGATTAGACATTCAAATTTCGAAAATATAGACAAGTTACAGAAAAAATGGAAAGAAAGACAGGAAAACGTAAATAACATAAAAACCTCTAAATTAATGATAACGACAAATCAGGCACAAGACGTAGATTATAACACTATGTTAGACAAAATTTCATTACATCATAGAATCGATAATAATCACCCAGGAATAGAGAAAACTTATTCGGATTTAAAGAAAGAAATATATTACCCCAATCTAAAGACAGAAATTACAAAACTAATAAATAATTGCACCATATGCAAATATAAATACGAACGCAGACCAATAAAGTTACCCTTTGAAAAAACAGAAACAGCAACTAAACCTTATCAAATCTACCACATAGACATTTGGTACATGAACCAACAGACAATATATGCGACAATAATTGATAAATTCACTAAATACGCATTCATAAAAGAAATCCCAGACAGAACGTCATTATCGCTCATTGCAGCATATACAGAACTCTTTTTGATCATGAGAAAACCAGAACACTTAATAATGGACAATGACACTAGCTTCAAAAATGAAACTTTTAAAGACTTTCTAGAAAAACAGAACATTACTTACCATTTTACAACAGCACACAGACACACAGGAAATTCAGACATTGAAAGATTCCATAATACATTGAATGAAAACATAAGACTCTTTAAAATCAGAGAAAAAATGAAAGATATACCATATAACTTTAATTTAGCACTACAAGCAGTAAACGCTTATAACAACACAACACACGGTACTACCAAACATAAACCAATTGAATTACATTTTTATAACAAAATTGATCAAAACAATATTATAAAGAACATAAACGACACAAAAGACAAAGTCAGACAATATAGAAATAAAGACAGAAAAGACGAACCAGTAGACATTCATTTCACGAAAGAAAACGACAAAAATAAACTTGAACAAAAAACGAAAGAAATAAGAAATCCTATACAAATAAACGAACAGAAGATAAAAAACCCACTTAGGAAAAACTTGTATCACAAAGACCAGTTTATTAAACAAAAACGATATTTCAGGGTTGTGGAAGACGATACTCCTCCTCATCCTCACTATTAAAGGAATATACGCACAAAAATTGACAGTAACAGACCTAAACCAAGGAAATGGATATACAATGATACAGCTTGAAGAAAAAGCACTAATACAAAATTTCTCGAAAATACTTCACGTATTTAAAGCAGCAGATTATTTAAATTATCTTATGAACTTAGACCTTACAATATACCCCTTAGCAGAACCACATTTAACACATCAATTAGAGCATACAAAAACACAATTAAGACAGATTATACCCATATATAGGAATAAACGCGGATTAATCAATATCGCAGGAACAGGAATAAAATATATATACGGATTAATGGACAATGAAGACAGGGAACAAATTGAACAAAAACTTAAAATAATTACAGACAATAACCATAATATTATAGAACAAACCAACGCACAAGTAAGCATAAATGAACACTTTAACGATCAGTTAAAAACATTAACAACATTAGTTAACAAACAAACAAACATAGTAGATCAAGTCAACAAATTAACAGACAAACATGAAAGAACGATGAAAATACTACAATTAAATTACGAATTAGACCACATTGAAAAGATAATAGAACAAGTACGAGAACTCATATTAAATTCAAAACTTAGAACTCTTAGCAGAGACATACTTACCACAGAAGAACTAGAAACATACGACATAACTATAACAAAACTAGAAAACATAGAAATGGACTTAGCAACATACAAATCAGATATCATATTCATAATAAAAATACCTAACCTAACCCAGGATAGATATAAACAATTATATATACAACCTATCCCAAATAAAAATAAGAAACAATTAATATTAGAAACTAAGAAATATTTAATCAAAAACAATACTATATATTACGATACAAACTATGTAAAAACATTACAAAAAGTAACAGAGGGATGTTTAGAACACCTCTTTACCCAAAACCAAATGAAATGTAATTTTGAAACTAACGATAAACAAGAAATTATAGAAATTGGAACAAATATTATACTTACCTTAAATACAAACCAAAAAGTCAATCAAACTTGCAATGAATACCCTTTAACTCTTAAAGGAAATTCTTTATTAACTATCGAAAATTGTCAAATTTATTTAGACAAATGGTATAACAAGAAAGAATACAAAGATACAATAATTGTACCAAACTCTATAAAAAATATCACAGAAATTAATACATTACCTATAAACTTAGAAACCTTAAGCTACAAAAACATTGTAAACACCAAGCTTATATCAGAATTAGAATATCATTCAAAAATTACTTACTCTATCACAACCTTTATAATTATACTTATCATAATTTTAATAATTTTACACATTTATGTTAAAAACAAACCTAAAAATACCAAAATTATGGTAGAAATTCCTTTACTCCCTACAGAAGCCGGAATTTCATCTTCGTCGGGTGGAGTTATGAACCCAAACACAAAGAAAAGAATGCCGTTCGAGTAAACATTACGTCATCTTTATTACAACCTTATCTGTAAACATAAAGAAATGTAAACAAACTTATCTAGTATAAATATAAGAACAAATTAAATAAAGAACCAGTCATTATTGAAACTCACAAAACTTAACTCGTCTTATTCTTGAACCCCACCCGTGGTAATTCTCTAATAGGAACTTAAGCTAAAAATAATATTCCAAGTAGAATATCGTGAATAAATAAGATTCAAAAACAAAATATTAACTTCCTTCGAAATCAAGAATATTTTATTCTTTTAAAGGAATTAATATTAAAATTGTTGTGATTTGTATCGGCGCTGAGTGAAATTTTGTTAAGCGGGATGCAAAAAAAACAAACAACTCACTTTGATGCCATTTTTACATACAATATTTAATAAAATATACCTATAATGACAACAGAGTTATTTTTTAATTCTAAAAGTAAATTAGAAATTCTCTAATTAATTTCCAATACATTTTGTAATTTATTACAATGTTGAAATAAGATTTCAATCTCAATTTACTTACGTATTGCCAAAAATGTAAATATCTTGTGAGGTTGCAATTTATTTCGCTTTCACTTTGATGTCAGAGCGGATTTGTTCATAGGTTTTTCAGAATTTATCACACTAAATAAATTGCACAATCGATGGTTTTGCGTGTGCAAACATTATTCAAATTCTCGCTGATCTGTGCGGTGGAAAACCACAGTGAGACAGAAATTGCTTTTTAAAATGTTGCTGTTGGAAATGGTTTTGACTTGATTAATTGTTAAGCCAGAAGAAATTCATATGTAGGCTAGCTGCGAATTAATTGATTGCCGAATCAGTATTCGACTTCAATATCTTTTAATATGATTCGACCACAAACAAATAATAAAAAGAAAAAACTTAAGTTCTCGATCCTCACCAAAGAAATTTCATAAGCACAATATGCAAATAGTTAAGTCAATATTTGAAAATCTTATTCTTTTCATCAATTTTTTTTTTATATTAAAAAACATTAAAAAGAAAATTTAACTCTCTCAAAATATTGTACAAGAACAAGAATAGAAACAGCATTTGCAAATGTCAAACAGACAACACAACAATTGAAAGATGGACAGCAGACAGCTAGAAACAGACAGACAGGTAAAATGTGAATTTGTGTTTGTTTTCATTAATTACGAGTGAAACACGAAAAAAATAAAATAAAATAAAACAAAAAACCAAACAAAAAATGTTGCAAAATTGTTAGTCTAAATTATTTTTAACTTTTTTATTTAATTGTATTTTCTGTGATTTATGTTCTTACTTAAATTGACGATAGCGTAGACATGTGAAATTAAGAGAAAATAATTTTTAACATTTTTAGTTTAATTATTAAATTTCTTTATATAAAAAAAAAAAATTAAATACCTTGACTTTAAAAATAGAATTAACTACCTACTAATTTTAATATAATAGTATTTCAGGGGAAAAAAATTCAAATATACATACAGTGTGCGACAAAACTATGTATACCCTTACTTTTACTTTTAATGGCACAACAGCCCATGGAGGGGGGCCTAGGCCGAGCTTTTCGCATCCACTCCTGTTGAGCGTGTTATATTTTGTACATGAATGATGAATGGAAGGGACCTACAGTTTTATGCCGAATCCGAACGGCGAAGTGAAAAGCTTTTCATAGCAATTTTTACTCTTGTAGGTTTGCCATTGCCTGCCAAGAGGTGGTGCTGTGTAGAAAATTTATTTTGCTACTTGTTGATTTTGCCTGTGCCGAGATTCGAACCCCGGACACAATGCGCAGCAGTCCAACGCACTATCACTACGCCACAGCAACCACCCTTACAATATAAAAAACAAAATGATTACATCTCTTAAGAAATAAGACTTATTGATTTCACTTTTTTTTTTCAACTTATTTGTGGTATTACATTTAAAAAAATTAAATTAAATGAGACCATCTTTGTACTTTAAAATATAAAATACGCGATTATCTGAAAAAAATAAAATTTCAGGAACGACAAAAGTATATACCCCTCTATATTATAATGTTACCTTTTAATTAGAGCTTCAATACTTAACTCAATTAACATTTAGCGTTAATTACCACCAAAAGAGGTCGCTGTGGCGTAGTGGTAATGCGTTGGACTGCTACGCAGAGTGTCCGGGATTCGAATCTAGGCACAGGGAAAACCAAAAAAAAAAAAGTAGAAAAAATAATACACGGCACCACCTCTTGGTAGGCAATGGCAAACCTACAAGAGTAAAAATTGCCTATGAAAAGCTTTTCACTTCGCCGTTCGGATTCGGCATTAAACTGTAGGTCCCTTCCATTCATCATTCATGTACAAATATAACACGCACAACATGAGTGGATGCGAAAAGCTCGGCCTAAGCCCTCCATGGGCTGTTGTGCCATTAAAACTAAAGACGTCGAGGCATGTTGTGTACCAAGTTTTGTAGAAGCTTTTGTGGTATGGCTTTCCAGGAGTCCTTCAATTTTTTAAAAATCTCGTTTTTGTTTGAGTGACAAGAAGATCGATCGGTCGAGCTTATCATCCAAAAATTGCAACAAATTCTTAATGGGATTTAAGTCTGGGCTTTGGGCAGGCCATGGTAGCAGCTCTATTGATTTCTGAGCGAAATATTCCTTTGCAACTCGACTGGTGTGTTTGGGGTCGTTGTCTTGCTGGTATATGAAGTTATTCTGCAAGCCCAGTTTTTGCGTCGTAGGCTCTAAATTAGTATTCAACATTTGGACGTAAGAATGTCCCGTCATTTTACCTTCAACCATTATCAAATCTGACAGACCTTTGTAGCTGAAGCAACCTCCGAACTTTGGAGTACTTTGGATGCATTTACTCTTCCTCCAAACTTTTTGGCTATCTTTCGTATTTTTACACTCAAATTTGCTCTCATCGCTCCAAATTACCTTCTCCCAAAAACTTAGTGGCATTTCGTAGTATATTTTTGAAAATTGGAGTCGGGCCTTTAAGTTCTTCTTGCTGATGAAAGGTTTCTTGAACTTATAATAGCTGGAATACCCATTTTCTCGAATTCTTGTTCGCTCAGAAACATTGATTGATAGACTCTGCTTAATAAATCGGTCTGAAACTGTCCGTTCTTTTTTGACCTCCTCTCTCACAATTTTAGTCTCATCGCGAGCTGTAGTTAATCTTGGTCGAACTGTTCTCGGAGCACTCTCTACTCCACCATTTTTTTTTGTTATAAATATTTATTACTTTTTGATTTGTGGCCTTGCTACTGGAATATTTTTTCGAAATTTTACCATATCCCAGTCCATTTAAATAATCCTGGACAATCAATTATCGCAAATCAATGCTTATTTCTGCTGATTTTGGCGTTTTACTGAATAAAATTTTATGCGTATTGACTAAAAGAGTTTTATTAAGAAAAAGTATAAAATATTTCCTTACTCAATTTGACTTTCAAATATTTAAGAAAAAAATTAGCACACAAAAACACTACGGACAAATATCGCCACGGTATACATTCCTTTGTCGCACGCAAAGCTCAAGTGATCATCAACAAGTGTTGATTATGCAGGCAAAACAAAAGCTAACGGTAAATATATATACCGTTATTATTTGTTAGCTTACAGGAAAAAAAATAGTATTTGGTATTTTTCAATTGCTAGCCATTTGAAAAAAAATATTGAAAAAGTAATATTATATAATTTGGTAGGGTATTCATAGTTTTGTCGGACACTGTATGTCTGTATACATAAATATATATATATATAAAATCAGAATAAAATGAAATTTGCTACAAAAAGTGATTAAGGCAATTATTTTCCAATGCATTGTTGAAAAACACACATTCTTAGCATATTTTTAGGAATTTTTCCAGAAGGTATTCGGCCTTGCTACAATTGATCGTCCAATCTTAATTTGAGCTGAGGTGTAACATTAGACGCAAAAGAACATGTAATTGTGAATGAGTAGTCATGTGAAGTTCAAAGTAGCCCAGTTGGAAATGTTAAAGAACTGATATTAGTATTAAAGAATGTTTATAATAGAATCTTTATAATACAATAATCTTTATGTACCATAAAACAAATTGCCGAGAAATTGCGAAACAATGACTGTCAAAATAATATTGAGCCCAGAACTTAGGAATTTAAATATATCTCAGAGTTGTGCGGAACATTCTTTGTTAATAAAACCTTATTTTTTAATAGCACTACAGCCCATGAAGGGCTAGGCTGAGCTTCTCGCTTAGAAAAACAGCCGCAATTAAATTTCTAAAAATCTGGTCATCTAAGTAAGTGAAGGCTAATGCGTGTAAAAATAGCAAGTGCTCAAACACTGGTTCAAGTCGCAGAAGGGCGAGTGTGCGACAAATCTGCTACCTCGAAGAGTTTAAGGTTACGGTAAGCTTTTTGAAATCAGACCCTTTGAAGACCCTACACATTGGTGTTTGAGGCAAAGTTGCTCGCTGTAAAATTTTAAGAATTTGTATTGTTACTCTAATGCTCTAGCTACTCTCTGAATCCTTCTGTTTGATGTTTCTTGGTATAAAATATTTCCAAAGCGCTAGGTATTATGAGATATTTTCTGGGCCTTAAAATTAAAAGTGATCCTCAAAATTACCACGAGTTTATCTTTTTGTTATTTTTATTTTACTTCATTTATTTTGAAACTGGAAAGTGAGGATGTTGGAAAGTGAGGTTTCAGCAGCGTTTTTAATCTCAACCTCTGTCCTGTAGATCCTGTAGAGTGGGTGTAAACGCTTAAGTCGTCTTCGATTTCGACTGTTGTCAAGTAGTTTGATGGCCAGTGGGTTGGGATGCTGGTTCAGTTTGTCGATGGATTCAGTTGCTGCTGTATCGATGGATTATGTCCTTGACCATTTCCACATTTAGCTAGCCCCCGGACGTACCAAAGAGCGTTATCCTGCGTTCGAAGCATTTCGATTTGGTATACATGAATTTTGTTTATATTACAGTTGCTGGCAGAGCTCCACACAACTGGATACCATAGCACCATGTAGGTTTTATGATAGCCTTGTATATTAGTAATTTCTAAATTTTGCGTTGTAGCAGCTAGTGGAGCTTTTTCATCTTCCATGAGACCTGCTTCAATTTTGCTTTTAGACGATCCTTCCAGGTATAATGCCTGACAAGGTGCATGTTCAGGTAGACAGCACTGGGCTTTTGAGGAATGAGAGCTCCGTTATAGAAAACGTCTGGACAAGAACCTCTTCTTAGCGAAAAGGTCATATAACCAGTCTCTTCTAACTGAAAATTCCTGACATTTGCTCCAAAAGCCACTAAAAAGACACATACTCCTTTGCAGAAAAGAGATAGAAGATTAGTGTGAAAACTAAAATTTTTTAGCTTTTCACATCGAACAACTTTGGTTTTGACATTAAAGTTTTCAAACTTTCCCACCTTGACTTATAACCAGAGCTAATCTTTGTCTTGCATAATTTATCGGCCTTTTCATCGCCTTAAATGTTCCTATGTCCTTGGGCCCAGATAAGACTTATCTCCAGCCTATGGCTTAGAGTGGCGAGTAACTCACTTTCTTCTCGAATCTGTCCTTGCTGGGAGAAAAGTGTCATAGCCGTTCTTGATGTGTTAAGTTTGGGTATTAAGAAATCAGTTTTTTATGTTGCTTTGATATAATTTAATAAATTTGGTACGTGTGTTAAAATTCTGTTATATCCGTAGTTTTTGGCAGTCCAGTACCCTGCTTCTCTGAGTTTGACTGTGCTTGTTTCATCTACTCGTCGTTTGCTTCTTCTGTCATCTTATTAATTCCTTCAAAAGCAAAGGATCAATAAGAAAGTTGCCGATCTCTAGTAATCGCTTAAGTCACTCGAAACTACTTTTTATCGCGACAAATCTCAATACGAGTACACTTTTAAATTACTTATAGTAGTTACAAAATATGTACATCAATATCAAAAGTTATAGTAGAAACAACACACCATATCACTGCGACTTGCATGCGTGCAGTTGTCAACAGTTGCACCAACAACAGTAGCTGTCACTTTGGCAACCAATCTCCGTTCATTCTTACATATCAACGTTTTGCTTGATGACGCCTCGTACTACTTTCTATAAATAACTACGTTGATTTTTTCGCAACTATATTGCAAACATGTTATTGATAATCGTCGCCGGCAATCTCTTGGTGAATTGTTCTTTCGAGCATATACTCATACTACACGGACTGTGTGTGTTTCCAATGCGAAATGATACGCCATGAACTGACAGCAGAAACGTGCACCGACTTTATCTTGAAAAATATTGCATAAGGACAAGCCATTCAAACATGGCCCCCCGACGTGGTACCCCGACGTAGTTTGTATGTACTACATAGTAACATGTTGGTGTAATGAACTCAACTACAATAACAGCAACAACAACGATGTACACAAAATTCGATTGACTTTATTAAAAAAGGACATGCGAGTACACTGCAATTCGCATGAATAAAGTCACTTAGAAAATGGTCGATGAAAGAAAAAGCTCACTTCAAAATCAAAACTCCGAAAAGTTACCTCATTCCAGTGTAGTAGAGTGTACTTAATAGCAACCGATAGACTGGCAGACAGCAAGAGTATGTATGCGAGTAGTATGGAGACGCATAAGAGACGCACTCTTTCTACTTAAAATGCAGGACATAGTTCGATGCTGCCGATGATTGCAAACTCTGCTTGTACCTAACTAAAACCAAAGTCAATGAACATGAACAGTATTTGTATGTGTAGATGGAGGACCGACCCATTTGTTGTATGACCGTGTGTGTGTGTGTGTAAGTGTACGGATATGTAAGCGCTTCCTGATGCTGTGCTCAATGTAGCATAGTGTATTTCTCTATAGTTACAATTAGGATACTTCATACTACCATAGAAAGTATACATAAGTACGTTGTAGGAGCAACTTAAAAGTTCTAAAGCGAAAGTTTACCATTAAATATCTGTACTCGTGTGTGCCCGCCCGTGTTGGGTCTTGGTGTGCAATTTAGAAAATTTATTTCAATTTTTATTTGTTCAATTTTTATATTGTATGTATTTAAGACTGTATGTGTGTAACATTATGTCGTTACCTTTGTGGAAGTGAAAGGAGTGAGTGCTGCATATGCTCCATCAAGTCAGTCTGTCCATTTGTGTAATGTAGCCACACAGCAGCATCGCTTAAGGTGTTTAAGCTTTAGTATTTAATGCACCTTACCATTATGTAGTTGCATGTTTCCGGTGCTTTATCAGTGAATGTATGAAGCACACCTGTTGATTGCTACTAACATTATTAAATGATAGTTAAGCTGCAGCTTGTTCACGGAGAGACAATTTCGCAAGGTGGCAGCATTCATTTGTAATTCGAAATGCATATTTTATGCAAATTTCTACGTTAGAGTAAAGTTTTTTTTTTTATTTACCGGATGATGATGATACCCTGGGGTATAATTGTATAGATTTCTATAAGCTAACGTTTAGAATGTCTATGGAGCTGGCCAACTTGCTGTAATGCGAGGACTTGGTAAGGAGCAGGATCCGTGGACTCAAGAGTTTCGCTGAATCGAATCGGACTCAAGTTTTCCTTCCAATATTTTGCTTTATGTCAATTATCAAAGAGTGCCTTAACCCAATAAATGAAAATTATAGTGTTGATCAGACAAGAAAGATCTAGAGAAGTAAGTTAGAGGTCAGACCCATGGAGACCACAGTGTTAATAGTTTTCACGTTGCACGTAAATAGTTCACCGATTCGGTCTACATGTCTACATTCTTAATTTGAATGAGTAGATCTTCTCCTGGCTGGCGGGTGCCGTGGCGCAGTTGGTGACCGTGGTTCAAATCACAGCACAGGCAACATAAAAAATTACCAAAAACAATTTTTCTACACGACACCACCTCTTGGCAGGCAATGGCTTTCTACTTAGCCGTTCGTATTCGGTATAAAACTGTGTGTCCCTTCCATTCATGTACAATGGAAGGGACACAACATGAGTGTATACGAAAAGCTCGGTTTAGGCCCTCCATGGGCTATTCTGCCATTAAAAGAAAGAGAAGAAGATAATCTTCTTTCCTAGATATTACCATAGGTAATTTAGGGTCCATTGATCAGATTTTAAGCGTTATAGTTACTAAAAGAGTTTTGATACTCTCTACTGATCAAATCACTTCCGATAAATATTCGGCATTAAACTGTAGGTCCCTTCCATTCATGTATAAATATAACACGCACAATATGAGTGGATGCGAAAAGTTCGGCCTAGGCCCTCCATGGGCTGTTGTGCCATTAAAAGTAAAGTAAAGTATTGGTTGTGGGAGAGAAGAGGATTGATGCTAAGAGCTATCAATTATGATCCGTTAAAACTATGAGATCACAAGATCATTATAGAAACAATCTAGAAAAATGTTTTGTTCTGAGCAGGGAGCTGTTAACAACAGCTCTCATTTTCTAGATGCAGAGCTTTTAATCGTAAAACTGGTAGATTGTTCTTAAGCTAAACCTTCGATTTACTAACGGTTCAGGACTGCCAATTTTAAATCAGCTTTTTGATCACGGAAAGATTAGAACCTCCATGATCGGGAAGATGTGGATACTAGTTTCAGGAACGAGCCCTAGGGAAGCTGGTATGTGCCACTGGAGCAGAACTTTTAATCATTTTAATTGCTGGAAAGTTAAACTTAAACTAATCTCTCGATCCGTGAACGATGAGAACACCCTCGACCTTGAATCTTACACAATTCTCTCGATACTGAATCGAGGAGGCTAATACTTATACTGAATCGGTGGTAAGTTATAAATATGGAAAAAAAAATTTACATTCTAATAAAAAAAGAGAATTCTTAAGAGAATATATCCAGCAAATCATCATCCGAGCCGTCGAAGATGTACTGACTCTCATGTAACGAGTCCATCTACATAACCTTAGGCACTCTCGTCTGAAGTATAATTTTATGGGAAATATTTTTCTAGAACATATGGTATTAACCCTTTCTGGACTCTGGTAATTGTATAAAAATGCAATTTCTGTGTGATTAGAGTGAAAATATACGTTAAGGAGGCAACTAATGGGTTAATATATTCCAAAAATATTTTTTATGGAAGATTTTATTATAAGATGCTGAACTCATAAACACTCTCAGATACAAAAATAGCCATGATATCTTATGTTTTATTATGCCAACATATGTATTCACAAATAGGCAAACTTTACTTGACAACCTCGATATTCTAGTGGCGCTACCCACTAGACTAATAATCCGTGAGGTTTCGGGTTCGATTCCTGTCTTACTCTGGTGGTTAACTCTCTTCCAAAACTTTCTTACATACCTACCGATATGAGGTGAATGAGAATTATAAGAAAGTTCACAAGAGTACGCCTCGTGGCAGGCAATGGCAAAACAACCAAGCGATACCAAATTGCCAACCCGTCGTTCGGATGCGGCGTTAAACTGTAGGTTCAAACGTATGGTATCACAATGAGCTGTTCTAGGTTAAGCGGGTCCTACTATAGGATATCCACTCTAACCTAACCGAACACCCTATTTCGATGTCCACATTAAGCATACCATGCTACGATCTCGATCACTTTTTGTGTGTCGCATAGTGTTATTGATCTAGGAATCTACAAATCAGTAACATTTCAACGTTTGCATTTAAATTTTTCACACATTCCCAAAATTATAGAACAAAAATTCAAACAAAATATTAAGTAATTTATAGCTAAATTTAGTTTATATTTAGAATTTCCTTGGATATATTTAGCGAGAAATAATTTAATATTTCCATCAATAGGTACTCAAATTTCCAAGAATATTTAAGGGTATCACCCCATCATCATCATCATCATCACCATCATCATAACGATTTCAATTACCATCATCAACACCACCATCATCAGCCAGCACTCATTGTTTATGTTTTAAATTAAACGATAAACATTTATATGGCATCTCTTTATCGATTTAACGTTAACGTTAAATTGTTATTCACATGAACAAAAAAAAAACAAAATACATATATGGAAAGCTTAAATAAAATTCAAGAAGTAAATGAAAAGAATTTCAACGTCATATTGCAAAAATACCAATACCAAAGTCTAACAACTGCACACAGCCCAATAAACTATAAGGGCATATAAAAGCAATAACAACAAGAAGCAGCAACCCTTTTAGGAAGCATAACGCTTCTCCTGCTCCTCCTCGGGCTCCTCCTTTACCTTTCTTCTTTCTGCTTTAAGGAAAATACCATACCAAAAAGAAGGAAGTTTGGAATTTATTTTTAAAACTGGTGCTAGTAGCTCTTGCATGTGTGCGGTTGCAATTCCATATGCTGCCTTGCCTGCCTGCCTGCCTGCCTGCCTGCCTGCTTGCTGCATGCAAGATTATTTTAGTATCTACTACGAGTAGACAACAACTACAACTGCGGAGTATTATGTATGTATTGAAATATAACGTGTAATAATTTGAGACGACAACGACAACAACAACAACAACGACGACGATGACGATAACTTCCAACTGTTTTATGTGCATTGTAAAAATATGAAACAAGTAGCCAGTTGATGTAGTCGCCAGCCATCGATGGCATTCCCTACTCACTATCCATCCGTTTCCACCACTGGTAACCGTTGGCTATGTTGCCATATATGGTACATAGTTAAGCCACTCTGACATGACACAGACAACAGTGTTAAATATTTTTAATATTATATGTAGAATGCAACCACTACAGCTGAGTTGCTGCTTAGAATTTTATATACTTCGAGTTCTTTTTAAATATGGTATTTCTCGATATTTGATGTTTGGTATTCAGAAAAATTTTACAGCGAATATTTTCCCCCAGAAAAGTGAGAATGTTTCTGCGAACTAAAGAAAATAACATTCAAGCCACAAAATATATTACTACAACGATGTTAGGAAAATTGAATTGGTGGTTTTTAGTTTATGAAGGTAAGCAATTTGCATATGAAATATTTCTTGTGTTCAGCTATGAAGTGAAAAATAAATTAATTAATATTAACCACTTGAAAGTTAAACTGCTATCCTGCATTTGTTAATCTATTGAGGAGGGTGATTCGCGCTACATATGATATGGTATGGAGCAAGTAAATATGTAGTACGAAATTGCCTGGTATAATTGGGTTCAACACTACGCGTACTTTCGACTAAGGAGCTGATTGCTAGGGACATTGTCCAGGGACAATGTAATGTAAATGAAGCAAGCTGTGTAACTCTCAGCGAGATTAAAACTTATACCAAAGTCACATATTGCCCTTACAAATAATTTTGAAGATGATTAAAACTATCCATCATTGGATTCTGCACTTTTAGCCTCTAAGATCACAAATTCAATATCGAAAACTTCAGATTTATGGTTCTTAAATCTGGCACAGCAAACCGAAATTTCGCAGACCTATATGTGAATTCATGTATGGACGTCCTTCAGAGACTATGCTTGAGAAATTATAGTAGTTGGTAGAGTAGTGTAATACTACACAGGGTGCCCAGGTTCAAAACTCGCCAAAATCAAAAAATAAAAACAAACAAAAATGTTCCATATAGAAACCACTCGTTGGCAACGGCAAACCTCCAAGAGTAAAAATTTTTTTCAAAATATTTCACTTCGTCGTTCGGATTCGGCACTTCCATTCGTGTCCAACATAAATGAATTATATGAAAAGTTCAGCTTCAAGATTTCCTAAACACTCATTTGCTGGAAACAGTGGATGCAAAAAACTCGGCCTTTGGCGCTACATGCGGTCATAGTCGACGTTGATAAACTAACGTTCATTGTGGTAAAGGCATAACACTTGCCACAATGACTGTCTATCTCTTTATCGGTGTCCTGTATGACTTCATTCCCTTTCTCATTCTCACTCCTTCTTCCTCCCACCTATCAATCTTCCTTCCAATCAACACAATGCTCTGCATTCAAAGGGGTACACTCTGTGTGTTAAACGTATCAAAAAAAAAAAAAAAAACTTCAGTGAAAAAAGCTCCCAATAAAACAAAGCTAATTTACCGCACACCTTTTGCCTTTTTTTCCACTGTTCCTAGCTGTGTGTAGGTACTTAGCAGGAGCATAAATACTGTTACAACATTGAACACGCCCATTCCAATAGTAGAATTGAACATACCCTGCTATTACCACATAGTTTATGAAAGCTAACCTCTATAGCGTTAGTCTGTTACGGGAATTCAAAATTGTGTCAGCTTTCACCATGGAGTGGTCAGATAATCAGTTTTCAAGTGTGAAAAAAGGCAAATAAAAAGCAAAAAAAAAAATTTTCTTCACGGCACCACCTCTAGACAGGCAATGGCAAACCTACAAGAGTAAAAATTGCTATGAAAAGCTGTTCACTTCGCCGTTCGGATTCGGCATTAAAACTGTAGGTCCCATCCATTCATGTACAAATATAACACGCACAACATGAGTGGATGCGAAAAGCTCGGCCTAGGCCCTCCATGGGCTGTTGCGCCATTAAAAGTAAGTAAGTAAGATATCAAAGACTGCCACCGGCCGTTCACGTACAGTTAACACGCCGCAAGTCATCAAATCAAGAATTCAGCGAAATCCGCTCCGAAAATCAGAAAATCATGACCAGTGAGATGGATATCACGCAAAATTCCATGTGCCTTCAAACGTAGCACCGGACATTTGTTGACTGCAGCTTTTGAAAAAAATAGGGTAGAAAAATCCAAACGTCTTTTGGTGAAGCACGCTGATAACATAACTTGCACCGAAATATTTTGTTTACGGAAGAACAAATTTTTACAGAGCAGGACAAATTTAACAAGCAAAATGATAGATTGTATTCACAGTCATCTAAGGAAGCATCTGAACTGATCCCACGGGTCGAAAAGGATCATCACATGGCTTCAGTCATGGTTTGTCTCTTACGATGGCGTCACTGACTTGCATTTCTGCGAACAAGGGGTCAAAACTTCGGCCAAAGTTTACCAAGAAACCGTTTTGGAAACTGTTGTGAAGCCACTTAACCATTCCCTGTTCCACAACCAACCGTGGACTTTCCAGCAGGATCCTGCACCAGCCCATAAGGCTAAGACGACCCCAACCTGGCTTCAAAACAATTTGCCAGCTTTCATTTGCTCTGAAGAATGGCTCTCTGGCAGCCCTGATCTGAACCTACTGGATTACAAATTACGGACAGTTTTAGAGGGCATGGTTTGCCACAAAAGATACCACAACATTGATTCTCTGAAGACTGCTTTAATTCGTGCTATCAGCACTTTTCCAATGCACGAGGTGCGTGCAGCTATTGATGATTGGCCAGTGCGACTTAAAGCGTCCGTGCAGGCCAAAGGCGAGCATTTCGGATAAGTAATTGCTTTTTCTATACAATATATATATATTGGTCCAAAAAATTAATTATTTTTAATTTTATAACATAAAATGTGTGTAACAGTATTTATGTCCCTACTAAGTATTTATGTCCCTGCCGATTATATTTTATTTTTGTACTTAGCATTAGAATCTCACTAGAGAACTGAAAAGTTTTCGATCGTTGAGATAGAAATCGGACTCACTTGCATAAATCACTAATTTGGAACCAAAACGAGCAACAATATGCATCAACTCAGGGGGTGCTCATTTGAGCGATAATATTTTTTGAACCTTATGTTATCTATTTTAAAATTTTTTTTTTTTTTAAGTGCGAAAATAGAATTTGTCAAATATGAATGTCTTCTGAGCTTATAGTAACTAATACTCCATAAGATCTGCTTGACAAACTACAATTCAGCCAGCCTATTCTCGCGATGTTTTTGTTTGACATAAGACATACAAAATGGCAAGAGATCTTATCATATCTTCAGTATACTTTCCGTTTATGAAGATTCATTTATTTTCATCCCTTGTCCTTTCGGCTTTTCTATTTTTGTTAAAATTTTTGTTTTTTTTACCTTCAACGTCATTCACCTATTTATTCGAATTGTTTAAATTCCTATACACATTCTACAAGAAATATATTAGCTAACGAAAAGAAAAATCTCTTCTCGCAAATCAAATGAATTGATTAATTGCAAAGGCAGTAATTAGACAGAAAATACTCTGAGTCATTTTACATATTCTTGGCGATGAGTCAAGTCAAAAAAAAAGAGGCGAAAAAGAGGGAAAACTGACACTGCACATATGCATTTGTAATTACCAACATACATACATACAAATTTATCAGAGCATATGAAATAGCTGCTAACTAGTTATTAGTATGCCTAAGATTCCAAATTACGTCGGAATCATGAGAATGACAAAGAAATTTCTACATAACTTACATTAAATTAAAACTAAAATGTCTAAAATGTATGTGAATGTGTATGTGTATGTGTGTGTGTGTGTTAGTGTGTGTGTGTGTGTGTGTGTTAGTGTGTATTTGTGTGTGTGTGTTAGTGTGTATGTGTGTATTAATGCAACTGCTTCTGCGCGTATTTATTTATGTATTGCACTTCTTTATGTTCTTAAACTTTCATTGTAAAAACAAAACAAAAACTTATTTCACCGTCCCGCAAAAATAAACAAAATGCCATGGCACAACGCCGCTAACTCCTAACTCCTACTCTCTCTACACGGTGCATCCAGCAGCAACAACAAAGAAACAAACAAACAAACAAACAAGTAAAACTTATTATCGATGAAACAAATTGCGCAGCACTAAAAACTAGCCACATTAATGTAATCATCAAAAGTTGTAAACAACAAACTAGCAAATAGGAGCAGCACAGCAGAGCGAGCAGATACAGTAGAAGCGCTATGGATAATGTTGAGCTGAATACGAGCTGCATACATACATACATACATACATACAAATGTGCATACTAGCATTTACAATGGTAGCAGCAATTTGTTCTATTGTTGTTGCTGCTGCTGTTGCTGTTGCTGCTGTTGATATTTGCACAAATTGAGTTAATGATTCAAACACGCAAGCAAATTAAAATGCATTTTAGAGTCAAATGAGTGAGTGAGCGGTGGAAGTGTTGGTTCCGTTCCTGTTGAAGGTGCTGCATGCATATGCAGTCCGGCGTACAATGATTGCTGGGTGGGGGTGGGGGGGTGTCAAATACCGTCATTTTCATAATGTATGCGAGTGTGAGTGTGCGTGCAGCCCTGAATTTTAGCTTCATTTCAATTGGCAATTGTCAATGAAATTAATTTTTGGTATTTTTTTGTATTATCTCTTTTTTTTTTTTTTGGTTTGCAATTTTGGCAAAATGCCAATGGGATTAAGTCGAGGGATTTTCATGGCATTAAAAATTTTGGTTTATTAAAATTGAATGAAATTAATGAATTTATGCATACTTACATTTTTGGTAAGCGTGAACATTGAAATATGAAATTCATTAAAATTTGTTGAGGTAATGCAAGCAAGCATGGAGCACAAAACGATAGAAGCTTTTCGTGTTTGCGAATTCGAAAATAAATAACTTTGTGTATTCAATATTTAAGCCATTCAATAGCCTGATGTTAATTTAAGTTTTTAATGAACGATGCTGCTGCAGCTCCAAAAAGAATAAACATATTTACCTGAAATGAAAGAAGTAAATAATAACGAATATGAAAATAATGAAGGAAATTAATATTTCAATTAAGTATATGTAATATAATATCAAGCAATGTGTACATATGTACTCGTATTTACTTTTACCGAGTACGAAAAGAAAAATTCATCGGAATGGAGACTTACATTTAACTCCTGTGAACACGACCACAACTATCTGTTATGTTTTCGGCATAATTTTACTTGAGCTGGTAAAGCTCAAGCCACACATAAAGAAACTCAGTTGATACAATACGTCGGCTATTGAAACGAAGAATGAATCTTATTGAAGTTTCCACAAAAGTTCAGTAGAGCTCTCCAAGAGATTAGTTTGGGATATGAGTTGTTCCGTCTTCTGTACAATTTTCTATTGATTCAGAACAAATTACTTACTTACTTACTTAGCTGGCGCTACAACCGATGATCGGTCTTGGCCGCCTCCACAAAGCTCCGCCAGTCACTTCAGTTGATAAGGCCAAGTGCAGTCAGGTTGCCCTGCACCTGGTCTTTCCAACGGAGATTAGGACGTCCCCTTCTGCGTGTTCCTCCACCGTGGTTCGAATAAAACACCCTTCTAGCCGGAGCGCTTTCTTCCATTCGCTCAACATGACCCAGCCAGCGAAGCCGCTGGAGTTTTATACGCTTGACTATGTCAGTGTCGGCGTACAGCTCATACAGCTCATCGTTCCATCTTATTCGATACACGTCGTCCACGCATACTGGACCGTAGATCTTACGGAACAAATTATTGCAGAACAAATTATTTCAGAACAAATTATTTACGGAAATATAATAAGTATTTATTCGTTTCGCATCAGTGGAATTTCTTAAAATTATGTATAATAAACTCAATTTACAGGCAAAAATAAGCTCGGGAATGTTTAAACTCCAAGCCAAAATACACATATATCAAGTATAAAGTGCAAAGATAGCTAAATCTGCCTGAACCATGCAAGTACCAACCGTTGAGTCTAAGGTCGAAAAAATAAGCTTATGGCACTTACATTAAAAACACTGCCTACAACAGACAGAAGCTATTATAAGGAGTGAGATCGAAAAAATTGGATAACTTTGAAAGACCACTGCTTTGAAACTCTTCGTCTGAATGAAAAAATTCAAACAGTAGGCTTTGGATTGGAGAAATTCTGATGAAATACAGTCACATGTTTTTTGACATTTGGGAAATTTCAGTTGAGTAATGGCATCGGAAGTGGAAAGACGCGATTTAGTTGTTGAATTATTTCGAGAAAATCCGCAGTGGAGACAGAAAACCATTGCAAATAAGGCGAAAGCTGCAGAAAACACTGTCTTGATGATTCTTAAAAAATTTAATACCGACTTAACAGTTGCTTGAAAATATGGTTCTGGAAGGAAATGCGGTTTCGTGTCTCCACAAAAGGCGTAGAAAGCCAGGTCAAAAATCAGTACAAGACCTGATCAAAACTCAGATTCAAAATCGGATCAAATTGTGACCAAAGTCCAGTTCGATATTTAGACTACAAATCAACCGAATTCAGACAAAACTTCAAGTGGAAATGATAAGGAGTTGCGCTGGATAAATATTTTATAAGGAGCGTTAAGCAATTACATTTTTGGGACAGGCTGTTGTAGCCTCATTCGTCGCTTTCTAACTACTAACCGAGCTACTTATTCGTCAAGAATGTTTAAATAAAAGATTTAAAAATACTTTAAATATACTATATAGTTATTTTCTGCAAAAAATTTAAGTTTTCGAGATTTTTTTTTCCAATTTCCATCATTTTTAAAATACCTTGCACATAATTTTATTACTCAACAATAAAATAGATTTTATAAAAATGAATTAAATACGAATGCACATGCACAAAAGCAACCGCAAAATGTGAAAGCATTTAAGCCGAAAATAAAAATATTCGCCACTATGAATAATATCCGCCAACGCGATTTTCCTGTTTTATTCAATCAACGCGCTCACTCCCGCTTCCGCTCCCGCTCCCGCACCCGCTCCCCAAACGAAAGTGCCGAAAGAAGCAACTAACTGCACACAGTAAGGAATGTTGGGGGCAATTAAATTGCCACTAGACACGGCAATTGTACAATTGCGATATGTTGTTTATGAAATCACAGAAAGGGAAATGCCGGAGACCGGGAGGAAGGGAGGGTAGGCTAACTAGCTGCATTAGTGAGATGAACTAAATATGCACAAGCAGTTCTCATGTGAAATACGGCAGCAGGTATCGAAGAATGAGAATTCCTTTGATATATCTATTCATTTGTAAATGGAGGAAAGAAGATCTTGAAAACGTTTGCATCAAGTTTGATGGCATTTTGTTTACAAAATTTCGTTACACTCAGAAGGCAACGAACACACAATGTTTAATTCATGTGTATGTAGTAGTAGTAGTAATAGTAGTAGTAGTAGGTTTATGGGGAAAATTGATTTGTAATGCTTTTGTTAAGGAATTTGTATATTTAAACAAGCGAAATTGTTTACAAGCGAAATTGGATAAAACACACACACCTTGAGTGCGAATGTATCAACGCCAACATGACTTACTTGGCTTAACTACACACCTACCATATATTTACCATACATATGTACATATGTATGTAAATATGCATTTAGGTGAATGCAATTCGCTTTGATCTGGCAACACATGCCACAGATTGAACACTTTATTTCGTGCCTTAATTGTTAGGAATAGTATTTGTTTTAAAAATATTTCTACATTTTTAGTGCATTTATAATTAAATTGTTTAATTATTCATACACAAACAAAGAATGTATTCTTTGCATTCTTATTTCGATTTTATCGTTCAACTCATTGATTATCAACTATTTTTACGCTCCAATTATTTGCTAAATCGCACTTAGAAGTTTAATAGTTAAAATGTCCTTGTGGGGATTGCATAAACGCACACACACACACACACACACACGCAAATACACTCAACGAAATAGTTAATAGTTAAGTACCAACATTTTCCTTTGCTGTTTCATATGCTTACAAAAGCAATCCCAAACAAAACCAGTTCCGGCTACACGGTTCACCACACTTCTGTGGGTTATTTATCGTACAACCAGACACACACTCCCTATTCCACTTCTGTTAGATATGTCATAAGCTATAATAACACACTCCAAATGAATTTTTGCAACAGAATAACCATGTTACAAAACTGAAAGAAGGTGTCTGGGGAATGTTTTTGCTGAAGAAAATTATACATAGCCCATAGCCCACAACCTGGTTTATTTTAACAGCATTTTAAGGTGAGACTTGCAATGTCATAGATTAGATTAGATTGAAACAGGGGCTGGGCACAAGTCACAAAATCACTGCTGCCTAAAAAAGCCCATTGAATATCATAAGATACACTTAATAGGCTTGTAGTATTTTAAAATTCTAAGATATACCTGGGAGTCATATTTCCCACTTCAACCGTAGTTGGGTATGCAATAGTAAGGTAACGAAGTCTAAGTCTTGCAAGCTTGTCACAGTGGCACCGAATGTACTCTGCTGTTGCCTCGTCTTCATCACAAAATCTACAGAATTCGTCCGGAGTTATTCCCAGGGCAGTGCCATTAAGAAATTCGGTGACAGCTCGGTTTCCGTTTCTATTTAACAGCAAGAGTTGTTTTGTTCTTAACTTTGCTACACTTGGCGTGAATGGTTTTGCTTGTCTGTTGCCTGAGATGTCGTCCCAGGTAGCCTGGAACTTTCTGTTCAGCCATGTGTTAAGATTGAGCTTTACAAAACTCCATGGCGGGCCGCAGAATGGGGTTGGTCCAAACATGGGTTCGGCAGCCCCTTTTCTGAGCCATTTCATTGACCTCAATACCACTGTGTCCAGGCACCCAAATTAGATGGACTCTATGTTGTGATGCTAGCTTGATCAGTAGTTGAAGGCACTCCCATATAAGTTTTGAACTTATTTTGAAGGAGTTTATTTAAGGCCAGTAGTGAAGCCTTACTGTCCGAGAGCGTATAGATGTTTCGTTTACACGACGGTCTTTCTTCATATTCTCTAAGACATAATTCAATTGCGTGTACTTCCACCTGAAAACCTGAGTTTTCTTGGCTCATACTAGCAATAATATCCATTCTCGGTCTAACTCCATAAACTGCCGTTCCAACTCCCTCGTTTGTTTTTGATCCATCTGTGTACCACAGATGGTAGTCTCCAACAAAGTGAGGGCATTCCTTTTCCCAAGTATCTCTACTAGGGAATGTAACTTTGAAAGAAATGTTGGAAGTTATATCGGGGTCCTTAGTCCATTCTTTTCCAAAAGCGAAATGTTTGATTTATCTCGCAGTGCCTTTTTCTTGCAGCATGAGCTTAGCAGTGAACTTCAACGCTTCTTGTTTGATCACTAGTCAAAATTTATCAAAATGTTTTATAGCTATAGGTTTGATAAGACAAAGATATTAATGATGAAAAGATAAACACTTTTCTTACATTTTCTAGTTACTCCCATATTTAGGGAGTTACAGAAAAATGCATATAAAAAAAAAAGAATATTTCCAGTGATTTACGCAATATAGAAATTTGAAAAATTAGGACTTGCTTTCTTCAGCAAAAAGGTTCAGCAGAAGATCCTCTTTCAGTATTTCACCATGGTAACTCTGTTGCACGTAAAAAGTTGTTATTTGTTGTACTGCGTAATTGTAAATGAATCTTCTAAGAAAGCCAAAGGATGAAATAAAATTATTGGGATAAAATGATGGCAGTGATTCCTAATCTTTGATTTGACGAATTTTTACCCATTTTTTAGATAACAGTTAACCCAAACATACGCTTGTATCTTGGTTTACACACAATTTTCCTTCAAGTGTAAACCACTAATTAAAGTCATTGGCACAAAGTTGAACTTTTTTGTAAAGAAAACGAAAATATGTTTGCTCAAATACTTTGAGTTGAGTGTTTGAATTTGCATATCTCATTCTTCTCAATCCCCTTACATCCACAACATTATTGATTGTCATTAAAATTTATTCCAATAATTGAAGCAGAATGGAAAATGATTGAAAAAGGCGGCATTTTTATAATTAACAAAATGGGAGAAGAAAATGCTCGAACTAGGATGATATTCAATGAGAAGCACAGTGGTGGAACACAAAGAAAGGGGCGAACTGATATCCATTGAAAAGACCAGGAATTAGGATTAGAGGGCTCAACTGTAATGGCGCACAATTCAGAAAAGAGTGGCGAAAGTTTGTGGAGGAACCCATGATCAAAAGTGATGTTGAACCATTAAAATTAGATATCCACAGTTTTTCTAATAGTCAAAAATTCAGTTTTCAATTTATTGGTGTAGTTATAGCAAGTGGTCGCTGTGGTGTAGTTGGTAGTGTGTTGATCTGCTATGCAGAATGCCCGAGGTTTAAATCTCGCCACAGGCAAAATCAAAAAGTAGAAAAAACAATGGCAAAACCTTCAAGAGTAAAAATTGTCTATAAAAAGCTTTTCTCTACGCCGTTCGGATTCGGCATAGAACTCTAGGTCCCTTCCAATCATGCACAAATATAACACGCACATGAGTGGTTGCAAAAAACTCGGCCTAGGCCCTCCATGGACTATTGTGTTACTAAATGTTACTAAAGAAAACATAGAAGAAGAAAGGTTTAAAAATTATTTCGTCTTCCCGACCACTGCTGTGTAATTCATAGATATCAGTGATTGCTGGCTGACGTGTAGTACAATGCCAACAAGAGATATCAATAATTTTACCGTGAGGTAAGAAGCTTTTTTATGTTCCTTGATAGATTAACAGCACACATAATGTAACCTCTGATCACCGCTTATCTCTTAACGAGATAAGTACCTGTGAAATTTAAAATACGCTCTATTAGGTGCCAGGTTACAACAAAATCCGAAAGAACTAGAACAGCCCAATAAAGACCTAGGCTTAGCTCTTTTCATCCAATCATGTTTTATGCGTCATATTTTCCCCAATGGGACCAACAATTGTATACCGAATGCGAATGATTGTGAAAAACTTTTCTTAGTAAGTACTAATATCAAGGCTTTCTCATCACCAGCCTGAAGAATTTAACTTTCAATTCTTGGGTATCGACCCCAACCATCGATGCTGCATTTTCAAATAGATTTTCTGTAAGAAGCGCAATTTCAGTTGATTGGGATTTTGTCTAACAACAAATAGGCACCATCCACTACTATAAGTTTTTGCGGGAGGGAGACGAAATAGCTCTCCAGAAGTAGAATGGGATTTTTTAGGGAAATTCTCATTTCAACACTTAACTGACGTGGATTCTTGAGATATCACAGATCTAAGCATACCAGTACATATAAAATTGATTAGGCTTCAAAATGGGTTAAGAAAAATTCGAGGAGTTAATTAAGTTGATATCGTACGAAATCTTAAATAGATTTATAAGATTATGACTCAAAATTTGGAGTTGATTTTTAAACCTATAACACTTATAAAATTTTTACAATTTCTTGTTTTTATAAGTCACTATTTACACCTTTAAACACCAGAATTTTTTTGAATTTTTTAGCGAGAAGGGTTGACCAAAGGGTTACGGAGGCAAGTTCAAATTGTAATAGCAAAACTTGACGTTCCAGTCTTAAAAGAAACCAATATACATATTGGCTCAATGCTTAGGTTCTATAATGAGGAGGAAGAATCAAAGGAACATATTTTAGCTCATTGTGGAAAACTGATCAACAAAAGAGTAAAATTTATGGGCATGTACTGGTAAAGATCCAGGTGGAATACTGAAATTACTAAGGGCGACTGGACTGGAGGAGGTACTCAAAGCAGATTAAACTAAATAGAAAAGAGGGACGTACATACAATAGATCTAGCAGGTCGCGGTACAATTAACAAAAACATCTCTAGCAATGCAATACAATGGAGTGCTAAGTTCAATTAAAACATACGTATGGATAATTTTGGTCATATTTTTCATTCTGTTTATTACCACCAAAACCAACAAGAGTTTCATTCGAAATTGTACATGTGTGATTTTGAAGTTTTAGATTTATTAAATAATTCTTTGGAGTATATTTTGTAGTTTGTATAGACACCATTTTCAAAATTTACTTAGAAGCAAGTTTTGTTGGATAAGCTTCATCCACTTACATTGAGTAAGCACCCTATAAAATTCAAAAACCTATGTACAACTTTAAATTGTTTGTGTTTATACTAAAATCCTGATCTTAATTGATAATTTATAATTGCCAAAAATAACATACATATTGTTTTTTGCTATTCATTTAAAATTGTTCCTGTTTAACATCACTTGTTTACTACTTACAGTTTTTGCCTATGCATATAAAGGGTGATCCATCAAATATTTTTTTTTTTTAAATGTGGTTTTCAAGATGAAATAAAACGCATATAATTTAATGTTATGATCAAGAATTTAGCTTTATTATAAAGATAAGTATTTGCCATTATGTTGTAAAAACGATTTCGGGCAAGTGACCTCCGCGGCTCGTTCGAATAAATTCAAGCCGAGAGGCCCAATTTTCGACCACTTTTTGCAGCAATTGGGGCCATATGTCAGTAATAACGCGCCGAAAAGGCGTCAATCGTCTCAGGCTTATCTGCGTAGACAAGCGACTTTACATAACCCCACAAAAAACAAAAAATTGTTCAGTGGTGTTAAATCGCACGATCTTGGAGGTCACGCCACAGGCCCACAAGTTTCCTTCGATAAATTTATTATTATTGTTTCGTTGGCATGAAGCGCCGTCTTGTTGGATACAAGACCAAAGCTCGTCCACATCAACATCCTCCAATTAAGGCACGAAAAAGTCATTAATCATAGCTCTATAGCTATAGCGTTCCACATTGACTGTAACATTATGACCAGCTTCATCTTTGAAGCAATATGGACCAATGATTCCCTCTGCCCACAGAGCACACCAAACAGTGATTTTTTGAGGATGTAACGCCGGCTTGTGGATTATGATCACTCCAAATGCGACAATTTTGCTTATTAACGTACCCATTCAACCAAAAGTGAGCTTCATCGCTGAATAAAATTTTCTTGTGAAAATCGGGATCGGTGGATATCTCGTTTTGGGCCCATTAACCGAACGTGCGACGCGCTTGATGGTCGTTCGGCTTCAATTCTTGCACGAGTTGGATTTTGTAAGATCGCAAACCAAGATCATTCCGCAAAATCTTCCATAAAGTCGATGGGCACAGCTCCAATTGTTGCACGCGATGGCGAATGGACTCATTCGGGTCTTCTTCGATACTCTGCTCCACAGCAGCAATAGTGTCTTCGGTGCGCACTGTACGGCGTTTCTGAGGATGCGCATTATCCACTAGAGTAAACGTGATGCGAAACCGATCAATGGTTGCTCGAATTACCGACTCTGCTGGGCTATTATGTCGACCGAATATTAGACGCAGCGCGCGATGTTTCGCGCGAATTGAACCATTATTTTGGTAATAAATTTGCACGGTTTGCAAACGTTGTTCAGGAGTAAGTCTATTCATTATAAAATGGCAAACTAAACTGAGTATAAATCAAGCGACAGCTGTCAAAAATACCAACTCCGAAAAAAGTATTGCCAAATTGAAAACCACACTTCTAAAAAAAAACACCCTTCACTTGATATTCTGAGTGTGGCAACTCTGATGTCATTCGTATTATGATGGAATATTAATTTTATATTTACGGTTAACGAAATGGGTCGACATACGCTGGGACAACGTTTAGGAATCCTAAAAATTTACTTGCAAAATTACGTTCAAAATTCGGTAGAAGAGAAACGTTTTATTGTACTCCTACAGTGCTCACAACCGATAAATGCTACTGTTGCTCCGATGAAGGAAGATACTTTACAGTGAATGGTATGGTGTACGCTACCGCACAATGATAACTGATTAAGGAGTGAGATCGAAAAAAATCGGATAACTTTGAAAGACCACTGCTTTGAAACTCTTCGTCTGAATGAGTAGGTGTTGCGTTGGAGAAATTCTGATGAAATACAATCACATGCTTTTTGACTTGTGAACTTTCAGTTGAGTCATGGCATCGGAAGTGGAAAGACGCGATTTAGTTGTTGAATTATTTCGAGAAAATCCGCAGTGGAGCCAGAAAACCATTGCAAATAAGGCGAAAATTGCACAAAACACTGTCTTGATGATTCTTAAAAAATATAATACAGGCTTAACAGTGGCTAGAAAATATGGTTCTGGAAGGAAATTCGGTTTCGTGTCTCCACAAAAGGCGAAGAAAGTTGTTGCTCTCTTAGAGAAGAATCCAGCGTTGTCTAATCGAAAATTGGCGGAAAAAGCGAGTTGCAGTGAGTTTTTAGTTCATTAAATTCAAAAGATGTGGGCCTTAAAACATACAAAGTGTAGTCAGTACCCGACAGGAACGCTACTAAGAACTTGGTTGCCCAGAGCCAACCTAAAAAGTTGAAGACAGATTTTTTCAAAAAATTCGATTGCTGTGTTATGGACGATGAAACATACGTGTGTTGTCTAAATTTTCTCAATTGCCTGGTCAACAGTTTTACACCGCAAAGGAACGAGGAGGAGTTGAGGAAAGATTTAGGACAAAACAAAAGTCCAAGTTCCCGAAGAAGTTTCTGGTATGGCAAGCGATTTGTAGTTGTGGGCTAAGGAGTAAAAGTTTCCCAACAAGTGGCACTGTTAACGCCGACATTTATGTGAAGGAGTGCCTCCAGAAGAGATTGCTACCCTTTATTAGAAAGCACAATGTATTTACTTTCTTTTGGCCTGATCTAGCCTCCTGTCACAACAGTAAAATTACACTTAAATTGTTCGAAGACCAAAACATCAAATTGGTACCAAAAATCGCCAACCCACCAAATTGACCAGAACTTCGGCCTATCAAGAGATATTGGGCTCTAGTGAAAAGAACATTAAAGGCAATAAACAAAGAAGCTAAATCCATGGAAGATTTTAGAATTAAAGAATTTAGATTATAAGTGGAATACTGCCGCCAAGAGAGTCTCAGAAACGACAGTAAAGGTGCTAATGGCAGGCATACCGGAAAAGCTGTCCGAATTCTGTAAAAAACAACAAACAAATTAGTTTTATTGATCATTTTATCAGAAATTAAAATTTTCTTTTCAAAACTGTTTACATTTTTTTATTTGCATAAGGGATTTCAACGCGAGGACAATTTAAAGTTATCCGATTTTTTTGATCTCACTCCTTATTTGTGGCGTATTTTAGAAGATATGGGCTTGGACAACATTTTGTTCCAACAGGATGGCGCCCCGTTTCACACAAGCCATGCAACAATCGATCTTTTAAGTGGGAAGTTTGAAAATCGCCTAATTCGTCGCTTTCTGATATGCCTTGGCCAAAATGTAGTTGCGACAAATTATTTGTGGAGAGCCATTAAAGGTAAGTTTTATGGTAACCACCATCCAGCAACGATTGAGGTTCTTAAGGACGATATTGGTGTATTAGCTATCGGTCAAGTAAAGGTTCCATACAGTGAAAAATTTACTGAAAATTTGTATTGTTCGTATTTGGTACTTCTACTGAGGATTCATTTGCAGATATTTTTAACGTGGTGGGTTCCAAACCCAACACAAGAGCGTTTATTCAAGACCAGTAAGTAAGTGTGGATTATTGCAAGGCCAGCCTATGAAGTCATTTAAATGAAATAGTGTTCCACAATTAATCGAAAGGTTTAAAGAACCTTTGAATAATAAAAGCCAGATTGAAAAAAATTTATTCCTTTCTTATTTACAACGAAATCAAATTCCAAATTAAAAATGCTCCACCCTGTAATTGTTTTAATTTTTTAATTGAAAGTAATTTTAAAAAATGTATTCATATGCTTTCGCAATTTTTTCCAAAAATCTAATAAATAAAAAAATTACAGTAGTTTTCGCTTGCGAATGTCCAATTTTTGATGCAATTACCCAGAGAAATCATTAATAGAACTGTTTTCGAAATACAAATATTAATTGATAACAACAATCAGGTACTTACAATAATCCGATTCTTAAGTATAATTCAACAAACTTGAGTCTTTGCTTCTGTGTTTGCATAGTTCATAAGTATATACGAGTACATATGTAGAAAGATAAAGAAGCTTTTAATATTTAACTTAAAAATTCCCGGACAATGCTGTGTCTTAGCGTGTCTTCTTCTTCTTAATAAGCAATATAAACTTTTCATATCTTTCAATAGAGATAATTGCTCAACTATAAAAATAAAATATATCAAAACACAAAAGGACCTTATCGTCAGATAAATTGTATGTACTTCATAAAACTTTCTAAGCTTGCGAGTATAACGGTGTACATAAATACGAGTATGTATGTTTATATGTACATATGTATTTATGAATTACATACATACTTATTATTGACTTTGAAGTTTATACAATTGAAAAATCCAATCAGACATCATTCATAATTCAACGGAATTACGCGCGCACTTTTCAATAACATTTCATAATATGCGATTACTATTTTTATTTCACAAACGATATAATCTCACATGCAGAAGATTGAGGATGTATGTTCAACAGTGATATCGTCATTGCACACCACTGTACTCGTCCGTATGTGCATAAGTAGAAGTGAAGTAAAGTGAAGTGAAGTGAAGTGAAGTGCTCAAGTAATTTGCCAATTTTCATTGATTTGACTTATTGTAAGTACGAGCACATCGTATGTGGAAGCATGAAAGTTCTTAGATTTTCCTTGCAAGTTTAAGTTGATTTCATGCTCATAGTAAAGGAAAGGAAAGTAAAGTAAAGAGTTCATGTTAAAGTTCATGTATTAAGGATTTTGGATTTGGTAGAAATGAAATGTGTTTCACGTTGATAGTAAATCACAAAAAACAAAAAAAGAACAAGAGCAAGAGCAAAATGAAAGCACTAAAGTTAGTTATTAAGTACTTGCAGTAAAGTAGTACAAGAATTTTATAGAAAAAATTGTTTTTATAGAATTACAGCTTTTTCCAATTGTGACTGCAATTTACAGCAAAAATGTTCAAAAGAATTCAGGGAAAACTTCAAAAACTTGAATTAGTTTTATAAACACATACATAACTACCTCAAACAATTAATGTACGGCGTTTTCATATACTTAGGTACTGCACTAACTCGAATTTTTATTATAGCTATACCATATACTATACATTCATTTACATATAATAGCAGTATTGTATCTAGAACGATATCCTTGAAAGTTGTTATTAAAACTAATAATTTCGCTGTCTATCAAATGTATGTATCAAACTATGGTGAAAATCACGTTTTTCTACTCCAAATAAAAAACAAATAAATATTATTACTTTCATTTCAAGGATAACTTAAACACACAGATTAAGGCAATAACGGATATCGTTAGCTGGCGAAATTTGGCATTGGAGTTGGAGAGAAGAGAAGGCATTACTTATTTGAGGAGTGGCATTTCTTTTACTCCAGAATGGAATAATGGATACAAAAGGGAAAAGGCAAATTACACTGAATTGGAATGAATGAACTTAAGATATCTGCCACAGCAACGGATTTCTGCATATTCCCTTCATTTCCTCAGAGATAGTATATACGAGTAAAGTGGATGTAGAGCCGCGACTGCAACATTTTTTTCTCTGTGCCACTTAAATAAGTCAACTAAAAAAATAAAACACAATGAAAATGTTGGCAACAGCAAGAAGCAAAACAAAACAAAAAATAAAGCAGTGACAAATGAAGACTGACATTTACAAAACACTGCCGAGGAAAAACAAACGCAAAGGGAAAATTTGTGAAATTATTATAATGTTATGTTGAGATTTTTAAAAGCAACTTGTTGTATTCCGTTTTTCAAGATTTGTAAACATCATTCACACAGAAGTACATATGTATGTATGTATGTATGTATGTATGTATGTATTGTTCAGACAAATACCCAGCCAGCAAAAATCTGTCAGATACTTGTAGAAAATATTTAATAAATAATTATACAAATAACTACTATATACTTACACAGTTTAGGTAATGCCATTAGCCACAAACGTATTAACCCACCTTCAAAAACAAAGCCAAGTTAAAGCCCATTGCAGAACCTAAGTGAAATATCCTGATGCCGATACACTTTGCATCTTTTATTCTCACTGTAGCCAATGTTTGCATCTTCTTCTTCCCCTACTAGCACTACCCCTAGGACCAGGGCTTTCACTTATTGCAGAACCTAAGTGAAATATCCTGATGGCGATACACTTTGCATCTTTTATTCTCATTGTAGCCAATATTTGCATCTTCTTCTTCCTTAATGGCACTACACCTAGGACCAGGGCTTTCACTTATTGCAGAACCTAAGTGAAATATCCTGATGGCGATACACTTTGCATCTTTTATTCTCACTGTAGCCAATATTTGCATCTTCTTCTTCCTTAATGGCACTACCCCTAGGACCAGGGCTTTCACTTATTGCAGAACCTAAGTGAAATATCGTGATGGCGATACACTTTGCATCTTTTATTCTCACTGTAGCCAATATTTGCATCTTCTTCTTCCTTAATGGCACTACACCTAGGACCAGGGCTTTCACTTATTGCAGAACCTAAGTGAAATATCCTGATGGCGATACACTTTGCATCTTTTATTCTCACTGTAGCCAATATTTGCATCTTCTTCTTCCTTAATGGCACTACCCCTAGGACCAGGGCTTTCACTTATTGCAGAACCTAAGTGAAATATCGTGATGGCGATACACTTTGCATCTTTTATTCTCACTGTAGCCAATATTTGCATCTTCTTCTTCCTTAATGGCACTACACCTAGGACCAGGGCTTTCACTTATTGCAGAACCTAAGTAAAATATCCTGATGGCGATACACTTTGCATCTTTTATTCTCACTGTAGCCAATATTTGCATCTTCTTCTTCCTTAATGGCACTACACCTAGGACCAGGGCTTTCACTTATTGCAGAACCTAAGTGAAATATCCTGATGGCGATACACTTTGCATCTTTTATTCTCACTGTAGCCAATATTTCCATCTTCTTCTTCCTTAATGGCACTACCCCTAGGACCAGGGCTTTCACTTATTGCAGAACCTAAGTGAAATATCCTGATGGCGATACACTTTGCATCTTTTATTCTCACTGTAGCCAATATTTGCATCTTCTTCTTCCTTAATGGCACTACCCCTAGGACCAGGGCTTTCACTTATTCATATTGAGTGTGTTTTAATTGTACACTAATGAAAGGAACCTACAGTTTTATGTTGAATCCGAATGGCACATGAGTGGACGCGAAAAGTTCAGCCTAGGCACTCCATTCGGCCATTAAAAGAAGAAGAACCAATAACAAATTGGCAACATCATTGAAAGATGTAATGCTACAGGTAGCTTATTTATAGACATTCATTTTGGAAACACTTTAATTTCAGGGAATAATGAAAGGCGAATTTAAAATACCTGTAGTTATCAATTTTTCACATTTCACATTAGCAAAATGCATTACCATTGAAAAGTTAATTAGCATTAAAATTTTCAACACCGGAAATTATCCATTTTTCAACAATGATTGTTTTTGAATTTCCATTAACAATACATTTTTCAATGCTAAAAGAGTTTAGCATTAATATTTTCAATGATAACAAAAGATCAATGGCGAATTGACGGAAAGCATTTGGTAGATTATTGAACTGTTACAAATTTTCGTTTCTAACTCAATTATTTAAAATTCCCTAGTATAATTTTTGTATGAAATAGAAGTTACTAAGTTTTTATTGCTGAGCTTTTCTGCATCAATCTATGTTCATCTATTGTATGTATATTGTATTTATGTAGTTATGTACGTAGTCGGGAAATTGTTCGCACGTGTAAGATTCAAAATAAAACCACTTAATTTTGATTTTTGTTTTTTTTTATACACTTGCGCGCTACAATTTATGCTGTCACGTTGTTGACAATTGCAAATACCATATACATAATATACTATACTAACGCGTATTCATATGGCATGCATACTACTGTGGGCAAAAAGTAGTAAGACTTTTTCATTTAAATTTCGCGCGGAACCCATTCATCAAAATATTATTTTTTTAAGGTTGGTATGACTGTCGGTGACATCTGTGCCAAATGTCACATCAAAATAATCATTAGTGTTTAGTATACGCTTGTCTTTCTGAAGTACAAAAAGTGCATTCGGCGATTTTCACAATGAGTGAAATTATTCAACAAAGAAGTTCCATTAAATTTTGTGTGCGGAATCAAATTTCTGGTGCCGAAACGTTCAGAATGTTGCAAAAGGCCTTCGGTGATAATTGTATGTCGCGAGCAAGTGTTTTTGATTGGTACACATTGTTCAAAGCTGGTCAAGAACGCGTTGACGACGAACCACGTCCAGGACGGCCATCAACATAAGCTGATGATCAACACGTCAATAAAAGCAAGGAATCGTCGAGAATCGACGATTAACAGTCAGAGACCTTACTGGCATCGTTCGAATATCGGAAGGATCAGTGAAAACCATTTTAAAACATCATTTGGGCCTAAGAAGAGTGAATGCACGATTGGTTCCAAAATCACACTCACACTGCATTGGTTTTACGAGACCATTTTGACAAAAATTCGACTGATATCGTTCCGCAACCACCCTATCACCCTATTCGCCTCACTTAGCACCGTGTGACTTTTGGCTATTTTCTAAACTCAAAAAACCGTTTCGTGGACACCGTTTTGAGTCAATTGAAGACATTAAACATGAATCGCTAAGCGCATTGAAGGCTATTCCGGAAATTGACTTTAACAACTGTTTCGAGAATTGGAAAAAACGTTGGCACAAGTGTATTGGGGCCGGGGGGATTACTTTGAAGGGGACGAAATAGATTTGGAAGAATGAATAAAAAAATTTGAAATTATGAACAAAGTCTTACTAAGTTTTGCTCACAGTAGTACAAGTATTTCGTTTAATGTGATTTTGCCAGATTTTTATGTACATACCATGTATCTAGGCAACATTTAGGCGCAAATACATAAATTCATCTTTTACATGGCCTACTCTAAATTACTCGATTATGTAAAGACACCCTTGGCTTTCAATACTTTTATTACTCCAAATACATTCAATTGTATAGCTGAAAAGTCTCAGGGTTTAAGAATTAGAAAACTACTTACATTGTCAAGAATAAACTTTACTCTGGTTTACGTCTACACTAGCGTGAAAGACTTTAGGGGGGTACAACTCTGAGTACGCAACCTAACTATTACAAATGACTTCGGAGATGAATAACACCTAAGAAGAAAATGTAGCAATGAGTTTTTTACAACCAAATATCATTTATAAAAATCGGACATCAACTGCAAAAGTTATAAACAAAAATTCATTTAGGCGGTTTTTAGAATAGTCCAAAAAAACAAAACAAAAAAATTGGTTTGAAATACTCTCAACATAAGCTTTCAGATAGAGGGTGGTTTTTTCATACTTTCTTTTGTATGGGGACCAACCCGCTTTAATGTACATAGATCAAACAATTTTAATGTCATAGCATTGGACATGAAAACTTTCTGTTAGAACGATAACTTCACTGATAATTTAAAAATTCTAGCTTACCTCACCAACGATATCAGTCTAGTACTGGATATTATCGCCAAAAAAAAGAATCATGAAATAATTTTTGTGCAATATAAAATAAAATCAATAAATTACGGAATTTTGTATTTTAATTTTCTTTAATCGATCAATATATTAAGAAGCAAGTAAAGGGTGTTCCATTTTTAAAGTGTGGTTTTCAATCTGTGGTGACCACTACACCACAGTGGTCGCTGTGGTGTAGTGGTAGTGCGTTGGACTGCTACGTAGAGTGTCTGGGGTTCGAATCTCGGCACAGGCAAAATCAAAAAGTAGAAAAAATAGTTTTTCTACACGGCACCACCTCTTGGCAGGCAATGGCGAACCTAAAAGACTAAAAATTGCCTATGAAAAGCTTTTCACTTCGCCGTTCGGATTCGGCTTTAAACTGTAGGTCCCTTCCATTCATGTACAAATATAACACGCGCAACATGAGTGGCCCTCCATGGGCTGTTGTGCCATTAAAAGTAAAGTAAAGTATGGTTTTCAACCTGGTAATACTTTTTTCGGAGTTGGTCTTTTGGACAGCTGTCACTTGATTTATGCTCAGTTTGCCATTTTATAATGAATAGACTTACTCCTGAACAACATTTGCAACTCGTGCAAATTTATTACCAAAATAATGGTTCGGTTCGCGCGATTTTCACAAGAAAATTTTGTTCAGCGATGAAGCTCACTTTTGGTTGAATGGGTACGTTAATAAGCAAAATTGTCGCATTTGGAGTGATCACAATCCACTAGCCAAAGCCATTGTTGAGACGTCGTTACATCCTCAAAAAGTCACTGTTTGGTGTGCTCTATGAGCAGAGGGAATCATTGGTCCATATTTCTTCAAAGATGAAGCCGGTCCTAATGACTTTTTCGCTTCAAATGCCTGAATTGGAGGATGTTGATGTGGACGACCTTTGGTTCCAACAAGACGGCGCTACATGCCATACAACCAAATAAACAATCAATTTATTGAAGGAAACTTGTGGGCCTGTGGCATGGCCTCCAAGATCGTGCGATTTAACACCGCTGGACTATTTTTGTGAAGTCTCTTTTCTACGCAGATAAGCCCGAGACGATTGACGCCTTGGAAGAGAATATTCGATGCGTTATTACTGACTTACGGCCCCAATTGCTGCAATAAGTGGTCGAAAATTAGCCCTCTCGGCTGGAATTTATTAGAACCAGCCGCGGCGGCCACTTGCCTGAAATTGTTTTTAAAACATAATGGCAAATCCGTATCTTTATATCAAAGCTTGGACATAACATTAAATTATATGCGTTTTATTTCTTCTTGAAACGCACACTTCTAAAAAAACACCCTGTATAATAGATGATTTTATTTATTGAATTTAATTATTTTATTTTCTTTTTGTATTCAGATCAAAATAGATTTTGCGAAGGCATATGTTTCAATTAAATATTTTTATAAAAAAAACCAACAAAATACAAGAGTTAACTGAAGAAATAAGCAAACTGGAATGATTCAGTCAATCTAGACGAGGTAGTGATACTAAACAGAAACTATTCACAACACAAATGTTCAGTAGGTATACAGAGTGTATTTTTTAACCTGAAATTTTGAAAAGTGATAATTACGCGGGGTAAATACATTAGCGGTACAATTAGTCTCCCCCACCCTCCCCCCTCCCCCTCCCCCTCCTCCCCCAAGCATCCTTCCTACCGTCTTGCACATAAGCTAGGCGGGGTAACTTTGAAATCTTAAACATAAACTTCTATAATTTATTACAGATTTGGATTTAACAACTAAAAACTACGTAGGATTTGCCTGAAATATTACTATTCGAGATATTTCAATGTTCCAGGTTAAAAATACACCTTGTATATAAAATATTAATACTTTGTCTTCTAGAGATCTTAACCAAAGAAATAAGGTTTCATGAATTTTAGACACTGAATTGTTTTCATCGCTCTCATTATCCGTGCGTTATGCGGATGCGCCCCTCAGTCGTGTTGGGTGGGAGGAGGGTCCGTTGGGATTCGGTCATTATTACATGTTTGAAATTGTTGTGAGAGAGTGTAGAGGATATAATTCATTTAAACGCTCCAGATTGCCAAAACCAAATGTTAAATATTTCTCAATTTATGTCAGAAGAAATGACATGCTTTTCACAGACCTTAAAAAGAAGCTACTAAAGTAATAGGAGTAATTTATATTTTTAGACTTAAGAGAAGACTTCTAAAAAGTGATAAATATGGCAACATGGAGCCCAAAATTCGATTTTCAAAAAAGTCATTCACACGTTACTTTAAATTGTCATCATAGGTTTTTCTTTACATTTTTTTAAATTGTTTTGTTTAATTTTCTTGAAAAATGCCAATCTTTCAAGTTAATTTTTATAACACAAATGTTAGTAGCAATAGTGGATAAATTAAAGCATGGAGACTGAATAGTAATCACACAGGAAAACGTTACAGTAGCAGGTAGATGCCAAGATTTGGGAATTCGTGAGATCACATGCACATTAATCCACTAGCTCTAAAGAGAGTCTCTAGACAGCTGCCACCAAAACGGCTATAATAACCACCGGAACTGGAGGTATACTTTATCATATCGCAGAGTGAATTCCCCAAGATTTCATAATAATGCTTCGGCTATGATCTGCGATGTGTATTACAGCCGCTGGAAGTAATCAAAGTAACAAATTTTTGATAATCTGAAAAATATATTATTTAGATTAAGTTTAAGAATTTTGGTTAAAAATAAAAATCAAATAAATAAAATACTTCCTGTGATACTAACAGTATATAAAACATTCTATGACTAGTTAAGAATAGGAACATTTAATATAAAATGTTAAATCACTCAAAAAAAATGGCTAACAGACTCAAACAACCGCAGTTGCTGCGAGGGATCCGACCTCCCGACTTCAAAAAAACATGCCAATTAATTTTTGAGAACAGGGCTGTGCTTTTACATTTTATAATTATTTTTAAATTTGGCAACTAGAGGGTTAATGGTATACTAAACGTAAACGATTTTATTTTATTTATATATTTTCTAATTATTTATTCTTACGTTTTTTTAATTTTTTTTTTATTTATTTTATTTTAATTTTAAGAAATGTTGTTGGAATATTGATCAGAGACGACATTTTTACCGAAGCTGCTTGACCGCTTTGTGCACTACTTTGAGACCTTTGGACAGAATTAAAAGTACTAACTGCAATTTGGTAATACTTAGAATAAATATTGAAGTAGATTTTCTTCAATTCTCTTAAAAACACAACATATAGAAAATTTGTGGTCAAAACACGATTTTCGCTGAAAGTTTAAAGAAAATCAAACTTTCGGTTAAGTATTTTTCTATGGCGAATTAAATTTTCAAGCAATTTGCAACCAAAATCGACTTTTCAACTTCCGTGTGAACACACTATTAGCACAAAATGAAACAATCCCAAAAACAGCTAAATATCTGTGATGAAAATGAAAAAAGTTAAGATGTTAAACATAAATTCACATATTTTTGATTATAAATAACAAACTGGATCGAATTTTAAAATAATTTTTAGAATTTTATGAATATTACTTCATGAATAATCTTTGACCTGAATATAGACTATTCTGAAACATTACTATAATTTCTATGATGTTTCTTTCCATTAAAAGCTATCAAACTCGCCCAACACAGTAATACACTTAAGCTGTTTTTCATTTTTACCACAGATATATTGTAAAAACAACATTTGTTCAGAAATATATGTATTACTGTGACTTTCAGAAGTGAAAATTAATATAGTAATTTTTATATTATCTATCTTTAATAGAATCAATTACCAACTAAGTAATCAGGAAACTGAAATCGCGTGTTTCTAAAATATTTGAATGTACATCAATAAAATGTAAATGCATGATATAAATAATAATAACACAAAAAAAAAACAAAAAATGGGGAAAAAAGATTAATGAAAACAAAATATATTAAGCGATTGACTGCCACTTCACATGTGGCAATAACTTACAATTTAACAGGCAAACACACGTGCCCAAATTCCTTTTTCGACACCCCTGTGAAAAAATTAACATAAATAATAATTCCGAAATTCTTTAGATCTTTTACTTTATGTAACATTAAAATCGTATACGGGAATAGTTAAAATGTTTTTATCGATTTTTCTTTTTTTTATAATAAAATTATGTGTTTAGTGACGTGTAAAGCATTTGTTGTTAAAGAGTATGTTGACAGATGTTGCAACAACACATTTGGCATTAAATAAGTATTGCTGCAATATAAGCAAATACGAGAAAGACGAATTTGGTAACAGTTTTGCATGCATATAATTTAAATGATTCAAAGAACATAAATACTTACATATATATACATATATGCATATACACACATATGTACATACATGCAGATGTAGATATATAATATATCCTTGTACATAAATACTTCCGGCAATTGTACTTATGTGTTCGAGCACAGAGGAAGAGAGAGGCGAAATGAGTAGTGAAGTTCGAGCGCAGAGGAAGAGAGAGGCGAATGGATGAGTTATGTTCGAGCACAGAGGAAGAGAGAGGCGAAGTGAGTAGTGATGTTCGAGCGCAGAGAAAGAGGGATTAGTGATGTTCGAGCGCAAAGGAAGAGAGAGGTGAATTGAGTAGTTAGTTGTAAATCAGCGACGAAACGAAATGGTCTAGCAGACGGTGTAAAAACATATATTGAATCAAGCGCATCAATAAAATTAAAATAATATTAAAATAAATCTTTTTCATTTAGCTTAAAGCGGATGTATATGTATATTTGTTTTTGCTTCTTTTCTAGCGCGGTTAACCTTTAAAGGAGAATTAATTTGCAACAAAAGGAATTTCCTACTAGAATTATTTAATTCATAAGCTTACTTGATTTTTCGATTACTTTGTTAGCGGCATAAGCGTGTTAAAATTACATAAATATACTCTATGTACACATATTTTATGAATTTGATAAATATATTTAGAATGTTAACATCAAAACAATAAAAATTTTCTCAAATATTTGACAGACAGTTAGATTGACAAACAAGATGTGGTTAATTTTTCGATATTGCGATTGCTGCAAAATCAGAAGTTGTTCCCTGGCCAAAAGTTAACAATCCAACAATGCTAAAAATTTATTAGACAAAAAAAATAAAATCAGATGAATTACATAAAACCATAAGCTTCAAAAGCTTAATATTTTCAGAAACAGACGTTGAAATTAAATTTGTCCGAACTATAGAATCTACATATAACTATGTATGTGGATAATATACTACTGTGGGCAAAAGTTAGTAAGACTTTATTCATAATTTCAAATTTTTTTATTCATTCTTCCAAATCTATTTCGTCCCCTTCAAAGTAATCCCCCCCCCCCCGGTCACAATACACTTGTGCCAACGTTTTTTCCAATTCTCGAAACAGTTGTTAAAGTCAATTTCCGGAATAGCCTTCAATGCGCTTAGCGATTCATGTTTAATGTCTTCAATTGACTCAAAACACGGTGTCCACGAAGCGGTTTTTGAGTTTAGAAAATAGCCAAAAGTCACACGGTGCTAAGTCAGGCGAATAGGGTGGTTGCGGAACGATATCAGTCGAATTTTTGGCAAAATGGTCTCGTAAAACCAATGCAGTGATTTTGGAACCAATCGTGCATTCACTCTTCTTAGGCCCAAATGATGTTTTAAAATAGTTTTCACTGATCCTTTCGATATTCCAACGATGCCAGTAAGGTCTCTGACTGTTAATCGTCGATTCTCAAGCTCCAATTCCTTGATTTTATTGACGTGTTGATCATCAGTTGATGTTGATGGCCGTCCTGGACGTGGTTCGTCGTCAACGCGTTCTCGACCATCTTTGAACAATTTGTACCAATCAAAAACACTTGCTCGCGACATACAATTATCACCGAAGGCCTTAGGCCTTTTGCAACATTCTGAACGTTTCGGCACCAGAAATTTGATTCCGCACTCAAAATTTAATGGAACTTCTTTGTTGAATAATTTCACTCATTGTGAAAATCGCCGAATGCACTTTTTGTACTTCAGAAAGACAAGCGTATGCTAAACACTAATGATTATTTTGATGTGACATTTGGCACAGATGTCACCGACAGTCATACCAACCTTAAAAAAATAATATTTTGGTGAATGGGTTTCCGCGCGAAATTTAAATTAAAAAGTCTTACTACTTTTTGCCCACAGTAGTAAGTACTTAGGTGCTGGTTATACTGGTGTTCGCTGTTCGACGAACACATCATATTTTACTCTCGTGCTGGGTGTAGTGGTTACACTGGAGCTCGTTACAGAGTTGCTTTTTGTCGAAATTCACTTTTTTTTAATACTATATTGTTCGCAACGGCAACATTAAATGATATACCCAAAAACTTTAAACGATTTTATCAATATGGAGAGTGCAATTAATAATATAATTGAAAAATTATGAAAGTAATATGATTTTTCTTCAATAGTTTTATGAATAATTCACTTTTGAAATATTCACTTTTCCAAACTTCAAACATTCGCAACTTCGCTTTTCTGCATATGAAAATAGTGATGTGGAGGTTTGCATGTTTTCCTTCTATTTTATAAACATTTTTCTTGTTTTTTTGTAGAGTAACTTCTACATTGACACCCTGAATACTCGGCGTGCTCGTTGTACATTTCACCCAGTATATCGTGTTCGTGTTCGGGCAACAATAATTGCATGGTGTTCGCCGAGTAAAATCTGAATATAACCACAGCCTTAGAAAATAAGAATATTGAGCCTTATGGCCATGCCAAAATGTCTGGTACTATAGGTAACCGAAAAGCTCAGCCAAGGCCCTCCATGGGCTGTTGTGCCATTAAAAGAAATAATTAGTTTTAGGAAAAAAAAAATACGATGTTATGAATTAGAGGAGAGGAAAGGCAAACAATCGAAAGAAGCCAATTGTATTCATAGCTATTAAAATAGCTGTGTTTCTCTTTTCGCGAATGCCGGCTTAAACAAATATTCGCACTGAAAATTAGTCGAATATATGATTATATCGAGGCGATACCTATCCCTGCAAAGAATACATTCTTACATTCATACACAAAATATAATACATATTTATTATTCATTCAAATTTATTGTATCGTCTTCAAAGTAGGCCTCTTCCGAAGTAATACACTTTTGCCAATGCCAACTAATATTCCAATCATCAAAACATTTTCCAAACACATTTTCCGCAATCGACTTCACGAATTCTCTTTTAAGTCTTCAATCGATTGAAATGTCAGATGAATACGATGGTTATTCCATCATATTTGTAGAGTTTTTGGCCAGAAATTCGTTCACAATGATAGTCTTGTACAATTATAGTGCGTTGTGGTGACGCAAGATCCATTAGTTTTCATTCCACAAACTTGCAAAACGTCCAGATAATATTCATTATTTACCATCTGACCTCCTGGCAAGAATTCTGAGTACACAACACCGCAATACTCAAAGAAATTAGTCAACATAACCGACCAGAGTGATGCAAATCTTCAATCACATCTCTATCGCTTTTAAAAGCACTGTACCACTCATATGCACGTTTTTTGACAATGTCAATTCACTGTAAGCCTTCAATAATATATTCAAATTTGAGTCAAATTCTTTGTTCGATATTTTAATTCATTGTAAAAATCGCAAAACATGAACTGACAAAATCGAGCACTGTTAACAACCTAAACGACAGGTCGCACTCAAACTTCACGTCAGGATAGAAGAGGAGAGTGGTGCCAACTTAGCAACAAAAGGAAATCTTACAATCTCTTTAAGCGGATTTAAATTTAAATGATCATTTACTTTTTTGACAGAATGTATAAACCAGAATAAGAAAAATGGTGTAGTCAAGTAATAGTTTCTAAATTTATATGTGCATGAGGAAGACAATTGAGAGTGAAAAGGTAAACAAAAGTTTGTATGAGATTTTTTCTAACTTAAAGAATATATTTTAATGAAAATATTTATTTGGAAAGATTCTGTTTTTAATACGGGAAAACAAACAAATGTATCAGAAAGAAAAATGAGTCAATTTTTTTTTTTTATTTATGTAATAAATTCATTTAAATTTAAACATAGCGCTGCCATGTCTTGTTCACAATAAATTAAGCAGCGTTTCTTTTGCCACTGTGATGGATATCTTATATACGCGTCAAAAGGAACAAAGCTAATGTACTAAAATCTCGGGGAATCTGTAATCGGTATACCCTACCTTAACTCAGAATTCTTTTAACGCTCAATTGAAACTTTATAGTACATATTTGAATAAATTGCAACTAATGAATTCCGGATGCAATTTATTGCAATTTGCCTGTGTATAGGTAGATAAAAAGATTTATACGCAATGTGTTCTTTCGAGGAGTAATTGACAAAATGGATTTTGTTTACCCACGAAAAGATATGATGAACATTTAAATACCTTTTGGAATTTTGCGCAATTGTAGTAAGGAGAGGAAGAATCGGAACATGACAAAACAAAAACAGAAAAGCTATTCTAATCAAAACTGTTTGAAACTGCATTTTTAGTTTTTTCGATTTCCAAAATGAACTTTTGACCAAGCAAGTGAATTTTCCACCGCATTGTGCGCTGGTAGAAAGGAGTTAATGCTCTTTTCTTTGCTAGTTTATCAGGAACTTCTTTCTCCTCAATTTCGGTATGCCCCGGGGACGCAACGGATCAAACCCAATTATGAAGGTCAAGCTCATTGTAAAACTTCAGTTTTAAAGCATGCCTTGTATTCTGCTTCAATCTCGTATTAATTTTAACTTGTTTCAATGTCGGTTTAAATATGTATGAACATTCTTCCTTCTTTTCTCAAGGAAAAATCATATAATACGCATTCATAATAAATTTTCCTTTACTTACCAATTTCTTTCATTTTTTTTATTATTTATTTACGGGAAATGAGAAAAATGATGCAAAAGAAAATTAAAATTTTATATACAGTACTTTTCGCTTAAAACGAACCCGTTTAAAATTAACTTCCGCCTAAAACGAACTAATGTCAAAAGTACCCGCTTTATTTCTAATAAACTTTCGATTTTTTAAAGCTTTTTCGATTATATAAAGCGAACTTCGGTTAAAACGAATCATTTTGCCCAGTACCTTGAAGTTCGCTTTAAGCAAGAAGTACTGTATTATGTATTTTCACATTTTCGTTAAAATTAACAGACAAAAGCATTCGTGAATGTGGTCATTTTTGTAGTAGCTGGTGTTGACCTATATGACGTTGGCCGACAAAATCGAGATATTGCGATTTAAAAAGAAGGAATCGTTTGGAGTTCGTAAGGAGGTGAAACGAAGCAACGTTACGAGGTCTACAGAAATTTAATAAAAAATTAATCAATTATTAGGCATGATGTTGGCCGACATGAAATTAATCTTGACTTTAGCCAAAAACCAATACATATAATCAACGCAGAATCGTTAGGAGCTGAAAAGAAGTCAATTTCCAACGTTACGAGGTCTAAGAAATAATAAATAAAAAACAATCAAATATTAAGCATGATGTTGACCGACATGAAATTAATTCTGACTTTAGAAAAAAACAACACATTCAATTGATGAATTGATCATTAGGAGATGAAACTAAGTCAAAATGTAATATTACGAGGTCTACGGTAAATTAATAAAAAAACAGACAAATACTGAGCATGAAGTTGTCCTACACACCGTGATTAGGCCATAGGCAAACTTTAAAAAAATTTTTTAAAATATTAATTCCAACTTCAACCAGAAACCAGAACCTACAATCGATGGAGGATTGATAGTAGGTAAAACGAAGTCAGTTTCCAACGTTACTAGGTCTACAGTTAATGAAAAAAAAACTGTCAAATACTGGGCATGAAGTTGTCCTACACACAGTGATTAGCCCAATATGCAAAATTTTTTTTTAAAAAGTAGTAGAGAAGTTTTGAAAAACAGTAGTAGAGAGGTAATAGGAAATAGTGCTAGAAAAGTAAAGAACGATGTACAAAATCTAGGGACTTCTAAATTTCGTTTGTTTTCTCTAAATCTGAGACTGTAACAATTGTGGCTACAGAGAATAACAGCTAAAGTCGACTTAGGAAATATAAAAACTTATTGCATAGTTTGCATTATAAATCCCAAGTTATTTTTCCCATAGATTAATATTGTACATCATGCTTAATATTTGATTGATATTTTATTATTTTTCTGTAGACCTCGTAACGTTGAAAACTGACTTCGTTTCACCTCCTTACGAACTCCGAACGATTCCTTCTTTTTAAATCGCAATATCTCGATTTTGTCGGCCAACGTCATACAGGTCTGGTGTTGTTGGTTTTTTTTTTTTTGTTGCTGGGTACTGTTGATGTTAATTAGTCATAAAAGCCAATCCATCACTCAATTTCAATATTCATTTGAATGTAAACCGACAAAAATGAAAACACAAAACGAAACGAAAGAAACATGACAAAAACTTTTCAGCACATCCTCGCCGTCGCCAGCATCAACACCAGTAACCAAATATTTTCACAGTGATCATCTGCATGTGAGTCGAATGAATATGCATACATTGATGGTATACTACAAATGGTATAATGTATAAATGTATGTATGTATGTTTGCATGTGGATACAATTTCAGTGTCTGTGCTTGTGTTGCATATTGCATTATCTTTAATTAAAATATAATTATATTTAGCACATTTTAACATTTCCCATTCATTATTTATTATCTTTCAAATGCAGAACTACATACACACATACATATATATGTATGTACATATGTGCCTAGTACAGATATGTATGTATGTATAAATAAATAATGAAATAAATAAATAAATATGTATGCAAGAGTATGTTTGCAACATAAATTGTTTCAATAAAAATAGCGAAAAAAATTATAGTCTCTATAAAGATTCGCCATCGCCAAGTAGTTGGAATTTTTTCGAATATAAATTTTTGAAATTACAGTGCCAGGAAACGTTTAAACATATCCGGTTCCGTTGATCATGATTATCTACTAGAGAAAACACGATCAGTTCTCCCTCTCTCTCTCACACTCTTTCCTTCTTCTCTTTCTATAGCAACCTCATTATTGATTTTGCTAGTTCATTTCGCATATATTGAACGTAAAAATAAATAAATAAATTATAAACAAATACTTTATTGCTTATTTCAACTTTATTTGTGTACAATATAAAATTAATTAGCCACCATGAGGGTTCACTTTTTCCTTTCATTTTTCTTTCAGTTCTCAAGCGAAAAGAGATTTTAATACTGCGAAAAAACTAAATTTTTATATACTTATGTACATAATTCACAACACAATAGTTTGATTTATTTTTTTTTTTTTTTTTTTTTTTTGGATTTTTGTTTTTTTTGGATTGTACGAACAATTTCACTTTTTAACAAGTTTAATTTTATGTCCTAAGTAAACAAAATTCCACTGCATGAATCGAATTTTTTAATATACGAGTAGGTAGGTACATAAACACTTAATAAATATTTCAGTATTTCAAAAATTCAATCTAAACAAAATACATAAAATTACGACCAACAACAATTAAATAGCAGCAGCTTCATATCAGCGTTTGGAAAAAGTTTTACATTAACTTATTTCTCAACAGATCTACCAAAAATTTTAAGGTCATCGAAACATATCAAATATAACTAATCGGCAATTAACGTGCATATGTATTGTTACGATTATCTACGTAGTTTCTACTGTTCAGTTATTCTGAATAAACAAAATGATTCGATCACTGGATTGTGTTAAACGAAAATTATTGCAACTTTATTAAATTCACCACTTAACAAAACGCATAAAATAACTTCACAATTATATTACACACTCTGTGTTCTCACTTCGAAACCTCTTCAAAGTTTCCAGATGATGCTAAGTTTTATGTCATTAATTAACATAGCCACAAGCAATTAGCATGGCCACGAACCTCGAAAATATTTCACTTTTTTGCAGTTTTTATTCTAATACATTCCGGAGTTGCTAGATGTCGTAGATGTGTAAAAACTACACATGCATGTGTGTATACCACTGCAGATCACTACACTTATCATGCATAAACATCTGCGCTTGTTTTTATACACACATACCAGTACATATGTACATGCTTTCGAATGCTGTTGTTGTGGAAATATCGTCACACTGATAATTTAAATGATATTATTCTAAAAGGATCAGCTCATGGTTGAAGATTATCTGATTAATGGCAACTGATATTTAATCGTCGCTATGGCATAGTTGGAAGTACGTTGGCCTGCTACCCAAAGTGTCCGGGCTTCAAATCTCATCACAGGCAATATCAAAAAGGAAAAAAACCTTTTTTCTACACTGCACCACCTCTTGGCAGGATGCAATGTGCACGACGTGAAACCTACTTAAATGAATTAATTTTTTAGTTTTCTTAACCCTCGCGAAATTGTCTCCAAATGAGGACAACAATTTTAAAACATTTATCTGATATCAACTTTGTATTGAAAACTTTCCTAAGTATTTAAAAATCCAGTTTCAACATTTCTCTTTTATTTACAAAACCTAAATTCAACTTCCAACTTCTAATTGGACCCAGTGTTTCTAAACCGAAATTTGCGTGATTAGGACCTGTGCAAAAATAAACCTCCAAAAACAGCCAAATAGCTCTCAAAGCTCTCTCGTCGTGGAAGTTTTCAATGTTACGTTGCGCTCTACCTGGGTAGAGATGGAGAATATGTACATTGGCCCCGACATATCGACTTTCAACTCACATTCTATGAGAATGGCCCGGCCTGGCCCGACTCAGGATTGAAAATTTTTAAAAACGTATTATCGGTTGACACTATAAAAGTCTCATATGCAACGGATGTTCTGATTAGGTTAGCAGAGCGGCGTCCTTTGTTTTGAATTGGGATATTGTACAAAAGTTTTATAGCTTGCAGTGTCTGACGTGGTCGCTGTGGCGTAGTGGTAGTGCGTTGGACTGCTGCGCAGAGTGTCCGGGGTTCGAATCTCGGCACAGGCAAAATCAAAAAAAAAGTAGAAAAAATAATGTTTCTACACGGCACCACCTCTTGGCAGGCAATGGCAAACCTACAAGAGTAAAAATTGCTATGAAAAGCTTTTCACTTCGCCGTTCGGATTCGGCATTAAACTGTAGGTCCCTTCCATTCATGTACAACATGAGTGGATGCGAAAAGCTCGGCCTAGGCCCTCCATAGGCTGTTGTGCCATTAAAAGTAAAAGTAAGTGTCTGACGTTCCTAACTGTTAATACTAGTTTTTTCCACAATTTTTGAAAACTATGTAATCGATATGTCGCAGTTCTCTATAAAATGTATCTTTAAAATATATATCAGAATGTTTAAAAATAAACCATAGTGCCCTCAGAAAATAATAAGTCAGCAATTGAAAAACTTTCAACATTTTTGTCACCATTCGGATCCGACACACAATGTTATGCACTTCCATGGTCAAATCAGTGAACTTTTTTTGTAGAGCTTTGAACTTTTCGGTAGTTGATTACGAGTTGACAAAGTACATAGAAAAGCTAGGTTAGTTTGTTTCAATAAAACCATTTAGTGAAAAAATTTTAAATTTTATATTATTCTTCTTTATTCCTTTAATGGCACCACAGACCATGGAAGACCGCGTTTTTCAGCCACGATCTAACACTTTTATACCGCATCCGAATGGCTTTTCTTAGGCAATTTTTACTCTTGAAAGCCTGGTACAGTTTTGAAAAATTGCTTTTTACTTTTTGATTTTTGACTGTGTCGAGATTTCTCAACTACAATTTCAAATTGTTATTAGCTTATTGAAACACAAAGAACTATCATACAAATCACTGATGAGGAATCAAGTCAGGTACCGAAACGATCGTCTAGTCTGCTTGTTCGACTTGTGTCTGTATGTGTAAATAAAGAGAGCTTCGACTAAAAAAACAGGAAAACGGTATGCTACATTCCTTCAATCTTAATGATTTTTTGCGTACCGAGTAAGAAAATTTAAGGATTAAAAGAAATAAAAATTTTTTTTTATCTCTCATGGTTTTCGAGCCAAAGTGCCAAATATTAATTTTCAAGACCCCAGAACCCCTTTCGTATTAAATTTAATTTAACAATATGTAGCTGTGTGGAAAGGTAATAGGAAGGGAATAAAAAAAAAAAATTTCTGGGAAAAATTTGTTCAAGAACATAGAATCTTATGTTCTTGAAAACATTTTTAGGTATATTTGTGTCCTTTTTTAAACTTTAGCATTTTGTAGGGTTATGAATATGAGTTAATAACAAAGAACGTCAGACTGGGTTCGCCACGGATTGCTATTTTGTTTATGCCTTTTCTCCTTAAACTTCAATAAATCGTAAATATAAAAAAATGTTAACACATTTTGCGAAAAAATACATTATACATATATTGCTAACATATAACTAAATCACATCTGGCAATACTGTACTATATCTACTACTTTCATGTTTTAGCTATGTCATGTAACTTTTGTTTTGATTATGTATCAATTTGCCAAAGTGTAAACAATATAATCTTTTTACGCTACAAATATAGTATGTATGTCAGCATGGGTGCAAAATAAACAGCATTTGCGGGAAGTTTAGCTTTTCGGAAAAAAAGTTCTGCTGAAAGTCATCGATTGCTATTGGAAGAAGTTTACGGTGAATATACATCGATTAAAGCATGCGAATTTTGTTTTCAACCATTTAACAGTGGAGATTTTGGCGCCAAGGTAATGCCATTTATTGAGAGGGATCAGAATCATGGCATTTATTATGAGCTGCTAAAGCCTGGTGAAACTATTACGTGAGAGCTGTATTGAAAACAACTTGTTCGTTTGAAGAGAGCAAGGAATGAAGAACGATCAGGCGTTAGACTGTAATTATCCAAAATAACAACGGGTGAAAAATTATTTGAAAAAAACTGAATGGGAAATTTTGGCCCCATCCCGCCTTATTCATCAGACCTTGCTCAGTCTGAATATCACTTATTTCGATCTATGCAGAATGCCCCTACATGAAAAAACAAGCTTTACTTCAGTTTTAAGTATCAAAAATTTGAGTGATGGTTTTTTGGGCAAGGAATCCTTAAATCGCCTAAAAGATGGCAAAAAAAAATCATGGCTTCCAATAGACACTACTTTGAATAGTGTATTTATTCGATTTTTTATTGAAATAAACCAATATTTTTTTTTTCTAAATTCCTCATTTTCAAGTTTTACAAATAATATTTGAAAGAAGTTGACCTGTAAAGAGAAATTTAAAAAAAGAATCAAATGATATTGAATTGTCGGCAGCTAAATTTTTTTTAACTAAAAGTCGTAGAAATGCAATGTTTCCAAAAGAAGTGTAATAAAATTTTACGTTAAAAACAAATGTCTTGGTAAAATGTCTTAGGTTGTCGAGTTAGGTTGTTTCGGCAAAGCTTTTAAGCGAAACAATTCGCAGAGAATCCATTTTCGATTTGTTCTCATCTTCTATCTGTTAGCTCCACCGAACTATTGCTTTTTTCCTTCAATCTTAAGATCTTCAATGCCTACAACATAAACCCGGAATTTTAAGTCTTCAAGGTGGACCAATGTAACAGAAACTTATATTTCAGTTCGTCACTCTCCTTAGCTGCTATTATTAACTTTAAGTTTTGAATGAATTACATATTTTAGCTTGCAAAACTACTGAAATTGTAACTCTTTTCGATATTATTGAACACCATAGCTTACCTTTTAAGAATTCGTAATACTCTGAACGGTGTTTTCGAAGACGATTAGATTTTCAATAGAAATGATTTAAATAAACTAACAAACTAACACAAAATTGTGATTTGTTAAATGCACAGTGACACAGTTTTCACAGAAAGACACAAAAATTAATTATTTCTTTAAGATCGCGATCTGATGATTCCGAACTTCATATGCTTGCCGTTTGCTGCAAGAGATTTATCACTTAATTTTCTCAATGTTGGCAGCAGACAATTTATAAAATTTTAATTTCAAAACTTGTAGTTTTCACAATTTTTTCATTTATGTTAATTTCTCCATTTAAATATTTCTAAACACACATCATATTTTAAAAATAACAAAACTTAACCGCAGTTAGAATCAGAGAATCAGAATTAAAACAATTCACGTAATAACGAGCGGCGCGCAATATGAAGAACGCGTCCAAACATGTGGAAAAGTCGTTACCAACTGAATTTCCCCGATGTGTGTTTTCTTGTGACCGACCATCCTCAACTCTGTCAAATAGAAGAACCGTTAAGCGAAGGCATCGTCTCGGCAGTCAGCAGTGGCAGCAGCAGTTCGTTCTTTCGTTGCTAGTCGGCTTCCACGTCGTACATTTCGATTACATTCGGCATATTTGATGCCGGCAAATAAACAAGTGCGGTGTTGTTGCTGGTCTTTGCTATTGTTGTTGGTATAAATTTGTCTGCTGTTGCTGTAAAATGTAAACAACGTTAGATTTCCCACTTTCGGTGGCTTTTCTTCTTGTCGTTGTTGTTGCTGGTGTTGTTATTGTTCCGTTCGGTTTATTATGGTTTTTGTTGGGTTTGGTGGGGGTTTCATACTCGCTGCCATTACACATGCGTTGGTGTGTGTGTGGGTGTGCATGTGTTTGTATGCCGGTTTCATTTGCAATTGGCGGGAAATAAAATGTAAACATTGCAGATTTCGTGCAGCAAATGTTTCCAAGCATACTTCTGGTCTCTTCGGTAACATTTTTCGAAATGTTGCAATTGTATCTTATTCTTGTAAACATTGTTTCTAAGCACATGCTCAGAGTAAATGGAATTTATTGGCAGAACATTTTTAAATTTGATTTCAAACTTCAGATTTATTTTTGTTATTTAAAAAAATGTTTCTAAATTTAGTAGTATATTTTGAATTATATTTTTTATTAAATAAAATAATGAATTGTTTGGCAACATATTGTCAGAGAAGCACGTGATTTTGGTTGATACCCCCAAAAATGAAGCATGCGTACTATAACGTGTTATTATTGTTCTTTTTTTTTTTGTTTTTTCTGAGTTTGCAGAAGTTGAGTGTCAACATAGTTTTACAGTCAAGCAAAATTACCAATGGATTGTGTTTAAGATATCGGACAAAAATGCATTCCGTCTGGAAAACTCATTAGATGAAAAAATTCCATTATTTTAGCATAAAATTAAAAATCTGTAAAGGGTTTTTTAATAGAGACTTAATAATTTCGTATTTAATCAAACACATAATCATAGAGAAATCGGGCTTTTAAGGATGGATATCGATATTTCTCATATAACCACCCCAAGAACGTTTGCTGTGATTGATTCGTTAGAACCAATTTTCCTGCACTTTTCCACACACATCGGACGGAACGTTGGTAACTTCCCGTTCGATATTGTTCCTCTAACGTTAATCCAACAATGTTAAATCGCATGGGTATGGGTGAAGCCATTCGACCTGACCATTTCTCGGGATTACCGAACTTCCCCTTCAATAGAGCAATTGTTTGACTAGCTGTGTGGCATGTGGCACTATCTTGTTGGAACCACATATCACCGATGTCAAGTCCATTCAATTCTGACCAAAAATAGTTTTCCAACATGGCACAACATGGCGAACTCCATTGACCGGTAACATGGTGATCATTTTCATCAACGAAAAAATTACCAATGCATATTGCATATTTTGCGAATTGACAAAGCAATTAAGTCAAAAATTAGCTGAAGATAACTTTTCGATGAAAGTCTGGATTTTCTTCAAACTGTGTAAAGTTGCGACCACCGACTCAGAATGTCGGTAGTAATTTTTAATAATTTCCAAACGTTGCTCGTTTTTGAGCTTCACCATGATAAAACTTACGTTTTGGCATTGCCGGTTTAATCAAGACTTCCTCGAAGTCGCCCCGCACTCACCCACGGCACTTTTGGGGTTGTCCTAAGGAACTGACATATGCCGGTGGCATTGCGTTGCTTACAGTTAAAAATTCGATTTCAGTTCGGTGCTACTACGCCAAACTATTGAAAACAAATCTTACCCATGGAGCAAGAACCCAAACCAATTAGGTGATTCACAAGAACTCATATCAAGTCATCAAAAACCATTAAGTTTGTGATACTTCTTTGTCTTTTCTTTTAATGGCACAACAGCCCATGGAGTACCTAGGCCGAGCTTTTCGCAGTCACTCATGTTGTGCGGGATACATTTCTGTAGATTATACCAAATCCGAACGGCGAAGTGATCAGCTTTTCTTTGGCAATTTTTGCCATTACCTGCCAAGAGTGGTGCCATGTAGAAAAAATAATTTTTTTTTAATTTTTTGATTTTGCCTGTACCGAGATTTAAAACCCGGGCACTGTGCGTAACAGGTCAACGCACTGCTAACTACCCCACGGTGACCACAACGTTGTGATTAACTTCCTTTAAATATTTTCCATTACTTCAAGTCCGTTAACTACAACTAGAAATGTCAGATACCCGCTGCCTTCCATCCCTAGTCTCGGCTCATGTGGTTAGAAAAATAAAAAATAAAAAATTTACAAGATCGGTAAGGTTAAGAAAATTATGGTACGTTGGGTCAAGGAAGACATTACCTCGATGAGAAACTAGGCAGATATTTCGTGCAGCAATAACGAGGATGCTGATAATTCGATCAGTGCTCTCATCCATCCGAAAACAGGTCTGAAGGGAAACTCCACGGAATTGGTGAGAGATGTTGCATTTTCGAGCTATAAAGTTTTGTGAACTTGTTTATCAAATATTGGGTCATATAAAAAGTATTTGCGGTTTTTGGTGTTGGTACCTACAAATCTGCCAACACTAGTCAAACGGACAAATGTTTGAAAGCTAAAATTTCAGGCATCATTGTGTGAAGTGAACGCCGTACCCTGGATTTGTTTGCTCGATTATGTTCCGGAAATTGCGATATCATAGATGGACCTAGCTCTGGTCGGCCAGTCACTGAAAAAGCCTATGAAATTGTGCAACTTGTGAAGCAAGAACCACACAAAGCTCTTAGGAGTTAGCGGAGGCACTAAACATCAACCAGATGTCAAATTTGTGGGTACCAAACGCGGATACAGTACAGCCAACCCTTACAGTGCTGCAGCTAATATATGTAGTGTGTATAAGTGTTTTTGGAAGAAAAATTTACATATAAAGTTATTCTGAATTAACTTTAACGATGTTAACTTTTTAGTTAACGCTTATCGGATTAACGACGTTAATTTCTTGATTAACGATACCAAGCTCTGAAAAATAGTATACGATAATTATAGCAACGTATGTTTTTCGATTGGACCTGTTGTTGTGTCTGTGATATTCTTCTTCTTTTTCTTCTTCTTCTACCAAAAGTGAAATCACAAAAGTTTATTTCTATTTTATTTCTGAAGAAATCAACAGATTCACTATTGCAATATCACATTCAAATACGATAAGGTGCTCACAGGACTAATGACTTGTTACTGTATGAGACCTTGTGTATGACCTAAATAGAAAAATGTTCGCTTGTTCGTCATTACAGCGTAAAATATTTCATTCTCAATGTTTGTATAGTAAAATTATCAACATTTTTTTTGTTGGCGCAAATAAATTGCACTTGTCAACAGTTGCAACATTTTCCATTACAAATCTGCGATGCAATTTATTTGAATATGGCATCATAGAAATTCTTGGAGGTGGGTACATTCATTCACTCAGTTTCGAGGGTTGCGGTAGCACACGGTGCCGGCCTTGTTGGAAAATAAATTAATTGGCTCAATGATAAACGACAGATTTATGTTGTGGCCACAACACAACCAACCAAAATATGTTGCAGATTTTTAATCAAACACAAAAGAAGAGTTAAAATATTTACGTTTTTTACTTTTTTAATTTCTACATTAAAATTATTACAAGATAATATTATAGTAAAAATAAAGACGAACAATAACAACAATTGGCATGAAATAGTTAGGGTTTTTTTCGTACTGCATGTAATTTCAATTTATAGGCACTTTTTAATTTCAACAGATACATTAAAAATTTAAATAAATAACAATTTGAATTTCTAAATAAAAATAAATTTAATTCATAATTTTCCACTTTTTGCTACTCGTTGTATGTAGAATTTTGTAATTAGGGGAGACTGGGTAGGATTTGGAATAGTTCTTGATTAGGGCAAAACAACTCAATTTCTTCCAAAACATATTTACTATAATATGCACTTTTATCATTCGTTAGTAATATTCGTCTAAGCTATACTGAAAAAAAACTACCAAAAAGGCAGGTTTTTGGTGTAGACGGACACAAGTTTTTGTTTTCACAACAAAATTGTTATCTTTAAGCTAAACCATTTTCCTATGATGGACTCCCAAAACGATAAACCTGAAATTAGAGTATTTAAAGTCTTTAGAGTCCTCAGAGTCCTTTTAAGGTGGAAAACGTAAGCGTCTTGAAATTACTCTAGAATACTTGCTAAAATCTCAAAGCCAAATTTCGTTGTTATGATCAAAGAAGATCGATTTTAGCAACGATATCGCCCCCGATCTCCCTCAAATCAATTCAATTATTACAAAATACACTTGAGCGTACTACATGAAATGAATTTATTCTAAATAAATCTGAACAAAAATAAGTAGCCACTACGCATCCCCACGAGCAATCTCAATACATTTGCATGAATTTGGTTAAAACTTTTTGGCATTTGGCCAAATGAAACTTTTATTTATCATTGGGCAAAAAAGAAAATATTTGGCCAGGTGAGAAACTCCTCTGATCTCTGAGGAAATTCTGTATTTCTGTATGGTTAGGGTTGAGAGAGCGCCCAAGAGAGACGGGGAGGGGGCGGGGGAAAAGCAAAAAGAAAAATCACTAACAACAACAAAACTACAACAACAACGTGAAAGACAAAGAGGCGCGCGAGAAAATATCTCGTAATTTACAAGAATTTCTGGCACCTTGCAATCGGGGCACAACAAAAACTCAGCACCAGCAAAACCAGATGAACAAATTTATTTGGAAACAGAAACAGAAAATAAGTAGAATAAAAAAAAAATCTTGCGAAAAAAAATTGGTTGAAATGAAATGTTCTTCTGCGCTTTTGGTTTTAATTTGTTTATATGGTATACTTGTGTTGTTGTTACTGTTGTTGTTGTTATTGCGCTAAGTTGGTCAAAAGTATTTTAATTTACTTTGAGTTAATTTCGTGAACAGATACGCCAAATTTATATTTTCTTTTTATTAAAATTTATTTTTTTTTTTGATTATTTTAGTTTAATTAATGTAATTAACATTAATTTTCTTTCTTTAATTTGACGAGTTCAATGACGTTTGATGTTTCCTGTGTTTTGTACTGTTTCCCACTTCAAGTATTCTGATGTATGTATCTAGTAGATATTCATACTAAATATATCCTTATCAGCAGTTGGATTGGTTAGTTTAAAGCAGCTATGATCAGCCTTTGAGCTCGCGAGCAAAAACAGCTTTTGTGCTTTCACATGTACACATATGGAGCTTATGTGCTTTTTTACAAACCCGACAGATCGAGTCATGCTCAGCGTTGCCAGGTTGACGATTTAAGCGTCATTTTGCGGATTTTTTGGACTCATGACGATTTTAAGCGGCAAATTACGTTTTTTTCTTCTTGTGCGAGTAATTGTATCATGCTGAAATGGCACCACTAATATGACATCGATAATTTGTGCGTATATCGGATTATCTGTGATCTTTCATGAGACCAAAAACGAAGCGTGTCGAAAGGCATTACAGTTCTTGTCATAAAGAATATTATGACGAAAGAATAATTTTATTTGCTAATTTGAAAAGAAAAATTATTCAATAAGATGAAGTTAATATTTTATTATTCAGTTTTAAGTAAAGAAAAAATGATAATGAAGTAAATAGTAATATTGAGGAAATGTGTGTAGAAAAGGCTTCTTTTATTGTTTCGCTTGCGCTGTTGATGCCCTTTTGATGATGACATTTTCTTAAAAAATATTGAACAATTGTAATAGAATCGAACGTATTAGGTAATATTGATATCAACAAATTAAGTTTAATATGCACAGAGGTTAGGCGCCAAGGTTATGCGTGATACCAAAAAGGGCTTGTAGATTGTTTATTAAATATAAACATAAATATGCCAACATTCCATTGCATTATTAACCAACAAGCATGTTTTGCGAAATAATTGTGTTTGAATAATGTAATATGCATCGCAGTAAAAATTATTAGTAACGCTCTCAACCACAGGAAGTTTGAATTCTGACCACGGGGATTTACTTTTATATACTGAAGTACGTTGGCTTAGCAAGGGGAAATGCCTACAAATATTATTTAATTTGAGAATAGAAGTAATAATTTTTTTTGTACAGACTATGAGTCCTGAAATCGAGTAGTTTATTTTAGCTCTTAAAGACAAAGATTTAATTTTTGATTTAGCTTTTTGGTGCAATATCACACAATTAATAAACAAATTAAACTTACTGCTTCAAGAATAAAAAAAATACCAAACTTAGCAGAAATATTTCTTGGACATAAAGAATTAAACAAAATGGAAGAATATTCAAAAACAATAGAAATTCTTTTACAAAATTTTGGAGTCAGATTAAAGAGGATTTTTATGTTATAAAAAATGGTATAGATTTGCACGATTACCCTCTTGTTTGTAACATACAGGAACAAAAAATTTAGCTCGAAGAAGAATTAGGACGAATGAGAGAACATTTTCTAACTCCCTCAGAATATTATATTCTATGATCGGGTCTACGTATAATTGTGAGTCAGCAGTTTCTACCATGAATATATTATTTCGATCACCATGTTACTGATCTCATTCACATTAAAAACTACGAAAATGAAATAGATATAGATGAACTAATGCTTTCCTCCTTAAATGTGTACACTTACTTTTGCAACGTACTGTTTACCGAAGTATCAATATAAAAGCTTTTACGCGTACCCAACACAATCGCACAAATTCCTACATGGAGGTTGGGCATAGCTGGTTTAAAGATTTATTTACGTAGTTCGAGTAATAGATAAATTGATAAGCCATAAATTGTTTAAACATTTCTATAACAATTACAACAAACTAAGTAATAGCTGTTTAATTTACTCAGTAAATTATTTCTGTTTTCGTAGATCATTCTAGTTTTATAAACAAAATCATCCGTTTCGTAAAAACAAAAACAAACAAAAAACTTATGTGGTATAAAAATTAAACTTTGTTTAAATCAATCGATCGAGTGAAATACCTCAATCTCAATTTTATTTTTACTCCTTCTGTAAAGGGGTGAGGGCTTTGCGTCTCCGGACGAGGGGGGATCTCGAGGGAAGTTGAAAGTATCGTGTATAAAAAAAAAGAAAGGCAGCAGTAAGCGTTCTTACAATATTTATTTATATACAAATGTAATTGGGGCGTACCTTTTCCACCTCGATTTTCCTTATGGCTTTGAGTAGCGGCGTCGGGTAACGGGTCTTCTAAATGTTGGGTTTGTTGCTGCGTCTCCTTTTCTCGGCTTCTCGATTAGTAGTAAAAAAATTCTTTAAACATTTCGGAAAAATGTCTAAAGATTGCCGAAATATCCCCGCTTTTCTCTCCAAACTTAACGAGAGGAAAATCAAGCTGGTAAGGGTTGCCAAGATTACAAATAATTAACTTAAACCTAATGAACATAAAAATTATCGCTCCGGGCCTAAACACCTTCATAACATCTATGGTAGATGTTGAAATTCAAATTTATGTCCCCTGTTCAAAAACGTTTCATAGTACATTTTTAACAATTTATGACTTTGCTCTGAAATGATGATGGGCCAGAGCATGATGAGAATAAAACGAGGAATTAGGATTTAGGAGCGAAAAATACAAGGTAAATTTTTGTACGATCTTTCCTTTTCAACCACTTCAACTCGGAATACATCCTGAATAGTGATAGATCCTGAATAGTGATCGGATATCTCTCAGAGAACAGACAAAACTAAGAGCGGTTATCATCGAGCGTAAGACTCTTAACATAATAATTTTCGTTTTTATGTTTTTAATTTGGAGAGCATAACTAGTGTTGTTAGAGTATATCTAGTTTATTAAACAGGCTTAATTAACAATATCATTTGATTATCCCATTAAAATAAATCAATCAAAAAAAAAAAAAGATATACTCTTCAAATTTTAATCTTCTACATAAATCTAGCGATTTGAGCTGGAAGTAAATGAGTAAAGTAAATCAAGAAGCTAAAAAATTCAGGTCAATTGAGTTGCTCTCGTAACATTTACGCCCAGCTTAATCGGATAGTATATATCAAGACGAAGTAGAGCATGCAGAGCAGATAAGTAGCCAAAAATATATATATATCAATTGACTACTTAAAGTCCCTGGGGCGTAGTAAACTTTAAGCTATCTTTTCACAATCTGGTGCAAATGTTCTTGCATCATTGCAAATGCAAAATATTTCTGCCATATTTCTTCAAAACATACTCCAAATCGATAGATCATACAGGAAAGAATTGTTCTCTCTAAGTCTCAGCCCAGCAGGCATTGTAACTCAAAATCAGTTAAATATATGCTAGGCGACCGGTAAATGTTTATTTGAGAAAATACATAAATTAAGATTTCTGAAAGCTAAGATATTTCACTGAGCTTTTTATTACATTTCTCTGTAGTTACTGCAGGAGGTAAGTATAAGCTTTTTTGGGAACTTATATTGAGGTCATATTTAACTCATATTCAATTCACCTCATTAAAGGAAATAAGTATTTTCAATTATAAAAAATATTAGTCGGATTCGTGTGTAAGCTCGTGAATGCCTCTTAAACATTGTAAACTGTATACTAACTGTCTCATTTAATAAAATTTTTATCAAGATTAAACTTTGGAGCAGTGTCGGGAAAAAACAATGATAACCATTCATGCCGAGAAAGCGACAGCGCTTACTTAATTACTTAGCTATTTAGCTGGCACTACAACCGATGATCGGCCGCCTCTTCACCAGTCGCCTCTGCTATGCGTGCGCTGACGCCAGTTGATAAGGCCAAGTGCAGTCAGGTTGCCCTGTACCTGGTCTTTCCAACGGAGATTAGGAAGTCCGCTTCTGCATGTTCTTGCACCGTGGCACCCTTCTAGCCGGAGCGCTTTCTTCCATTCGCTCAACATAACCCAGCCAGCTAAGCCGCTGGATTTTTATACGCTTGACTATGTCAGTGTCGTCGTACAGCTCATACAGCTCATCGTTCCATCTTATTCGATACACGTCGTCCACGCATACTGGAGCGTAGATCTTACGAGAAGGCTTTACTTCTCAATTGCCTACTGAGCTCGTAGTAACACCTATTGGCAAGAGTTAATCTCTGCTTGATCTCAAGGCTGACATTATTTCTGGTGTTAATGCTGGATCTTAGGTAAACGAAATCCTTGACGACTTGAAAAGTATAATTTTCAACAGTAACATTTTGTCCAAGACGCCGTGGCTCTTTGTTTGTTGATACAAGGTATTTCGTTTCGTTTTGTCCTCGTTCACCACTAGACCCACTCGACGAGACCCCCTTTCCAGATTGGAGAATGCTGCACTGACTGCTCGAGCGGTAGTGCCAATGATGACAATATCATCAGCGTATGCTAGCAGCATGAGACTCTTGTAGAAAATAGTGCCAGAGATATCGATGTTCGCAGCTCGAATTATTTTCTCCAGCATAAGGTTAAAGAAGTCCCACGATAGGGAAAACCTTGTCGGAAACCTCTTTTGGTATCAAATGGCGCGGAAAAGTCTGTCCCAATTTTCGCTGCGCTGGTGGTGTTGGTCAGTGTCATTTTGCAAAAACGAATGAGCTTTGCAGAGATACCAAAATCAGACATTGCGGCGTACAAGTGATCCCTAATCGTGCTGTCGAAGGCGGCTTTATAATCGACGAATAGATGATGGGTGTCGATCTGTTTTTCTCGGGTCTTTTCCAGGATTTGGCGTAGTGTGAATATCTGGTCGATGGTGGATTTACCGGGCCTGAGGCCACACTGATAAGGTCCAATCAGTTTGTTGACAGTACTCTCGATAGAACCTTATATGCAATATTAAGAAGGCTTATCCCACGATAGTGGGATCACCATTCTTATGGATTGGGCAGAGTACGCTGAGGTTCCAATCATTTGGCATGCTTTCATCCGACCATATTCTGCATAGAAGCTCATGCATGTGTTTTTTGAGCTCTTCACCTCCTGTCTTAAACAACACAGCAGGCAGGCCATCTGCACCTGCAGCTTTATTGTCTTTCAGCCGAGCGATGTCTGCTAAGACCTCCTCATATTCGGGCGGTGGTACTTCAACGCCGTTAGTGATTTTTATTCTTTAATTCTTTTTATGCTAAATTAATTTAATAAAGAATAAATTTTTATTTTATTTTCCCCTTTATCCGAACCAAACTTGCAATCGCCGGATGAGAGACCAACTCTTTATAAACCACGCCATCTGTATTGCCTGTGTTTATTTAATTGATGTGAGATAAATATGAGCTTATCGCTAGATGATATAAATGATTAACTGGCGAGATAAGTGTGAGGTAAATATGAGCTCATTTTGTTATATTTTTACATACATATTTGGCATGTTTAAAATTTCACACAATCATCTCGAAATACGATAACTATCAGCTTATATTGAGCACCCAGTTCCCAATTCATATTATCTCGTTATAATCTCAATATTAGCTTTTACCATCCTATTTTATATTTTAATTTAGCATCTCAAAATTACCTCTTATTTATCTCATTAAGATTTTGACTGTAAATTTTTAATTTTTTGAGCTCATTGTGTCTCAAAAAATCGTAGGTACATTGAATAAAATGAGAAGCAGAATTACATCTAAACCTCATGAGGTGGACTTACCCATAGTCTAATAACAAAGTCGGTATTTAACATTACCCATAAAATAAAAACGATTGTCATTTATTATTTTAGTAATTTGCCATCAAAATCATTGGGCATCATGATCAAAAGCAAATTTATGGACGTAAAAAGAGACAAATATGTTTCGGTCTTTTGAACATAAAGTGCAAGTGAACAACCAATGAAGCAAGCACAACTAATCTGGAAACTAGTTATATTTCTAATACTAAGTATAAGTATTATCAAAATATTTCTTATACCTACTCAAAAAACCCCAACTTAACCGATTAGCTAACATATTTCTTTGAGTATATCGAAAATGCATTGCATTCAATATTGCGTGATAAAGTCGCAGCGGAAATATCACTTACCAAAGTCATTGAAAATAATTGCATAATGAATAAGCATAAATGGAACTGCGTGTGTTTAATCAAACTGTTTAATCTAGATACACACAAATGTATGTAACTAATAGTACATATAAAGGAAAACACACAGAAAAGAAAACATAACCGACAAGGATCACAAATGTTAATTCGTAAGTATCTCATGCTAAAATGTCTTAAACCATGTAATTAATTTATTCCTCAGTCTCTGCTCTTCGAGACGAAGAGCAGACGGGAGGCAACGTCATGCAAGCACATCACAGCGAGGGCACAGCAGATTCAAATCGACATACTAAATAAACTTGCCTACTACCCCCACTAATGATATTCCTGCTGGCAAGGATAGAAGTGACAACCTACATACAACCTGCATGCAGCAGACACAATTCTTCGTATATTTGCGGCATGGCATAACGATTATAATGACTGAGAATTTATCAAAAGCGTAAATGTAAAGTGAAATGTCAACGTCGATTGCAAGTAATTTCCTTCCGGTGGCGCGCTCATTGTGACCGTATTTAGTGCTGTCGCTGTTAAAGCCATGAGTAACTCTATGGGGAGTTAATGCTGAGTATAAATGGTATACTCGTATGTAATACTAAAATATATATGTGGTGGAAATGGAAAATGGTATTAATGTACAAAATAATTTTACTATTTTGTTCTTATATTTCTTCTTTTTTTTATGTGACTGTCAAACAAACTTTTACCATGGGCAACCTATTTTCTTTTCCTGTCCTAGTACACGAAAAGTAGGGGTATATCATTTTACTTAGTATGGAAGTTTTACACATTCAGAGCAGACACTTTGAGTATTGCCTGAGTTGACTCAAAGTTAGGAAATTGAGGCCCTTCTGGCATACCTATGTAGATAATGCCGTTAATTCAGGATTGGGCGATTGAACTATTACCTGTTACCTTCAAACGACCATATTTTTTTTGTGTGAAATTATTTTTATTATTATTGATTCAAATTACAAAAATGTGTGGAAATAATAAAAATTTTAGAATCCATTCACTTCAGCTCGATGTGGCCACCTTTTGCCTTGACTATGACCTTCAAACAATTAAAAAATGAGTTGCATGCTGCACGAATATGATCTTGCGGTATTTTGGCCCATTCCCGTACAATAGCTTTCTTCAGCGCATCCATACTGGAATATTTTTTAGTCCTCACCTTGCTCTCCAAAATGGCCCAGATAGAATAGCCCATCGGATTTGCATCTGGCGATTTCGAAAGTCATTGTGTGGACGAAATGAAGTGTGGAACATCGGTTTTTAACCATTCTTGATTCACACGAGCTTTATGAGTCTTGTTGGTGGCGTGTCTTGTTGGAACGTCTATGGTGTACGACCGAAATTTTTGCGTGCCCATGGCTTTAAAGCAGCTTCCAAAATATTATCCCGATAATAAGTCGCCACGTTCGTGCAGCTCCGTTGCTCTTTTGAGTCTAACTTTGTTTTGTTTTGGTGTAAGATCATGTGCCTTTTGGAATTTGTAAGGCTTTACCTTAAGCTCATTTTGGAATGTGCGTCGGATGCTTCGCTGGGATATTTTCAGTTCTTTGGCGATTTGATTACCACTACGATGTGGATTTCGTTCAAGTCGAACGTTAATTTTCCGAACTATTTCAGGTGATGTTACTGTTTTTTTTCGTCCACCACCATAACGTTTGGCAATGCTATTGTGGTACAATTCATCCACTTTGAGATGCCTGAGCTCAATGACTGGTTGTGATTTTCCACTCAAATATAACGCAATTACACTATTACGTTTAAATTCCATTTCGAATAACTTTTGTTCTATAAGACTTAGACGCAAATGCTTGTGGTAGCTTGTAAACAATATAAACAGTGGTCATTGGTATGAATTTGACATAGTTGGCAATATTGCGTTGCCACATATACCAGTGTGAAGTTGGTAACACTTCAATCGCCTAACCCTGTATGTATTTATTATCTTTCAAGTAAATGGCAGCAGCTTACTCGCATGTCTTCATAATAATGTGAAACTGGTCGGATAAAAACAAAATCAACCTATTGACATTATTTGATTTTCCATATAAGGTAACCCATCAGGTGTCAAAATGGATTATACATCGTATTTTGATTAAAATCTTATATTCGATTAGAAGGTTCAAAATTTTAAAAAAATTTTCATGTATGACCATGCTCACATTAACCTCAGTGAGCCCCGACTCATTTTGACGTGTATGGGCAAAGAAGGAAGTGAAAAAGTTAAGTGAGGCGATATTTTCTATTTTGGTAAAAAATTCAACTCATTTTGACATTTCAATCAGCTGCCAAAAAATAATTTAAACGTACAAAATTTTATTTATAGTGATAGCAAAATAAACGAAACTTGTAAAAATAGTAATTTTAACTTCTTAACTATCTACTTACTTACTTAGCTGGCACTACAACCGATGATCGGTCTTGGCCGCCTCCACAAAGCTTCGCCAGTCACTTCAGCTATGCGCGCACTGGCGCCAGTTGATAAGGCCAAGTGCAGTCAGGTTACCCTGTACCTGGTCTTTCCAACGGAGATTAGGACGTCCCCTTCTGCGTTTTCCTCCAACGTGGTTCGAATAAAACACACTTCTAACCGGTGCGCTTTCTTCCGTTAGCTCAACATGACCCAGGCAGCGAAGCCGCTGGAGTTTTATACGCTTGACTATGTCAGTGTCGGCGTACAGCTCATACTGCTCATCGTTCCATCTTATTCGATACGCGTCGTCCACGCATACTGGACCGTAGATCTTACGGAGTATCTTCCTCTCGAACGCTCCTAACAGCCTCTCACCTGTTGGCAAGAGTTAGTCTCCGCTTGATTTCAAGGCTGACATTATTGTTGGTGTTTCTGCTGGATCCTAGATATACGAATTCCTTGACGACTTCAAAAGTGTAGTTGTCAACAGTGACATTTTGTCCAAGACGCCCTGACTCTTTGTTTGTTGACACAAGGTATTTCGTTTTTTCCTCGTTCACCACTAGACCCACACGACGAGACTCCCTTTCCAGGTTGGAGAATGCTGCACTGACTACTCGAGCGTTTTTGCCAATGATGTCAATATCATCAGCGTATGCTAGCAGCATGACACTCTTGTAGAAGATAGTGCCAGAGATGTCGATGTTCGCAGCTCGAATTATTTTCTCCAGCATAAGGTTAAAGAAATCGCACGATAGGGAGTCACCTTGTCTGAAACCTCTTTTGGTATCAAATGGTGCGGAGAGGTCTGTCCCAATTTTCACTGCACTGCTGGTGTTGGTCAGTGTCATTTTGCAAAGACGAATGAGCTTTGCAGGGATACCAAAATCAGACATTGCGGCGTACAAGTGATCCCTAATCGTGCTGTCGAAGGCGGCTTTATAATCGACAAATATATTCTTCACTATCACTCATTGCTTAATTTACTCCTGCAGTAAATATTTGTGCTACCCAAAAGAGTTGGTAAGTATCCAAAATGAGGCGACGGTGTTCAGACCACATTTTAGTACGTACATGAGAGAGTGGACTGTTGCCAAAATGAGTCAACGCTCTAAGGCTAATGTGAACATGGTCTATCAAATATTTTGAATGCAAAACTGAAATTCATAGGTTTTTAAAGAAGTAAAAGTGCAGATTTGATTTAAAACCCCCAAAATTAGTAAGTAATTTCGTGAAACAAATTTCTCGGTAACTATGGACTCTATGTGGTGTATAACCTAACCTTATCATAATAATGCCAAATCTGGGATTTCAAAATCCTCCAGTGAACACCTAAAAGGACCCCACCAGACTTTATGTCCACCAGATTTTTGTTATATGAAATTTGAGTAAAAAAAAGCATTAAAAAAAAACTCCAGATTATTTATTAAAAAGCGAACCATTCGAGATTTGAAGAATGAGGCACTTTTACACGTAGAAAGTTTTTGTTAGACCGTGATTATGTTATGTGTGCTACGTTGTGATCGATCTGGTGGTTACATTGAACTCGTTTCGAAGTAGCGTTTGGTCGAAATGCCTTTTTTTCATAATACTATTTTGTGCGCGATGGCAACACTAAATGTTGTACAAACAAACTTTAAACGATTAAATCAATACGGAGATTGAAGGTAATAAGGTTAAGACCAATTGCATCACATCGTGAATACCGCTAATAATAAATACTTTTCATAGTTTTATAAAGAAAATAATATCTACATTTAAAACCTAAGAATATTTGCATCCTTTCCTGGATATTAATGTGATAGTTTACATACTATATTTTCGTAATCTTTTACATAAATTTTTGTTCGTTTTTTGTAAAATAGCTCATTGCTAACCTGAATACTCGGCGTGATCGGTGTTCATGTCAAAGAAGTCTATCGTGTTCGTTGTGAGAGTGAGTAAAAGATTTCTCTTCGTGCTCGGTGCAAGAACAATTTCATGGTGTTCGCCGTGCAAAATATGAACGTAACCACGGCCTAACCACGGCCTTAGGCCATAGTTATGTTGGTGTTCGCTGGTCGCGCGAACTCATCACATTTTTCTCTCGTACTCTAGTGAGTTCGTTGCAGATTTGCTTTTGATCGGAATACAGTTTTTTTTATTACTTTTTTTTGTGCAATGGCAACACTAAATGGTTTACACACAATTAATTTTGTTAAGATGGAAAGTGAAGTTAATAATTTGCAATGATGCAAGATCATTTACATCACATCGTGAATACCGCTAATATGATTTATAAATACTTTTCATAGTTTTATAAAGAAAATAATATCCGCATTTAAATACTAAAAATAAATTCAAGTAATTGTTTACATATTTTCTTTCTATTTTACGTAACATTTTGTTGTTTCTTTTTTGTAAATTAGCTCATTGCTACCCTGATTACTCTGCGTGATCGGTGTTCATTTCATCGAACATTTCGTGTTCGTTGTGTGAGTGAGTAAAAGCTCTCTCTTCGTGTTCGGTGCAACAACAATTTCATGGTGTTCACCAAGTAAAATGGGAACATAACCAAGGCTTTTGTCAAATGAAATTGTTGTTTTCAGAAACGTTGTTGCAGAGCAAACAAGAACATTAAGATGCATCATAAGAGACAAATATAACTGAGCTATGTTAACAGTGTTGTCAAACCGACAAAAGGATTGCCACCAAATAAAAGTGTCTTTAAGTCGAAAAAAAACACTGAAAAAAACACTGCCAGCGAATGAAGCATTTTTCGTGTTTCAACACGTTGAGTGCCATGCGAGACCAGGTTGGTCGCACAGCGCGAAGGGGTTTTCAGGCCTCATGGTGCCACCTGGTCTCGCAAGAGAATACTGCAGATTTCGCTTTGTGCTGCTGCAATTGGTTCATAGATGGCATATGAAAGAGTGTATTCATGATATACTAGATCGTTCATACTGCTTGAACTGTGGGTATGAGACAATTGTGGCACCATATGGCCTGTTGAAAAAGTAATGAAAATTAATGGATATTTTTACAAAAAATAACGGTATTTGTCGAGTTTTACTTATATTTCAATTAAAATCGGATATTCTGAATTCCTAAACAATATTCTATTGTATTCTGTAAACAAAATTTGGGGGCCGGAGGGACCCCATTTTTTTTTTTCTTGTATGTTAAGCACAAACACTAATGTGTTACATATTGAAAAATTATGGAAAGTAGTCAGGGTTCTAAGAAAGCTTGCTTGTTCTGGGAATTGCGATGGTAATTGCTATAAATTCTGCCCATTGTGATCCATTAGTGATCGTAACCATTGACGTAGACTGCCTACGCATTATTCTGACCAGAGAGCAAGGTGAACTATCATCATCATAAAAATTAACAAAATAAATTAGTGCGAAATGCCCGAGAATGAAGCTCGGAATGCTCAGACAGATCTCAGATATAGGCTGCTCTAGTGACAAAAGCTTTGCTAAACTGGTAATACTCTGTACGGAAATATTGATTCATGGGAAGAAAAAAGTCGAAGGGGAGAAACACTCAAAAATTCAGTTTTATTTCCTATATGATTTTATATGAATATTATTAGTCACAGCAAATTCTATGTGAATTCAATTTCTATGAAGACATAATTGATTTTATTGACATTATTTTTATAAATAAAAACCAAAATAATAATTGCCACAATGTGCGAGTATGTACCATATGTAAATGCATTTCCGTTTATATGAAAATATATATTGGTCTACCATTCAAAATTGTAAGTGTTGTAAGTGTTGAAAATATGCAATTCGAAATAAATCGAAAGGAAAAACTGAATATTTCCTCCCCAATGCCACTTTTGTGCCACTTGACGCATTTGCCAGAGCAGCAAATGCTGCAATTGACAACTAAAATGACAACAGCAGCAGCAGCGCCAACAGAAAACAACAACAGCCAGCAGCAGCAACTACGAAAGCAGGCGAAAATTTTTGGTATTTTATATAGTATGAAATATCTGTGTGTCTGTCTGTATATCAGGTATTTATTTGCATTTATTTGGCTGGCAAAAAAGAAGCCAACAAAACAACAGCGAAAATACCAAAAACCCGCGAGCTGTCAAAATCGTTAACGTAGTGATGACACGAAGCGTTGATGGGGAATTATTGAAATTTCCGCAGCTAATAAATTAATTTGAAAATAATAGAGTGACTGTGAAAAATGCACACTGCCGGCAAATACTTAGTACGTACTCACTTACTGTCAGTGGTGTGAAATGGCTGCAAAATGTAAAGGGATGGCTGAGTGTGATGGTGGGCAAAGGGAGAGGGAATGACGTAAATATTGACGCAACTTTTGGACACATTTCAGCTAATGTCTATAATAGTATTAGTATTCTCGATTATTGCAGCTCAGATAAAACTAACGAAACTAAATACATAGTGGCTCAAAAGTAATTATTGGAAGATGCTATTATTTTTGCAAGTGGCGTCATCTGTCATCGTGACTTTGGCATTTGTAAGGAACATACGCTAACCACTCAAGGTGCGGTATACTCCGCGGAACAACTATAAGTATCTTTTGGGCAATTATAAACTTACTCTCAGCGAAACTTGATTAAGCTTCTTTTTTAATATTGATAATAAAGATTTTATTTTAAGATTATTTTGTTCTAACTTCAAGAATCAAGATCGCCCAATGTTATTTTAAGACAGAAACGGTCATATTGGGTCATATAAAAAGTATCCGCGGTGTTGGTACCTACTAATCTGACCTAAGAAATGTTTGGTTTGGAACCAGGTTTTTGAGAGGACGTAAACCGCTGGGACCAGAATGCAAAAGTGTGTTGGTTGACATCCCTGGTGAGATCTGCATCAGCAACAGATACCAGTAAACCCATTACTGACTACCAGCTTGTATCAGTATATGCCATTCTTAACAGATATCTTTACTCAGTCAAGGGGGCTAAAAGAGAGAGAGAGAGAAAGACAGAGAGAAAGAGAGAGAGAGGGAGAGAGTGAGAGAGAGAGAGAGCTAGAGAGCGAGAAAGAGCGAGAGAGCAGGAGAGAGAGAGAGAGTGAGATAGAGAGCGAGAGAGAGAGAGAGAGAGAGAGACACCGAGAGAGGGAGGGAGAGAGAGAGAGAGAGGGAGAGAGAGAGAGAGAGGGAGAGAGAGAGAGAGAGGGAGAGATGAGAGGGCTAGAGAGCGAGAGAGAGCTAGAGAGCGAGAGAGAGCGAGAAATAGCGAGAGAGCAAGAGAGAGAGAGAGCGAGAGAGAGCGAGAGAACAAGTTAGAGCGATAGAGAAAGAGAGAGCGAGAGAGAAAGAGAGAGCGAGAGAGAAAGAGAGAGAGCGAGAGAGAGAGGGAGAGAGAGAGAGCGAGAGAGAGAGGGAGAGAGAGAGAGCGAGAGAGAGGGAGAGAGAGAGAGCTAGAGAGGGAGAGAGAGAGAGCTAGAGAGCGAGAGAGAGCGAGAGAGAGCTAGAGAGCGAGAAAGAGCGAGAGAGTTAGAGAGAGAGAGAGGGATAGAGAGCGAGAGAGAGATAGAGAGCGAGAGAGAGAAAGAGCGAGAGAGAGAGAGAGAGAACAACTTGTAGTTGAGCTGGTGATACCATACAAAACTTAAAATCTCAAATCTTTTCGCTTGCTCAAAGTTTCTTGGGGAATGTACTCAATAAAACACAAAAGGTTTTCTCTTGTAATCTTGTGATTCGGTATCTGTGGTTTAAGCATAACAAGTTTCTAATTCTTTTTTATCTGCCATACCGACGAGTCACACAACTCCCGATTTCTTTCTTATTAGAATAAAAAGTACTGCAAATACACACTCGCTTACAAATATAAATTCATAAAGATACTAAATGAATTTGTGTATTTTGTGTATTTGAGGGGAGAACAAACAAATTATTAAATGCATATGTTTGCAGATACGAAATGGTTTTTTCATTTTAATTCACATATTTTAATCCTCCACAAGAATTTTTCATGCATACATTTACAAATGAAATTGTGTGGGAGTGTGTGTGTGTTTTCGAACAAAAACAATTAGGCAGTTTACCTTTCCAGTAGTGACTTTTAATGCTTTTTCATGAGCTGTGTAAGCTTCGCTTTCTTTTTCTTCTTTCATTTGTTTGGCTTCTTCTAAAATGCTCTGCTACCCTTCCATGTACACATATTTACATACATGAAATCATTTATATGGATGTGTATGTGTGTGTGTATGTGGGTATATTGAAAAAAAGCCACTCGTGATGGTAATAAAATGAAATTAAATAAAAATGGCACACATACTTTCAGGCGCTACAATGACGACACCTTTACTTAAACGTAAAATAATTCGCCAGCAAATGTAGAAAAATGGAACATAAGAAATAAAATGAAACGGGAATTCTTTTAAAATTTAAATATACAGGTAGTATGTAAGTACCATATATGAACAAGTGCAAGATAAAAATGTTTAGAATTTATTTATGGAAACGTGTGTGGATGGGTGTGTGTGTGTTTGTGTGTTTGTGTGTGTTTGTGTATGTGTGTGTGATTATGTTCCTGAGTTAAGTGAAAGCATATGCCAAAAATGATAACAATAAAAGAAAAGGAAACAGAAATGCAAATAAAATGCGTGCCACACGCCGTCAGGAAAGCAAAAAGGCAATTACATAAATCACAAAATGTTTTTAAGGTTAATTAAATTAAAATTGAAAGTGTACAAAAGTAAAAGTGAGTAAGAAAGTGAATTTGGAATTTTGTAGAAATAACAACTTAAAGTCGAGCGCCTTTAAGACTTACAATTTCGATATAATTTTCATGTAATTTCCCTTCTTGCTTTTAATTTTCTTAATTAATCGTAAAACAAAATGCAATTGATGCAGAGTGTGGCTGTATAAATCAGCATCAGAATTCCTAAGAGAACCTTCAGACTTTACCTGAAAGCATACATGCCAATCGTTTTTGTTTTCGCTCTCGTAACATCGCCAAACGCACACAAACCAAACACACTAACACACATATACAAATTATCCAAAACTATTCGATAAACTACGAACGAAAATATTTCTGCTTTTATTTCAGTTTTTTTTTCTTAACTTTTTTTTTTGGTTTTGTTGGGTTGAAATTAATGTCTTTTCTGCCTGAAAAGGTACAAACTTATGTGAGACTCAACTCAACTCCCTTACTACCCCACACTATTTTTACCTATCCACCTATAACTTACACTCACACACATGCACAAAATATATAAACTATCAACCTATCAACCCCCCCTACTCCTCCTTCACTTACATACTAATCGAATTAATGAAATTAATTTTTGATGATATTGAAATTAGTACAGCCAAAGTCACTGGGAGAAACGGAAAAGAAAAGAGCACCCAAAATAACAAACAATACAATAGAAAACAAAAATTTCTTTTAGTATTTTCAGATTCTTCTGTTATTGTGTTGTTGTTGTTGTTGTTATCATGCATAAATTTTATTTGACACAAGTCAATGCCTAGTACATGGGCGCAAGAATGCCATAGAAAGTGCCAGTGAAGTAAGTATGAAGCAATGAAGCAGGCACTGCTCCTGTTATTACATTTGACATTTGTGCATGTGAGTCGGGGAGGGTGGCTGGCTACCTGGTAACTTATATATGCTATGTATTTTTGTATATTCGATTAGGTATAAGTTTATTTTTTTGGCCACTTCAGGGTTCAATGCGATGTTGTCGGCTTCTTTTGCTGTCAGCGCGTCAATATTGTTTTCTGTTTTTCTTTTATTTTATTTTTTTTTGGTAAACTGCTGTTTGTATTATTAATGACTTTTCGACATGTTCGATTCGATTTCATTTTACTTTGATGAATTTTAGTTGAAACAGCTACTACTGCATACAAGTTAGTTCGATACTTTATAGATAAAAATTCATTGTCGTTAGCGTATTAAAATTCTGTGTGCAAGAAGACCCTGGGGCTATACTAAATATTAAACATCAAAGTATAAAATTCTATTTTTAATGAGTTTATCTAGTAATAATTCAAACTTTGAGGTTTAAAGTCAGCATACAATTACGTAAATTTGTATTTCCATAGCTAAAAGTACATTTTACAGGGTGGAGTATAGTAGGATGAATATTAACTAAAATTGTTCAGAAGAAGACGATTGTACCCGATAGAGCCAATAAAGGGTAACACTATAGAAACTACTTAATATAAATCAATAAGTCGGGCGAAATGAACAGGAACTGGACCTTACCGGTAAACTAATAAATTTGGTAAAGAAACTAAATCAAGCCCTGAAAGCAACAGCAATAAATTCATAATTCAAATGCCAGGCAGTTGTAGTGAAATATAGTATGCCGGTCACCTACAATTACATGAACCACCTAGGTTCAATACCAGACATTCATACATAAGTATATTAGTAATTATATATTGAGCCGGAACTTTATACTATCCAAAACTCAAGTCTCAACACTTTGATCGATTAAATTTTATTTAAGTCTAAAGTAAAAGTCCAAACCTTTTTCTTTTTAATACCATGCGATAAGGACATCTCTTTGCCGCTAGGTAAAACTACACGCTCTGTCAAACCAAATCAATGGCGCCATTTCTTCGCATTTAGTTTTGTCAACAATATTCAGTTCATAAACAATCAAGTTTCATACAATAAAATATTTATTTTCGCTCTTAAAAATGTCGAATTTTGTGCCTACAAACTACGATATGCGAACATCATTGATTTCCTGTTTCCAATTGAAATCTACTTTGGAATCTCATCGAATGTTTGTGAAAGCTTACGGCAAGCACGCTCTAGGCAAAACATAGTGCAACGAGTGGTTCAATAAGTTTAAAAGTGGCGTTTTTGATGTCAGAAACGAAGAACGTGGTAGACCACGAATTGCAAGCTTTACTTGATGAGGATGAAGATGATGGTCAAACGCAAGAACAACTTGCAGAACAATTAAGGTAAGTGTGACCCAACAATGCATTTCGCAACGCTTAAAAGCCATGGGTGAAAGCCATGATTTTGAAGGTGGGAATATGGGTGCCGCATGAATTGACTGAAAGACAGAAAATCGAAAAATCACATGTGCAATGTTGCTCGCCAGGTACAAAAGAAAGTCATATCTTCATCGAATTGTTACTGGTAATGAAAAATGGATCTATTTCAAGAATCTCAAACGTATACGATCATATGTTAAGCCCGGTACACCGTCCAAATCGACAGCAAAGCCAAATCGCTTCGGAAAGAAGACAAAGCTCTGTGTTTTCTGGGATCAGCAAGGTGTTATCTGGTTTGACCTTCTGAAATCAGATGAAACAGTTGGCCGATTTGAACCGTGCTTCGAGCCAAAAACGTCCAGAATATCAAGCTAGGCAACACAGAGTGATTTTTCTTGATGACAATGCACCATCACATCGAACAAAACAGAATCGGGAATTGGTAGATTCGTACAGGTGGGAAGCCCTTCCCAATGCGGCTTATTCACCAGACTTGGCTCCATCTGACTTCCACTTATTTTCATCAATGGGGCACGCACTTGCTGTGAAAAAATGGTTCGATGACTGGGTTGACTCAAAAACGAACAGTTTTTTTGACGAGGCATTCACAAATTGCCAGAGAGATGGGAAAAATAGCCTATACTTTGAAGATTGAATGTATATTTCTTTAAAAATACACGTTGAATCAGTTTCATACTTGTACACCTGGCAAATGGTGTTGAATCAATTATATTCTTCCAAAACCAATATCAAAGATCTGTCGACGGGCCTTAGAGTATAATCACCAAGCAGACAGCGAGCGTGGTAATGTAAAAACTACAAAGAAGATTTTAAGGTTCAGGAAAGGTAGAAAATATAGAATGGAAACTATCGTTAACGACTGCAATCATTTGAGACGCTTTACAGAAGCTCTGTGTGTCTCTCCAGGAACATTGAAAAATTCGAATTAATACCAACAGCTCGCCCAATTTTCAAAAGCGTACTCCCAGGGAGCCTAACTTAGTCATATGTTAAGAGGCCTGTTTCTTGGACCTCAAGGCGTTTACAGTTAAATTTTACTTATCATCATCTCATCTCGTCTTCACCAGTTGTCAAAAAGCTGAAGACTTCTGTGAGTAAATTAACTAAAGATGCCTATCAATAAAAACACATTTATTCAAAATAAAAAAACATTTTACAATCAAACACATATTTGCAGTAACTTTTTTAAACATACAAAGCAAAAAACAAGTAAATAATACTTGCATGTTATCAAGAAATAAAACGTTTACATTCTTCTATGCCAAAAATACAGAATAAAATTTTATTGGGTATGTCAGTTTTAATGCGAAAAGATGTTACCAAAAATACTAATTTGTTAAAATGTTAAAAGCAAAAAGTCAAAGAAGAGGTGCACACGTTCGTTCGTAAACGTAGAAAAATAAACGCCCTCACAAGCTGCCAAAGAAAACACTACTTACATAGAAGAAGCTAAGCGCAACATGGCAACACCCTTAATTTTGCTATTGTTGTTGTTGTTGTTGTTTTTTGTTTGGTTACCAAGAAAACTCAAAAACTCAAAAGCAGAAGAAACTAAAAAGCAGAAAAATGATAATCACCATCGCGTGCCACAAAAATTAAGGAGTGGATGTGATTTTTATCATTTAAGGTATAAAAAAAAACACACAAAAAAAACAAAAAAAATACAAGAAAAAAGCCAACAACAACAAAAAACACAAAAACAATCGCTATGAAGCTAGAAAAGCAAGCTGAAACGAAACAAAAAATGACCATAACTGACGACCGTAAAGTAAGTAAACGAAATAATAGTTTGAACACAATAATGAAGAGGGACAGACAGAAAAGTCGGGAGGGGGCGGGTGGTGAGAGGGGTCGATTGGGGGTTGAGGGCAAATAAGTAAATGGGAGAATAAGTATGTAAGTGAGTGAGCGGGGAGCGGCGAGCGGTGAGCGGTGAAGATGAAAGTGCCAAATGAGAAACGCAAACGAAATTACGGCCACTCCCAAAGGTACGAACCTTAGTACTTACATATACCATATGTAGTTACTGGAATGAAGGGCGTGTTGTAGGTAGAATTGGCATGCATGTGAATGTCGAAATTTTATTAAACTCCGGAAATTACAATTTGTCGGGTAGCAAATTAAAAATGAAAAAAAACAAAAAATGTAGTAGGAAAGTATAAACATAAATGCCATTTAAATGGATTTTTGCTGGTAGCAAAATTTAATTTCAAAGTGTGAATTTTCTAAAAAACTATTACAAATTACTTTTAAATATTTTTATGCAAATTTCGACTTCCTCTCCACAAACTATTATATTTAACCTTTACCCGAAAGAAGCATACAAAACTGTATACCCCTAGGAAAATAAAAATAAAGAATAGAAATAAAAAATAAAAAAAACCAAACATAATAATATTAAATTAGCAGCACTTTCGAAGACGCTTCCCTCTTCTTTTTTTGTGCATAATAAATTTTTTATTTTGCTGTCGTCTTGCATCACATCGCATTATTTACTACCTACTACAACAAATGTTGTTGCTGTTTGCCGCTGCCGCCGCAACAAACAAAATTACGGCAATGCTATGAAAAACCGCTAACGACTTTCTGAAATTGCATGAAAATTACCCGCTAATGTCCAAAATTTTTCGGTGTCTACGAAATGTTTGCTACATATACGGTAAAAAAAAAAAAAAACAAAAATGAATAGAAAATAGCTTGGCAGCTTTGCTCAAGCTACTTACTCGCTAACTGCTTACAGCCGACACTAAAGCCAGTAGACATCGTCAGACAAGCTGAGAAGACGATGAAGAAGAAAAAGAAGAAATTATATAAAAAGAAAAGAAAAATAGCATCTAGCCAAACCTTGAAACATTTTATGTGTGTACATATGTATGTAGTGTAGTGAAATGTATGGTAGCTGCAATAGCGGCGGAGCGTTAGCCAAAACTTCATATGTCGGGTTAAATATGCTGAGCAGATGAGAAAGCTAAGTCCCCTCCTAAGTACTATGAAGGATCGGGCCGACCCTTTTGTTACTCTCTTTTTCTTTTTCTTCTTGTTGTTATTGTATGGTAACATGCAAACACGCTTTGGTTGTTAAGTTTTCTGTTTGTTGTTGTTGTTATTATTGTTATTGTTGTACTTTACTTGTATTGTAATATTCTTTCCTCTATTACGTTTATTGCAACATAAAAATGCATATACACACACAGACACAGACACATACATACATACATACTCGTAAGCGTATTTGTATTTTATCAAGGGCAAGGACAATGTACTCGAGAATATGTTTTCTTAGAGTAAAATAATTTTATTGAATATTCACAAGGGAAAAGAGTTTCGCTGGCAGAAAGAATGTTGCAGGTCTTGAGCTTTAGGCTTTATTCGTTGGAGAAGATTTAAATAACGCTGGAACCTAGCTAACTATACAGAACACTTGACAACCACAATAGAATAACAACTATACTGGCAGATTATTTTAGAATTGAGTTTAGACTTCATCAAGAAGAATTTCAATTTGGTAATTCTGCGCTTACAATTTTTCTAGTTTAGTAAAATTTGAGCCTTTTTTTTATTTGAAAAACTTGTCCTGCGATTGCGTTAAAAAAGTTTAAGAAGAAATGGCATAATAATACTTTTGAATCTAGATCCTAAAAAGAATAATATTAAATATAATACAGGGTGACAATTAGTAAGTGTATACAATAGTTTTGGATATGCAAAATTTTTTGTAATTAAAAACGACAAACAGTCCGATGAAAAAGATAACATAATGCATGAGTATGCCATTAAAAGAATGAAGAAGAAAGAGTAAAAATATATTCAAACGTTTCCGAAGTGGCCATCCTTGCCACGAATACACAGCTTCAAACGCTTGGATAAATATCTGGCGACTATGGGTCGCAGCTCCTCCATCGTTATTCGGTCCGATTCATTCACGATGCAACAACTGTTTCGCAGGCTGCACAACTTTATGGCGTTTAGCGCAGACGCTGGCCTCTTAAATGGACTATACGCTGTAATCCATCGGATTGAGATTCGGCGAATATGGCGGCCATTCTTGAGATGTGATAAAATGAAAGCCCTGAAGAAAAATGAGTCCTGCACCATTCTTGTGTCGTTGTGGCTCTGTTAGCTGGCGCAGAATCCAGCTGGAGCGTCCAATCATTATCGCCAAAGTGCGGTCGCGCCCAGGTCGGGAGTACAACAGCCTCCAGTACTTCTTAGTTGGTTTTGACTCCTTGTTCCACAAAAATTAAGGGTATCTTGGCATTTGCTTAAATCCCACCCCATACCATGACAGATTGAGGATTTTGACGATGTTGAATGACGAATGATAGGCCAGGGGCCTCTGTTGACCAGCTTCTGTCATTTTGACTTTGATTGTGTGTTTATTTAACAGTAAATAGCTTTTCATCTGTAAACACAATTTTTTTTCATTCAATTTCTGCGGTCCCACGTTGAAGTAGGCGACATTTTTGGTGTCGTATGCGTATATGTTTTCATCCGTAAGTAGATGACCTTTTCGGAGCTTGTAAGCATTGAATTTTAAGTTGGATTTTGCTTTGAGTCGAACTGATTCACGATTGATACTAGTTTCGTGAGCAACTTTTCTCATGAAAACCGTTAATTACGCTGCACCCCCTTTTGAAAAATTTTGCGATTCCTGAGAGTATTGATGTGGTTGCATTTTCTGCCTCTTCCTGGACTACCATGACCCAGCTCCTTAAACCATTTAACTTCACGAGAAACTAACGAACGAGCAATGCGAAGTTGCTGCGCAAACTCACACTTTCGTTTGCCTATCTCGTGTAATGATATAGGTTAAAGCTGACCGATTATTTGACATCGTAAAATAAACAACTAAATGAACTCTAGACCACATAAAAATTAAATCAGATCTACTCTCGATTACCTAGAAGAATACAGGAATTAAGAAAATTGCAGAAAATTTACAATACTTGTATACACTTATTAATTGTCACCCTGTAATATTAAATGCAACCGCTTCTAACTTCTTAAAAAATGCAGAGGTCTCCAGCCAAAACTTGTTGTTGTCAGGGAAGCCTATAAAAAGCTACATAACTAAATAGAGAATCTGGCTAAGGTTGCAATTTTTATATCTAGACAGTCAAGTGGCGATTAGGGCCCTTGACTCCATTGCTATAAATTTCAGATTGTTAAGACTAGCTCGGCGATGGTTTATTCTTAATGTGGCTTAAGAGGAATCTGTTGGTATTCCGCTCACCAAAAATTAAGAGTGATCTATTCTCTCACTAACTATCCACTGCAAATCAGAGATGGAAAAGGCTCTTTACATGTGTCATCAAGATAGAGATGGCCAAAATATGATAACCAAAGAACCAAACAGCTACTCGTTCAAACATATCATAGCTAGACTAGCTGCAGTTTTCACTACGCACTGGAAAGTAGAGAAACATGGAGCTAGATTAGATATTCCCCACAATAATTTTTGATGCAGTTGCAGTGACAGATAAGTTTCAAGCCTCGCAGACTACCTCACTCACTATATTTACAGTACCTGCCCGGATTAGGGTAGGGGCAGGTTTTGCTTCCCTGAAAAAACTTCCTGAACAGTATTGACGATATATTTGAGATTGAGATTGAAATCGAAAAACCGCTACTATTTCCAGATATCATAAAGAAATTTACCAGTACGTGGAATCTGGGGCCCCCACTTTTGACAAGTTTAAGCTTAAGTTTTCATTATAAAAAATTCTCTCAATAATACCCCGGCCAAGTTGTTCTTGATTTTAAATATTCTGTGATTTATTCTTAAAGGTGCTTAATGTTAATAAAGAATCTTTATTGTGTCCTTAATTTAATATTAAAATCATTTTAAATTAATAAAATCTTGTTATGAAAAGTTTCCTAATCTTGCATACATTAAAAATGCGAGAAATATAACAGAACGACAGTCGCTCAGCAAGACGTAGAACATTTATCACCTGCCAAAAAGTTGTGAAGGTGTAATAATCTTGACCCATAATGAATAAATTATGTAAAATGTATGAAAATTGTCCATATAAACTGAAAGAGGACAATAACAACTGCACACACACACACTCACACGTACACGCACACGCACATACACAAACACATACACATGCATGCAATCAAACTAAAACCAATGCCAAGTGAAATAAAACTAACTAAAATAACTACCAAAACATCTAAACCCTTTTTAGAGGAAAAAGCAGGAGTTGAAACTCTTGCTTGCCACACAGGCACACAACATGTCACGTTCCTGTGTCTAGGAAATCCACTTTGAAGATAGTTTAATTTACATTTATGCTTTACTTATACATACATACATACATACATACTATACACATGTATGTGTATGTACTATACATATGTATGTGTGTGAGCGTATGTCCCTCTACAGGGAATATGTAAAGTCTTCTCGGAAACGGAAGTTAACTGACACTAAACAAAATGTTTAACATTATGCCATGTGCCTGGTGCCTGTCGTCTGGTGCCTGGTGCCTGGTGCCAGTGCACGATGCTACTTACCTGACTGCTTGCTGCTACTGGTGCTACTGCTGCTGTTTCTCTTCCTGCTCTTCCTACAACAGCTACTGCTATTGTTGTTGCCATTTTTGTATTGTTGTTTGTGGTTTTGTGGAACAAAACGCAGTGCAACAAAAGTCAAAAAGGACAATAAAGCCAAAGTTGGTGAGGAAGTGAATTTGTGTGAGAGTATGGCAGGCAGCAAGCAGGCAGGCACAGGTTTATGTGAATAGGGTTAAGCAAAAAAAAAAAGGATTTACCGCATGCCCAGAGTCGCCACGTTGAATCCGCAGGTGTTTCTGAGGTGTTTTCGCTTTGAGTTTTTTCTTTCTTTGCCACTTTGTATTTGTGTTTTGGTTGCTGGTTTTTATTATATATTTTTTTTTTTCGTTTTGAAGTGTGCGCGTTTCTACATTGCAGCTTTGGAATTCATTGCACCACATACATGTAAATAAACTCATATGTGTGTGTGTATAATAAACACAAAAACACACACACACACACACACACACGCATACATGTTTCGTATAATTAAAAATTCACATAAATTTACGTTAAGAATGACACGCCTTTTAATTGGGTTAATTATGTGTCGCAAGGACTTGTGACGTCGCTGCCGCCGCCATTCCTTATGCGGTGCACACTACACAACTCTACAGAAATAACACCGACAAAAGCGCAAAAACTAAACTAGAATGAGATTTGCTGCTTGTAGAATGTGTATTAAAAGAGATTTAAGGTGAGTTGGTGCATGTGTATGCGTTTGTGTGTGTGTGTGTGTGTGTGTGTGTGTGTGTGTGTGTGTGTTTGTGTTTGTGTGCGTTATTCTTTTTAAATTCTCTATTTACTTTGTCTAACCCTTGCAAAGCTCTTTTGAATGCAGTGCTGCCACCTTTTTTTTTATTTATTATTTTACCTCCATCTCCACTCGGTTATCTGACATATTATGACTATGTGCCGTGTGTGGTTTTTGCTTTCACTTTCGCTATTTTTTTTATTTTTGTATTCTGATTCTCGCGTTCTCGTTCTTGCTATCGCTTTTGCACTTTCCTGCTGTTGACATTTGACACTTGAGCTTGTGATTTAACACAGATTAACGTCATTACTCGTGCGTGCAATTTATTTGCATGTCATTCGCTCATGATGACACATTTTATTTTGAGATTTATTAAGTTGCAAATTTCAATTCAATTCATGAAATATATTCTTTATATGGTATTTAAGTATTTTAAACAATTTTAATTATAATGATGAATAATTTTTAGTTAATGATTTGCAATTCAATGTTATTTTTAATTAATTATTTATTTTATTACATTTTCAAAATTTCATTTATTTAGAATGCCGATTTAAGCTGACAAACAGTAAGATTTCATCGCTTATTTAACTGATATTATATAACAATCAGGCCTCACAAGAGAAGAGATTCCGCCAGGGCCATGTTTTTTGAGAAAAACTCGTACTTCAAAGACCCGAAAGAAAAATTGGAAAATTTCTTAAAATATCCTCTGTTATTATTTGCCTGTTTCTTTTTCCAAAAGTTTGGTCAGCTCTGTAAGTAGACTCTGAAAATATATGGAAACTTGTTATGTTATAATTTCTACCAAGTTTGTTATTCTACCCGGATGAATTTTCCATTAAAAAAACAAAATAATTTATATTACTATGGTACATTTGTTCCGGTCTTCAGCAAGACCTAGTAGAGTAGGGTGATACCTAGTAAGTAATTATTATTTAAATAAATGCAGCTGGAAGGCCAGAACATGTAGAAATATTAAACATTTATTACTTTTGGGAAAATTTTATTAAATTTTATAGTTTTGAAAAATTTTCAAATGTAAAAGCTTGAAGACTGAACTTTGTGTTATTGAACTCCTTGTTTCTCTCCACGGCATTGGGTATAGCAGCCAATTGAGGGCGTAGGCCAAGCTTTCCGCATTCATACACTTCAATAAGAGGAAAAAGCGATATAACAAAATACTTATTGATAAATTACGTATTAAATACAATATGTGGACAAGGTGGACCATTTATAATTTGGAATTTGATTTTGGTGTAAATAAGAAATAAATAATGTTTTCCAATGTGGCTTTTATTATGCGAAAGTACAATCCTTCCGGTTAATTGTGGAGCACTATTTCATTCAAATGACTTCCTCGGCTGACCTTCCAGTAGCCCATAGGATCAATCCAATTTCTCAGTGCATTTTCGACTGTATGGAGCTGTACTTGACAGATGGCTGCACCAATTTCGTCCTTAAGAGCCTAAATCGTTGCTGCATGTTTAGCGTAACACTTATCTTTAATGGTTTCCCACAAATAATTTGTCCAACATAGTCAAATCGCAACTGCATGCTGGCCAATGCACATCATTAAAACGGCTAATAACACGATTTTCAAACTTCCAATGTAAAAGATCGATTGTTGCACGGCTTTTGTGACACGGTGTTGGAACCAAATGTTGTCTAAGGCCATATCTTCTAAAATAGTCCACAAATAATTAGTTATCATTGTAGCGCATTCCATTCACTGCAACACATCTTCATTCCTCATTGTCAGAAGAAAAAAAAGGCCCAATGATACCGCCGGTCCAAAATCCATATCAAACAGTTACTCGTTAAGAGGGCATTGGCTTCTCAACAATCGCGCTTGGATCATCTAAGCCCCAGATTCGACAAGTTTGCTTATTAACGTAACCACCGATGTCAAAGTAAGCTTGATCAGAAAAGACGGTTTTTCGGTAAAACTAGTCATCTTCTTCAAAGCGTTCCAGCGTCCAATTGGCGAACATATGGCTGCAACTTTTGTACCAATTGAACTTTGTACGGATTCGCAACAAAGAAGTACGTGAAATGTTTAAATCTGAGCAACAGTAGCAATTTATTCGATTGTGTAGGAGTACGAGAAAGTGTTGTTTTATCCAATCCAGATTCAGTGTCACGCATACCGCGCTTCTCTTCTACCGAATTTTGAACGTAATTTTCTTACACTTTCAATAGAAGATTCACCAGTTTCACCAACGAGTAAATTTTTAGTATTTTTCGACGCATTTCGGTAACTTTTCCAACAAGGATATAAAATATTTGCAATACTCAAGTATAATTCTGGCATTTTAATAAGCATTCCCCATAGCCTATCCAATTCCAACAAAATAGCTGAAATATAAGTCGGTGATTTGATATGCATGATGATTTAAGAAGGCAGAAGAGGCACATCGAACATCTCCACCCTTTATTTATGTATAGGAAATATTTGAAAATAAATATTCACACATTTCATGCCTCATAAGCAGATCGAAAATGTAAAATTTTAAATGGATGGGACCTACACTTTTATGCCGAATGTGAACGGCCAATTTAAAAGCTTTCCTTAGGCATTTTTTACTCTTGGAGGTTTGCGGGTTCTTAACAAGGCGTGGGGACTTGAAGAAATTTTTTTTTCATATTTTTTGATTTTATGCCTGCGAAAAGATCGGCCTAGGCGCTTCATGAGTTGCTGCTCTGTTAAAAAAAAGTAAAAGTTTATGATTTAATGATGAAGAAACATAACGAAAGCTAGTGAGTGAATGAAATAAGAAGTTAGTGATTTGTTGAGAAGTTCAAACGCACCCTCACCAACTAGTTGGGTAAACTGTGGCCATTTAGGTTTTGTATATCTCCAGTTAAATCCTGTAACTTCGATGCTACAAATACACATGCAAGTTATGCAAGTTGATAAGTGTCTATCAAATCTAAACTTTATTATGCACATCAATGTCATCAACAACACAACGTGACATTAAATTATTGTAAGTTTCTTCACTCATGAAAAATTATTCTTTTCAGTTCCTAATACTATCATATAAAAACAGTTGATCAATTAGTTAAATCACTGTATATAGATTTACAATGAATTATTGTGATTTGCCACAAATATCAACGAAAAACACATTTGTTTTTCTATAAAAATGTCTTTAATTTAATTCCATTTAATATCCCTTTTTTTTTTTTTTTTGGTTACTCCAACATTCTTGTGACATTTTTATGACATTTCTCCCCCGCCACACTCCCGAAATTGTAATGGCAAATGTCAACGTCAGGCAGCAGTAGCAAAGAGCATAGAGCACAGCAGCAGCAGCACCGCTCTTCTATATAAGCGAGACAAAATTAATTACTCTCCGTGGAAATGTAATTACGAAAATATTTACCCACAAAAATACTATTTGTCAAAATGTTGTACACACTCACACACCCTCAACTAAAATGGCTACAAACTTTTTGTTGCGAATACACATACATATGCAAGTAGGCGCTCATTTAAGTGTGGTGGGTTTATAAGTTCTAAGGGAGACAGAAAACGAGAGAGAGGCACTGCAGAGCCATGAGACGTGTGAAGCATAGAATGTGGTGGGGTTAAGTTTACGTTTTGTTTTGGTAATGAGAGCTTAAGCATGTTTGACATTATGATTATGGTCAAACATGTTGATGTGTTTTTGTGAGGGTTCTCAGAGTCATTATTTGTGGCAATTTCTTCAGGTGGCACTTTCAAAGTTGAATGTATGCGCATTTCTCTAAAAACGAAATGACTGCTGCAATAATTAATGAGTTATGTACATACACATGTGTTATATATTTTGGTAATTAATCATAGAAATTATGATTTACTCTTGTGATATTCTGGCATTTTTCAAGTTGTCGTTGCTGTTTGTGTTTCTGTGTTGTTTGCTTGTTCATATTGACATTTAAGTAGTTGTGCTGTTTATACCAAATCTATTCGAAGATGAGTGATTTTTGTTTTTTATTTGTATATGATTAATTGGATTTATTGATTGGAATTATTAATTTTGTTCACAAAATTTTATTGGAAATTGTCTCCTTTATTTTGTCATAATTATTTTCACATTAATCATTTCATATTTGAACTTTTATTTTCTTTGATTTTATAGTGAAAAGTGTTGCAAAACAAAGTGTATACGTGAAAAGTCTTCCTCAACTGCATTGATATCATTAATGCGTAGGCATACAGAGAAGATTTTACTCTCTCTCTCTCCCTCTATCTCTCTCTTTCAATAGAAATAAAGGGTTATCACTGATCAAGTGAAAGCATTGCGTTAGCTATTATTCTCTGATCAGTAAGGTTAATTTGCAATCTTTTGAAACGAACTATTCGTCGCGTTTATTTGACGATTTACCTTTATACTATATGCGGGTAACTTTAGCAGGCTTCGACTAAAATTGATTTGAGTATACGGTTAGATGGAGGAGGAACTGGGGCTGATGACTACTCGAGTGATCGAGTCGAATTGACTACATGACTCCTGCAGTGTCTTTCAAGCAATTCAATTGAGAAAACAGCTAAGCTCATACAAAACTGTACAACTCGAGCTTCGAATATCAATATTTATGTTGAATGACAAGGTGATTAAATCGAAGATCATAATGACTTGTCGGGCTACACTTGTGAACATTGAGCATCCCAATGTCTCTCTCTGCTTGATACCTGATCATAGCAATATTGAAGGAAACGAGATACGAGTACGAGTTGGCCAGAAGAGGCTCTCAAATGAACATAAACGAAGCGGATATGCAAACTATTTAGGAAAATAAATGAATACATCATTGCGGTGGTAAACGACTTGTGGACTAACCGGGATGACTGTGAAATCTTACGAGCCCTAGCTTAGAGTGTAAGAAAACCAAAGTTATTTGAGGGCTCCACAAATCTACAGCACGGGGTCATAACGGAAATTTTGCTATCGCACCAATGCTTCAACATAGTTGCATTCCGTCAGAGAAACTTTACAGGAGTTGTCACGTTGAAGAAGAGGTAGAATCGATCTGTTACTTCCTCTTTCGATCTCCAGGGTAACAGATACAACGACACCATTGCCTGGGTACACGTTTATTCATAAACCTAACAGACATAACGGAAGTGGGACTATGGAAAACCAAGTGATTTAATAGGGATAGCACATTGACATTAAATGGAAACCGCGGATAGGAAAATAAGCCTCCTTCTGGAAAATTTTTTAAAGATCAGTGGGCATATTTGTCTCCGAGTTGAAGCGGGTATATTTATTTATCCGTGCGCGCCTTCGCAATTTAACCTAATATACAATTAGTCAAATGATTTTTTAGCAATTTATATTTAAAAAAAATCTTTTTTATTAGATAATTGATTTAATATATAAAAGGGGAAATATAAACGAATCTATCCCGAATGAAGTCGGGCATTCTCTTATTAAATACTTATTCTTAAACTCACAAAACTTTAGAATTAAGAAATTTTTATGATCTACATATTCATGATTCTATGTCCTTGAAAAATGATACCAGCAGAATTTTATTTCGATTAATAATGTTCAAAGATTTTCAGTGGTCGCTGTGGTCTAGTGGTAGTGCGTTGGACTGCTACGCAGAGTGTCCGGGGTTCGAATCCCGGCACAGGCAAAATATAAAGTAGAAAAAATAAAAAAAAAGCTATGAAAAGCTTTTCACTTCGCCGTTCGAATTCGGCATTAAACTGTAGGTCCCTTCCATTCATGTACAAATCTAACACGCACAACATGAGTGGATGCGCAAAGCTCGGCCTAGGCCCTCCATGGGCTGTTGTGCCCAGTAAAGTAAAGTAAGTAAAGATTTTCTTATGGCTTTCTGAGCAGTTAAGCTATATTCGGTTAAACTGAAGTTATGTATGATGGCGTAAACTTTTAACTCGTTTTAACTAATATTTAAAAATATTTAATCATATTTCAGCCGATGGCTCATGAAGCTATGAGAAGGTATAAGCAAGAGAAATGTACATACTAGATCAACAATATAAGGCAGGGTCTTTGGAAAATGCATCTGCAACTACCTAGATGACTACCATACCATTCCGAGTATACCATAAGTTAATCTCGAGCTTAAATCAAAAGATCAGAATACTCTAATCCTTCGAAATACCCTTTTTTTTTGTTTTTATCAGCGTCTAGCTATAAAAGTATAAAATTTTAATTTATTACCTTCACATGCATATACATATACATATTAACTTAATTCTTCAAGAAATCCTTAACTCCGCAGGGTCTTATCTTGTTAAAATACAAGTACAACAAACAAACAAAAAATCAAATTTTATTGTTTGCGGCTACCAAAGTCAACAACATCAACAACCTCAACAATATTAACAACGAATAACAACGAGAATAAAACCATGTGATATAAATTTAATGTAGACATTATAGAGGCATACTAAGTCCTTAGGGATGATAGTGCATGCAACAACAAAGCTTGCATGTGTGCGAGCAATAAAATTGCCTATTAAAAATGAGTAGAGAAGCTCCCAACAACTATGAATATTGCAAAAGAAATAATAGCTTCGCATTACCAATAAGTAGCAAAAGACATTCATATATACACACACACACACACACACTCATAAATATCTATATATATATATATATATATATATATATACCAAACATATAAGAACTATGTATGTATATATGTATGTATATATGTATATTATTTGCGATATAATCAAATTAAGAAAATGTATGGTTTGTATGTGCGCAAGTAACGATATAAATAAAAAAATAAAAATAAAGAAAAATACTTCATTAAAGTTTTACCTATCACAAAAGTTTATAATCTAAAAATTCAATATTTAACATCATTGTTGTTTCTTTACTTTTGCATGCACCCAGAAAATTGTATTTAAATCAACTTACATTTTTATTCAGAGAAGCTTCACTTAGCATAATAACGCAATAAAGCATTTACGATGCTACAACGCCCAAACATATGCAATAGTATTGCAAAAGTTGTTACGTAGCAGGAAAGTACTTTTCCAATACAATTGCAATTGAAGTGCGTGTTATTGGTGCATAAATATGCTTGGCTAAATGAAAAAAAAAAACAAGATATCGTTTAATGATGGCAAAATACAAAACCTCCCCTTCTGCATTCGTGTATTATTTGTACATACATACCTACCTGCTAACCATAGATAGTTTTTCCTTATTTAAACTACATTGTAATTACAGCAAGTGGTTTTAAATCTATACACATTTGCAAAGAGCTATGCATGCCTAAGTGAGTTTACCTTATCCGGAGGGGAAAGTTTTGAAGCATTGTGTAAATTAGCTCTTAGAGCACTTTGACTTTGTGCTTATTCGAAAAAGAGCAACCAGAGCTCTTTGTTTGAATGTTTACTCTTCAGAGTAAGCATTTGTTTAATGTACATATTTCAAGGAAAACTGCGCTCGCCACCGTACAGACTGATTATCCATTCAGCAGATTGTTTTTTATACTACAAAATTGGTAAGCAGTTCTGGAGGCAACAGAGTTAGGTAGACCTTCGGCTTGCTAAAGATCTCGCCATTTTGATGCCCCATCCAAAAACCTTTCTTAGCTCTAGCAAAAAAACTATACCTACTCTGGATGTCGTGAAGCGTCAACCCAACCCAGAATTAAGTGAAGATTGCAGTAAGCGAGTAAGTAACTTTTCTTGCTGCGAGTATCAGCATTTTCAGGGCCCTCGAAAGTCTAACCACTCAGGTAAGGCAAAATAAAATAATGTAGCTAAACGATAATAAGCGCCTTCTATTGGCATAGAAGCATCGCCAAAAGCGCTCATGTAGCGCTTCCTTTCCCGTTGGGTATCAGCACTCAATTGCCATACATAGACAATAAAAAACTTCAATTGCATATTTCCGTTTTGTCAGAACGGAAGCGTAAATGTTGTTGCTTTGATATATTGTTGATAAGAACAAGAATGTTGAACGGGGTGAAAACTTTGTTAAATGCAAATTATTTTTGCACAACAACAACAACAACAAATTTCATTCGAAAAAAACAAAACAATTAAAAAGAATTATAGCATTACGTGAGATATGAAAAGTCGAAATTGAGGTCAGATTAAAAAGTTTTTAAATGCAACATACACACAAGAAAATCAAATTATGTACATCATCGTACATTGTGTATTAATTATTTATTTTTTAAGCTTTTTAGCTAAAAAGTGCAAGAAAGTTTGACTTATGTGGATGATTAAATTTTAAATCTTTATATAATTTTTATTGAATTTATTTTGACTCAGTATTATCATAGAAAACCCAAGAGCAAACTTCATCAAGCATAAAATTCAATAACCCAGCACTTGCAACTAACACACACATCTATACTTACACATATATGTAGATGACAATCTAATTCCAGCACAGTCTGCCAATATCATAAACTTACAGTAGCACCACCAACAAACAGCATAAGCTTCCAGTTCCAATACATCTAGACAACATCAGTGTAACAACGTACAGCAGAAGAGGGAAAGGAATAGCAGCAACATTGCAGCCTTGCCACATTGTCGTGTTCTGTGTATATGTGAGTGGCTGCGTGTGTATCTATGCATTATTCTTCTTGTGTTTTTGTGTAACCGCAAAATTTAATTCTCTTATCAAAAGTGACAAGCGTCATTTTAATGCAATTTTACACCATATTTAACTCATTTTCAATGTGTCTGTTTATTTTTCAACACTCAACACTCGCAGAAAAAAAATTATACTACTTGAGGTTAGGGTGATTTTTAAACAGCTTGGTTTTTGGAAATTCAAACAAAAAAAAACACAGACATTTTACAAAAGTGGATTTGGATCGATAGATCAATTCCTGCCACTTACTTTTTAAAGATAATTTCACTTAAATGTTGCCCGGCCCGCCGCTACTCTTCAAGTGGTCCATTCTGAAGATCCAATTTTGACACACTTTTTCACACATTTCGGTCGGAATCTCGGAATTTCACCAATGACGCGTTCAATGTTGGCTTCCAAAGCAGCAACCGTATTTGGCTTGTCCCTATAGACAAGAGACTTAACATAGTCCCACAAAGAATAGTCTAACGGGGTCAAATCACACGATCTTGATGGATAATTGACTGCAAACGAAAACGTGAGATTAGCTGTTCACCAAATTCACTTCTCAACTGATGCATGATTTCGCGTAATGTATGGCATGTGGTACCGTCGTGTTGGAACCACATGTCGGCCGAGCCCAATTCTTGGATTTTCGGAAAAAAGAGCCTGTTATCGAACGGTACCTTTCTCCATTGACCGTAACGTCTATCGTGTAACGTTCATCATCTTTGAAGAAGTACGGCCCAATGATGCCGCCTGCCCATAAACCGCACCAAACTGTGCATTTTTCGGGATGCATTGGTAGCTGCTGAATTGCCTCTAACTGGTCTTCACTCCAAATTCGGCAATTCTGCTTAGTCACGTATCCATTGAGTCAAAAAGGAGCCTCGTCGCTGAAGAAAATTTTGCGATAGAAAAAACAGATCATCACCCAACTCTTCTAACCATTCACCGAAAATTCGACGTTGTGGTAGGTCGCCTGGCTTCAGTTCTTGCACCAGCTTTATTTTGTATGGCATTAATCCGAAATCTTTGCGTAAAATCTTCCAGGTGGTCGAATAACACAAACCGAATTGCTGCCATCGGCGCAGGCTGAATAGCTTGTTCTGTGGGTCGATTATGACGACCATAAAATGAACGTAGCTTTCGAAACACATTTTTCACAGAGCACGAATTTTGATAATAAATTTCAATTATTTGCAAACGTTGTTCAGGCGTAAGTCGATTCATGATGAAATGGCAAACCAAACTGAGCATTTTTTACTTTGACATATGCCAAGAATCACGCGTAATCTTTCGGAAATATAAACCCCAAAAACCAAGTAGCAAAAAAATCACCCTTTACCTATGGATTAAAGCTTACCATACAATAGAGATTTGAGCTATTGCACTTAAATTTGTAAGAACCCATACTCTTTATCACTACACATTGTCTAAGGGTCGTATATAGTTTGTTGAAGTGCTAATAGAAGTACAATAGTCGGTTCCCTAATATGGGGATCACTGGCCAAAGCTAACCTCTATAGCGTTAGTCTGTGACGGGAATTCAAAATTGTGTCAGCTTTCACCATGGAGTGGTCAGATAATGAGAACCGTATCGCTGTTATAGCACTTTTTAAGTGTGAAATGAAAAAAAGCGATATTTTCAAAACGCTCTGCCCATTCGATATTAGTGGCATGCTCGTCTACCGGTGCATAAAACTGTTTGAGTAGACTGGTGATATCAAAGACCGCCACCGGTCGGGCCATCCACGTGCAGTTCGCATGCCGCAAGTCATCAAAGAAGAATTCAGCGAATGCCGCTCCGAAAACAGAAACTCATGGCCCGTAAAATGAATATCACGCAAAAGTTCATGAGTCGAATTATTAAAAAAGACTTGGGATTTGGTGCCTTCAAATGTCGCACCGGATATTTGTTGACTGCAGCTTTGGAAAAAAATAGGGTAGAAAAATCCAAACGTCTTTTGGTGAAGCACGCTGATAACTTGCACAGAAAAATCTTGTTTACCGATGAACAAATTTTTACCGTGGAGGAAAAATTTAACCAAGCAAAATGATAGAGTGTATATACGGTCATCTAAGGAAGCATCTAAACTGATCCCACGGGTCGAAAAGCGTCATCACCCAGCTTCAGTCATGATTTGGTGGGGTGACTCTAACGATGATGTCACTGACTTGCATTTCTGGGAACAAGGGGTCAAAACTTTGGCCAAAGTTTACCAAGAAACCGTTTTGGAAGCTGTTGTGAAGCCACTTAACCATTCCCTGTTCCAAAACCAGCCGTGGACTTGCCAGCAGGATTCTGCGCCAGTCCATAAGGCTAAGACGACCCAGACCTGGCTTCAAAACAAATTTCCCGTTTTCATTTGCTCTGAAGGATGGCCGTATGGCAGCCCTGATCTGAACCCACTGGATTACAGGGCATGGTTTGCCACAAAGGATACCCCAACATCGATTCGCTGGAGACTGCTTTGATTCGTGCTGTCAGCACTTTTCCAATGCACGAGGTGAGTGCAGGTGTGCGTGAAAACCAAAGGCGGGTATTTCGAATAGGTATTTGCAATATATATCAATAAATAATTATTTTAAAAAATTGGTCCGAAAAACTGTATTATTTTTAATTTTATGACATCAAATGTGTGTAACCAGTATTTATGTCCCTACTAAGTACCATATCACACACATTTCACTCTTCGATAACGTTCTCAATTTGAAATTGAATTGAAATTGAAATTGAATTGAAATCAAACGTAAAAAATAATTAAATAAAATTAAATACCTACAGAAAATATACTCACTTACTTACTACAACTAAATTTAATCGGATTTAAGTGTATTTAGTTTTTATTTTATTTTATTTTTTTTTGTGTTTGATGGGCGAGGGAAAATGAAGATAGCCACCAAGGTAAGCCACCAGCACCGCCATTCTTCTATGTTATCTGTACGACGCACTTCAAAATGAATCCTCATGTACTCATTTACAGGTAAGTAAGTAGAAGGAATAAAAATAGATATATAGAACATACATATAGTATATGTAGGTGAGATGTGTGTGAGTACTAGGAACATATACCATATAGCCACATACGACAACAATGCAAAGCGATAGCAATTCATGCCAGGGAAAACTTAATCCGGATTTTATAGAGTAGAAAGACAAAAGTGCAAGTACAAAACCAGAAATAATAATACAAAAGTATCCACACATATGTACATCCAAACATACATAAATTGTATACCTACCCTATAGAGAAATCAACTAATTTAAAAGTGGTTTAAAATACATTTTTTCCCCTCAACCGCAACTAGTTAAAATATGTTTCAAATTGACTTTTATTCATGGAATGAACTCACGTTTTTAGCATAACGATGTACTTCGAGTACTAAAGTCTATTGCCCACCTCTGCATTTCTTTTCAACTAATTGAAAGTTAGTTTACTTTGAATTATGTACTTTCAGACCAGTTATAATGGACCATTTGGTGGCATAAGAAAAATCATCCAAACATTTTTTTTTTATTTACAAGTCAGAGTAAAGCTCATATAACTGACATGTGAGCACATTAGTATGTCAGTTATAAGAATCGAGTAGACGTTGATGCAATTCTTTGTGGCGATCTCAGTATTTTTGTTTCACAAACATAAATTTCATCCAAAAAACATAAGCGACAAAGCGAAATTTTAAACCAAACTGATAGCCACTTAGTTTATATATATAGTTAGTTTAAGTTTATAAGTTTTTAGTTTATAGTTTATACTAGTTTTGAAAATAATTGTTTTTACAAATTGGTTCCTACCTATATTCCGATAGGGTATGTAGGTATTTATATGTACGTACATATGTAGGTACTCGTATATGCAGCGGCAGAAGAACAACATTTCCGCCTTCATCATGACATCATAATGAAAATAAGTTAACGTACTTTGGTTGTCAACGCAACAAATTGAAATTGGCTGCAGAAAAAATGCACATTCGTAATCGCTGTCGTCGGTTGTTGCTGTTAATTTTACCTCCTATGTTCTTGTAAACCAGTTAGTAATTGTTGTTTCTGCCTTTTTGTTTCTGTATTTAATTGCGTGAGCTAAATTACTGCAATATTATTTACTATAATTTTAATTGATTTAAACTGGAGAGCCAGCGAATGAAACATAGAATATTTAAAATAGGTACAACTATCGTCAATGAAAGAAAATAGTCAGATAAAATAGATGAGTAATAAGTTGAATGAGCCTTTTCATGTGAATTCCAGGTTAGCAGCTGCTGACCTGCACAGGCATACATAAATGAACCATAAAAGCGCGAGGTAGTTAAATACATTATTTTAGCAAATTAACTGACAGTTTTCGTCAGTAAATACCTGAGGCACACTACTTGAGATCTGGTGGACAAATGTATCTCTTATACGTTCAGTTTTGGGTGAAATACTAACATCTTCCAATTGCTAATAATAAGTATAAAAAGAAGAAATTATATATGGATATGTTATACACTTCGCACATTTCTTACTAAACTTTTACTTACATAGTTGGCACTACAACCGATGATCAGTCTTGGCCGCTTCGATAAAACTTCGCGTCAGTTGATAAGGTCAAGTGTAGTCAGGTCTCCCTGTACTCGGCCTTTCCAACGGAGATTAGGACGTCCTCTTCTGTGAGTTCCTCCACCGTGGTTCGAATAAAACACCCTTCTAGCTGGAGCGCTTTCTTCCGCTGGATTTTTATACTCTTGACTATGTCAGTGTCGACGTACAGCTCATCGTTCCATCTTATTCGATACAGTTCGCCCATGCGTATTGGACCATAGATCTTACGGAGTATCTTCCTTTCGAACGCTCCTAACAGCCTCTCATCATTGGTGGTCAACGTCCAGGTCTCGGCGCCATTCATTAGGATGGACAAGATGAGGGACTTATAAAGCGTTATTTTCGTCGGGCGAAAGAGGGCTTTGATTCTCAATTGCGTACTGAGCCCGTAGTAGTAACACCTGTTGGCAAGAGTTAATCTACGCTGATATTATTGTTGGTGTTAATGTTGGATCCTAGGTAAACGAAATCCTTGACGAAATCCTTCAAAAGTATAATTGTCAACAATAATATTTTGTTGAAGACACCAAGTACCCCCGTTCACCAATAGACCCACTCAACGAGACTCTCTTTGCAAATTGGAGAACGCTGCACTGATTGCACGCGCGTTAGTGCTAATGATCTCAATATCATCAGCGATGCTAGCAGCATGACACTCTCGTAGAAAATAGTGCCAGAGATTCGATGTTAGCGGCTCGAACTATTTTCTCCAGCATAAAGTTAAAGAAGTCGCACGATAGGAAGAGGTGTGTCCAAATTTGAACTGCGGTGGTGGTGTCGGTTAGTGTCATTCTTAGCAGTGATACCAAAATCAGACATGGGGGCGTACAAGTGATCCCTAATCGTGCTGTCGAAGGCAGCTTTATAATCGATGAATAGATGATGGGTGTCGATCTGTTTTTCTCGGGTCTCTTCCAGGATTTGGCGTAGTGTGAATATCTGGTCGATGGTGGATTTACCAGGCCTGAAGCTATACTGATAAGGTCCAGTCAGTTTGTTAACGATAGGCTTCAGTATTTTTCACAGTACGCTCGATAGAACCTTATATGCAATATTAAGAAGGCTTATCCCGCGCTAGTTGCCGCAAATCGGGGAATCAAGTGTCTTGTGGATTGGGCAGAGTACGCTGAGGTTCGCATATCTCCTAATAAAATCTCTATATTAGAACCAAAAGCAGCTGATATCGAGTTAGATCTATAAGATATGTAGGTGAACATGGAAGCGAAAAGTCGTACTGGGGGAAACGTTTTATGGAGGCCCTATGCCCGATTGATGGGCATTTATTGGGTCATATAAAAAGTATCCGCTGTTACAAGATGATGTTGGTACCCACAAATCTGTCATGTTGTTGGTGTTTAGTGCCTCCGCTATCATCTGACAGCTTGCTTGTCTATCTTTCTCCACCAATTGTAAAATTTCATCGGCTTTTTCAGTGAAAAGTTATTTTTGATAATGTTGACATTTTTCAGAGACTACATATTTCGATGATGTATAGTATATCGAGTTTTGTTTAATTCACTTTAGAATTTCGCTCTTTGAAAATTTCACGTGAATGGGAGGTACCACGCCCACTTGACCGATATTGTACATCTTAGAAATTAACCTTTTTCAATACAATAACAGATAGCTGTACCAAGCTTGGTTCAGTTTTCTTAAGTTTTACTCGAGATATCCTGTACAATATATATGGACAGACAGTCGGACGGGCATGGCTAAATCGACTCCGCTATGGACGCTGATCATTTATATATGGTATATATATCATTCATGTACACAAAAAGAAAAATATGTTAATACCAGCGATGCCTAATTACAGGTGTTACAAAGAATTTGATTTGAAAACTGCAAAAAAAGGATAAGACAAAAGAGAGTGGCAGAGCTGCTATCCCATTTCAGGCATTGGCCGATAATTCTTAATCACCAACACCTTTCCAATCCAGTTTCCAAAGTTGCATAGATCCAACGTTGTTCAACACCTGATGAATTAACCTCACCAACACATGAAATCAGAAACATTGTCGTCTGCACTGAACAGAAAAAAATCGAAATTCGATTAAACCTCAATTAAAGACTCCCTATGGTTCTCATTTATTTCTAAGATATGTAGTAGAAAGTCGCCGCTAATCATTGGTGGCAAGGAACGCTGGTTGACCTCATACAAAATAGTTGACGTATCGACCATAGTCCGGTTCAACAAATACTCAGAGTGACTTAGACATAAACGAAACTGATAGAGCCTCTTCCTCCCACCGATATCAAAGTAACATGTAACAAAAGAGGGTTCGCTTTTTCTTCTTTTCTTTATTTTAATGGCATAACAGCCCATGAGGGACCTACAGATACTGAGCTTTTCGCTCCTTAAGCCAACATCATTTCAACTTCCATATTATCCTAAACTTGCATTAATACGTAGACAAATCTCCGCATTTAATATTATCATTAAATGTCATTGTATTCCATGGAATATTAAAGTGAATTTTAAAGCCAAAATTATTTACCGAACACAAAGTATACGTATTTTGACACTGCATATGCAAATATGATAAATCACCGCAATTATTGGGACATCAATCAAAATTATATGCTGGTTGCTGGTAGGCAAGTGCCTAATTGAATAACGAATCCAGGAAGTTAAGCAACCAGGCACAGACATCAAAAAAGAAGACAGAGGGAAAGTATGAGAGAGAGAGAGAGAGAGAGAGAGCGAGAGAGCGAGAGCGATGCAGACATTGTGATAAAGACAGACAATCAGATATGTATGTAGATATGTAAACAGTGATAGATATAAAGTGACAATGAGCTGTGTATAAATATTATAGTTGAGGCTTGTAAATGAACCTTGAAATGAAGGGTTAAAGTCACTCACTGTACTAATGTCAATATCTATGTATGTATGTGTATGTGTATGTAATTGTGTAAATGAGTACATCAGTATGAAGTAATATGCATGTATGTATGTGCAAGTGTATGCAGGAATGTGTTTGTTTGTATTGTGACGCGTCACTTGAGCTGTGGTTTGCAGTTGCGGCTTTTCGCAGTTGTAAATATCAATATTATTCCAGTTGATTCAAGTTGAAAGTTGATATTAAATTTTACTTTATAGGCTTTAAAATTCTTCTGCTTGCAAAAAAAAATTGTGAACATTGACCACCAATGATGAGAGGCTGTGTGGTCGCTGTGGCGTAGTGGTAGAGCGTTGGACTGCTGCGCAGAGTGTCCGGGGTTCGAATCTCGGCACAGGCAAAATCAAAAAGTAGAAAAAATAATTTTTCTACACGGCACCGCCTCTTGGCAGGCAATGGCAAACCTACAAGAGAAAAAATTACCTATGAAAAGCTTTTCACTTCGCCGTTCGGATTCGGCATTAAACTGTAGGTCCCTTCCATTCATGTACAAATTTAACACGCACAACATGAGTGGATGCGAAAAGCTCTGCCTAGGTCCTCCATGGGCTGTTGTGCCATTAAAAGTAAAAAAAAGTAAAAGATAGGAAGCTGTTAGTACCGCTCGAGAGGAAGATGCTCCATAAGATCTACGGTCTAATACGCGGACGAAGTGTATTGAATAATATGGAACCAGGACTTGTATGAGCTGTACGCCGACACTGACATAGTCAAGCGTATAAAAATCCAGCGGCTTCGCTGGCTGGGTCATGTTGACCGAATAGAAGAAAGCGCTCCGGCTAGAAGGGTGTTTTATTCGAGCCACGGTGGAGGAAGACGCAGAAGAGGACGTCCGAATCTCCGTTGGAAAGACCAGGTACAAGCGAACCTGACTGAACTTGGCATAACACTTGCCACAATGGTTCTCTATCTCTTTATCGGTGTCCTATGATTGCATTCCCTCTCTCATTCTCCCTCCTTATCAATGTTACTTCCAATCGACACAATGCTCAATGTTGAAAGTAAAAAAAAACTAGCGCTAGCACGCGTATAGCAGAGGTAATGAGGCTTTATAGAGGCGGCCAAGACCGATCATCGGGTTTAGTGCCAGCTAAGTAAGTAAATAAGAAACAAAAATGAATAAACTTTGGATACCACAAAGTTGGTGTAACTGCTTCAAATTATTATTATTATTTTTTTTTTGGTTAAAGTCAATAGCTTTTCAAGCATATCTGAGCTGAATCAGAGTATAGAACACATGAAATCAAAAACAAATAAAAAGAATTTAAAAAAAACATGTCTTCCCCTAATTGAAAACTATGAGTTATTATAGTCCTACTTTGGATATCAATTACTCAAAATTACATATAAAATAAAATAATTTTTTTCTCTACATATGAAAGTGTCTGATAAAGAGTTTAAAAAATGTTAACCATGAACCGCTGCAGCAGAACTTGAGGTTTTCAAGTTTTAATCCTTTACATTTGATTGTATTTTTGTAGATAGTAAAAATAATTTACATCCTTTTTGCTATTTGAAAGTGTGATTGCGTGTTTTTATGTATTTCGGAAAATGCAATACTATACGATTACTAAAGCAAAAAAGCAACTTGCAATTGTTGTAATCTTCCTGAATGTGTATGTGTATGTATGTGTGTGTGTGTTGGTATTTGCATAATTATTTCGCTTCGTTTTTTTTTCTGTTTTGTTTTTAGAATGGCACATTTCACTATTTTACACTCACTGTACGCTATGAATTTGTTTGTGTTCCGAGTGCATGTAAGTATTTTTTAATGATTTCAACTAGAGGATTTTCACAAAAATTCCTCTCATCTAAATTATTTCTTTATGTAGTTCTTTAGCTTCGTTTGTCTGTCGTTCGCCGTGCATGTTACCATACTATATACTCGTAGTGTATTTGTGTCTGTTAATTTTCCTCGTGTGTCGTGTCGTCGTTGTCGTTTGTCTGTCGGTTTTTTCTTTAAGCTATTTCGTTTCCTTTT